>LR738714.1:751982812-752009430 GCA_902687465.1 Secale cereale
TGGATCGCCGAGAAGTCGGGGGGGTCGAGAGGTTGCCTACCTGTGTCAAAGTATTGAAGAATTCCATGACTTCATCATTTGCCAGAAGTAACCGGGGCATGTTGGTACGAAGTTATGCAAAGATGTTTTGGAACGGAGTTCCTGATAGGATAATCCGTCTTTTGTTACGAATTATCCTATCCGGGACTCCGTTCCAAAACCACTTTGGAGAGCTTCGTACCATCATGCTACTGTTAGTTTCGCCTAATGATGAAGTATTGGTTTTGTTGAATCCTTTGACACTAGACAAAATGTGACATGAGGGGGTCTAGGGTTTGTGGATCGCCGAGCAGTCGAGGGTCGAAGCTAGTTTTACGTTTGCCATTAATATATCCATCTGTCATGTTTGAATAATAATTGGCATGTTGTAAATATTTGTAGAAACAATGGACGACAACACCCGAGACCTAGCACAAGAAGCGATGTTGATGGACATAATCGCAGACGGACGAAATGCCGTCTTGTCGTTTCTCAACGACACCGATGAGCAGGTCGAAAAAGAGCTGCAGCTGGAAGATCTAGGCTATGATATTGATGGATCCGGTGACCCAGTGCACATGGAAGAAGTAGACCGTGAGGACGGCTCCGGTGACCCAATGCCGGTGCAAGAAGGAGACCGTGATGCTGGCTCCGGTGACCGAACCGAGTCCGGCCAGGAGGTATATATGTTAGTTAAGCATGTGCTGACTAGTTAATTGATTCATTCATTAACTCTCGTCTTTGTTCCTTTTTCTAGCCCTCCGGATCGAGCAAATCTTCGGTAAAGAGACGAGGAGCGAAGAAAAACTTGAGGCCGGATGAAAAGTTTGAGATCTCAGAAATCTCGCGCTCCGGCGAGCCGATTGCACCTATCCGGACAAAGAACGCATTTGTTAATCAGTGCGGGGTTCTGGTTAGGGACAAGATCCCGATCAGCATCCATCAATGGTTAAAGCCGGCTGCAAACGACGCTCAGGTGACTTATGTCACTGATATGCAGAAAGAAGATCTTTGGACTGAGCTGAAGTCAAATTTCGTCCTACCGCGAGAGGATAATCCGGCGAACCCAGTTAAAGAGGAGTTAATCAAGTCTGCTGCACTTTCGAAGATGGCAGACCAATTCAGGGCATGGAAGAAAAAACTGAATACGTTTGTCAAAGATAAAAAGACTCCAGAATTCGTGGGCATATATGAGAAGATCAAAGATGACTGGCATGCATTTGTGGCCCATAAGAAGTCGGAAAAGAGTCAGAAGATGTCGGAGACAAACCGGATAAATGCTGCGAAGAAGAAGCATCACCATCGCACGGGGTCAGGTGGCTACCTCAGAGCCCGGCCTAAGTGGGCCAAGGCTGAGAATGATCTGCTTCAGAAAGGGATCGAACCAGAGACAATGCACTGGCCAGACCGTTGCCGGACTTGGTTCTTCGGGGCTGGCGGAACCTTGGACCCTGTAACAGGGTGGTGCATTTGGACGGACAAGCAATTGAAAACACCACTCAGGAAGATGCGGCAGTATATCAAAGCAGCGCATGAAGGGACGTTCTTCCCCGACAGAGAGAACGACGAGCTGACAATGGCCCTCGGGAATCCTGAGCACCCTGGACGGACACGAGGCACGCCAGGCTCCCTTCCGTGGCGTGCTGGGTTTCCGGACGCAGGAGGCTACAAATGCCACGACAGGAGGAAGAAAATGGAGCTGACCGAAATCCAGGCGCTGCGGGCCAGAATACAAGCGATAGAGGAACGGGAAGCAAATCGGGAGAAAAGAATTGCCGAAGCTTCCCCCGAAGCTACCCCGCCATCTCAGCGGAGAAGCAGCGTGGCTTCCACCGAGCTGCTTCAGCCAGAGCCTATCTTGACGGCTACTGCCAGGAATCCCGTGGATGCTATCACGCAGGCACAAAATTGCCACCTTATGGCGCAGTGGATGAATCTGAAGGTCAAGGCGGCTGCTGGCTCTGTTTATCCTTCTGGACCCGACGACACTTTTCACTGCCGGCCGATTCCAGAAGGATATGCTAGGGTGATGGTCGACGAAATAACGGAGGGATTTGAGGAGCTCCAGCTTGACCACCCTACCGGTGAAGGGGAGACTCGGCTGGGTTCTTCACTGAAGACTCCATGCCTATGGCGGAAGGACCTAATCAACATTCTCAACTGGACGCCTCCGCCTCCTCCTCCTCCTCCGGCGAGTCAGGGCACTCCGCCTCCTCCACCGCCTCCTCCTCCGGCAAGTGACCATCAGGGCACTCCGGCTCCTTCTTCGGCGCGTGGCGGCACTCCGCCTCCTTTGCCGCCGGCGCGCCCGAGCAGCCAGCCTGCTCCTCCTTCTCCGCCTAGTCAGCAAGGGCGGAAGAGACCTGCCGCCGCTCCGGCTGCTCCTGCTCCGGCGCGTAAGCAAGCAAAAAAGACAGCCGCTTCGTCTGGTCCGGCGACGTCTACCAGTACAGCCAGAGGCGGGAGGCGATGCAGATTCGGTCCTTCTCTCACGCCTCTAGAGAAGTTACCGTACGAGAGGTCCGACGAGGAAAACACGAAGATCGCTCAAGGCGAAGTGAAGGACTTTTTTGAAGGGTTGAAAGCACAGAGACATCCACCTCCGGAGGAGAAGATAGATGCGGTGAAAGCAAAGCGCACTCTTGCTGCCCTGAAGCAACCAGCGCAAAGTAAGCCGCAGGACAACTATGACCGCATGATTCAAAAGTCATATCAAGCAGCGAAGCGGTCGGGAAGTACTAAAAGTGATCAGAGGTTAGCAGAAGGGCGAGTTGGGAAACAAATTGCCCAGCTCGGCGAACAAACGGACCAATCGTGCCCCCCGCTCAAGGTGTCTAGCGACATGGTCGCTAATGATCCGAGGATGGTGCCCGGTTATACCAATCTTGCAGATTACGCGTCCGACGATGTACACTATGATTTCTTGGAAGTGAAGATAGAAAGATACGAGTACAAAAAGCCTCTCGTCAAAAATGAAAGATCTCTATCAACGAATATGCGAAGATTGCATGATTGGTACTTGAAAATCTGCAGAGAGTCTGGGGGGAGGGATAACTTGTATTTGAGAGTTAAACCGGAGCATGACCTCGTTGGAATTGACCTGTTGCCTGTTCCATTTCAGGAGTTCTATCAGTTTTTCAATCAATTGGCCCTCGATAAAACAACGGTCACCTCTACTGTCTGTAAGTAGTACTACTTCTGTCATTAAGTCTCTCTATATAGCTGATCTTCATTGCATGTATTTATAATTATCCTCACTATATTATGCAGATTGAAGATCGTCGAATTGAAGAAAAGACAAGTAGGTGATATTGGGTTTATTAACACATACCTCATAGATGCAACCGAGGTTAAATTGTGTCCCGACGATACCGAGACCAACTTGCTATGATCGTTGGTGGTAAATGAAAACAAAGATATAATACTCTTTCCTTACAACTTCAAGTGAGTGTTACTGTCTTGTGCATATTTGGTTTCCCTTATATATCACTCAAGGTTATAGTGATGTAACTGATGAGTTCATGCATTCGTGCGCAACTTCCACTATATTCTCTTAGAGATTAAGCTTGAGAAGGGAGTAGTAACTGTCTTGGACTCTAAACGTAAAGATCTCGAGGAGTATGCGGACATGACTCAAATGCTCGTCAGGTAAGTTAAATCGATCAATATTATCCACCATGCATATCAACTTCATTTCTGATATCAACTAATTGTTTTCTTTGTCTGGCAGGGTTTGGAGAAAATTCACCAAAAAAGCTCCGGGACTGCCGAAGAAGCTAGAATTTAGATACCCGAAAGTAAGTACTATATAGTAGCATGTTCCGCGCGCGCATCTCCTATATCTTGATTCAAGCGCTAGTTTCATCAATACCAATTTGGCATTCTTCCTTATCAGTTTGATTGACCTCTGTTTCTTGTAAAGTGGTTGTGGCAGGAACCCGGGAATGATTACTGTGGATACTACATTTGCGAGTCCATCCGCCACACGACCTGTGAGCGGGGCTACACTGAAGCATAATTTGAAGTGCGTAAGCAATCAATAATATTCACAAATTTATAGCATCATTTCATGTATTGACCCCCTACTTCAAATTAGATGTTTCGGATGCGGGATGAACTCCTAACACCAGATCGTCTGCGAGCAATTCAAGAGGAATTGGCGGCATTCTTCCTTGAACACGTGATCGCTGAAGACGGAGAATACTATGTGGACCATGCATCCATATGATAGGAGATTATTTTTGTAAGAGATAATTATTGTATATATGTACCCGGTAGTGTCGGATAGATATACGAGAACTTGTTGTTCGACCAATCTCTCGGAGAAGGAGAGGTGGTCGATATTACTTCTCTCTGTATGCATATATATATATATATATATATATATATATATATATATATATATATATATATATATATATATGTTGATTATACGATCTTCTGTTTCCTTCGTTTGTTTTACTAGCTAGCTAGCTAGCTACCGTGTCTAGTCATCTCTATACGTATGTGTAGTACGTAGCGTCGACCAAGCACGGACATAAGAGAGGACACTTCTCTCTATTAGTTAGCTAGCTAACACAATATGAAACACCTAAATTAACCCCCCAAAACCTCCAACCCCCCCTCCCCTTTTAAAAAAAAACAAAAACCACAGCCACAGAAAAGCTGACGCATGGATGCCTTTTGGTCCCGGTTGGTATCAACAACCGGGACTAAAGCCCCTCCTGCCTGGGCTCGGCGCACAGGCCACGTGGACACCCATCTGCCCCGGTTCTGGATTGAACCGGGACTAAAGGGTCAGAGCATTAGTACCGACCTTCTTGTCCCGGTTCAGGAACCGGGGCTAAAGGCCCAAACGAACCGGGTCTGATGACCCTTTATCTATCAGTGATGGTCAGAGGGGGAAGCTGCCCATCTACAAGGACTTGTTAGGGAACACAACTATAGCAGATAATCCCTTAAGAAGATGAAGACTTGCTTCCAAGTGAAGAAGCAAGGCTTGAATCTAGTGAATTTGGTTACATATTGTATGCGCACACAACTTCATGCAATAATTATATCATAATTATCAAACGGATAAAAGGGAAAATAATACAACCCTATTTATTTATACTACCATACTACTTCTGTTCCTTTGTAGCAGGTATTATACTATGCAACAGCGTAATTTCTGGAGAAACAAATGACCAACTTTGTTCGAAACGATAGCCCTCGAGTTCTCTTAAGACCCATAAGAGAAGTAGTCGCAGAACTGAAATGAACAACCCACAAAACTTTGACATCCAGATGCAAAAGGGGTGAGAGGGCAATCATAAAGAAACAGAAGTTAAATTTAAAAGATAGCAATCTCACATCAGGATATGACTCGAGAGCATTATCGCCAGTCAAAAGGAAACCATGCTTGAAACCTTTACTTTCAAAAACATTGGGCCTACATGCAGCAAAAATCCGTAAGGCAATGATCAATTAAACAGTGTTCGTGAGCGGGACAAACTAACTAATTTAAGTGTATTATTAACCACACATCCAAATCATGTAATAACCCGCATTGGTCATTCTTCGGACATTTCTTCTTTCCTGAGTAGACAGAAACATAGAGAACAAAGCAGTTATCATATAAATTCCATAGATGTTGATTTAAATTGGAATGAAAAGAATAGACGGATCCAATTTAATAGCATGGCAATGAAAATGAGAATATGGACAGTCTAATATAATGATAACTGGTATGGAAGAAACATTAATAGCTTAAAGTATATTTCTTGCGGGGAAATTTTACTTGTTCACTTTTTCCTCAATTGAATCCCTAACCTGGACAATACTCTTTTTTCTATGTGCCAGAAAAAACCGAATAGCAAAGCTAAATATGTCTACATACGCTCAGATTATATATAAGAATCCTGGATGAACAATTGCAACAAAGCACTTAAGAAATACCATTAACTATGCAAGCAGCTAGCTTGTTACAACATCGAGAGATAGGGAAAGGTCACCTCCAGTAATTTAGCGCAAAGGAGTGGAATGAAGCATGAATGAGCGGTTGTCTGTTCTTTTCCATGTACATGGATCAGCAGTAGAGGCCAAGTATATACTTGACTTAACTCCACTTTTCATGTACGGAGAGCCATGTCGCCAGCCGCTGCAGCATGGGAGGACGGCTGGGTCATGTGACCCTCCAGCTGGTGGATCCATGGTGGCTGACCGTCGAGCTCGAGGCAGAGAAGTTGAGGGTAGCAGTGGCGAGATCCATGCCGGCCAAAAGGGCGAACAGGAGGTCGTCGGGGAGGGCCACATCGGCAAGATCAGGTCACCCGCGACCTGAAAAGCAACCGTGATCTCTACGAGCTGTAGGCTGACGGCGTGTTCCATGCCCTGGTGACCATGGCGCTGGCCATGGTTCCTCATGCTCGACTGGATCTCGGCTATACATCCCGAATGCCGGAGGCAGCAACGACATCGACGAAATTATGGCCTCCATCCCGGAGCGCACGGAGGACCTCGGCCCCGCCGCTACTCATCCCATCGTAGCCCCAAGTGGCAGCGGCCCGTGGGTAGGAGGGCAGGCGGCCTCGCCTCGGCTGGCGGCCGGGAGCAGCTTTGCTTTCGGGTAGGTGGCATCACGGCCGCGCCCGCGGGGAAGCGGCCGGATCCAACCCCGCGCGTCGGCGAGCACCTCCCCAGCCGCCGACAGGCCTATCCTTCTCCTCCCCGATTCCCGAAGCTGCGCCGCCGCCCCGGTCGCGTTGATGTTGTTCCCGTATATGAGCTTTGCTAGACTTACGGACAAATCTCACGGATTGAATCTTACAGGCTGATATGGCATGCCTTGATTGGAAATAAGTGGGCCGCCTCGATTGAAATCAGGGGAACAGCGATTTATGGGGGAACACATCCTTCCGTAGGCTGGTTTCCGCAGGAATCAGTCCGTAGATGTAGTATTTTTTCCCGTATATTGTGCCTTTTTTCTTTCCGTGCCTAAACATACGCGGGCGAGCTGATGGCAGAGTTTTTGTCCCCCTTCTAAAATTGCTAAACGTACTTTACTGAGGCATTATTGTTGTTTTCATGGTTAGATCTAAATGAGTGGATTCGATCATGCGGCTCTAATTACTCCGGATTGTTATGTGTACACTAAGCGGGGTGCGTTTAGGGAAGAAAATGTTTGCTTGTTTAATAATAAGTATAGATATAGATATAGATAAACTACGAATGCCGGAGGCAGCAACGACCTCGACGAAATTATGGCCTCCATCACGGAGCGCACGGAGGACCTCGGCCCCGCCGCTACTCATCCCACCGTAGCCCCAAGTGGCAGCGGCCCGTGGGTAGGAGGGCAGGCGGCCTCGCCTCGGCTGGCGGCGGGGAGCAGCTTTGCTTTCGGGTAGGTGGCATCACGGCCGCGCCCGCGGGGAAGCGGCCGGATCCAACCCCGCGCGTCGGCGAGCACCTCCCCAGCCGCCGACAGGCCTATCCTTCTCCTCCCCGATTCCCGAAGCTGCGCCGCCGCCCCGGTCGCGTTGATGTTGTTCCCGTATATTGTGCCTTTTTTCTTTCCGTGCCTAAACATACGCGGGCGAGCTGATGGCAGAGTTTTCGTCCCCCTTCTAAAATTGCCAAACGTACTTTACTAAGGCATTATTGTTATTTTCACGGTTAGATCTAAATGAGTGGATTCGATCATGCGGCTCTAATTATTCCGGTTGTTATGTGTACACTAAGTGGGGTGCGGTTAGGGAAGAAAATGTTTGCTTGTTTAATAATAGTATAGATATAGATATAGATAAACTCCGTCGGTTAGTGAATCAGCGAGCGCAGCCCAACGTTGACGATCAAACCCAGTCGTACGCCTATTTATACACGAGAGAATTCAACCATGGAAGCCATGGCGTCATCGCCGGCGGCTAAGCCCACCACCACCCTCCGCGTGGCCGCCTTCAGCGGCTCCCTCCGCAAGGGCTCGTGGCACGGCGGCCTCATCCGCGCGGCCGAGGAGCTGTGCGAGGAGTCCATCCCGGGGCTGCAAATCGACCACGTCGACATCTCCAGCCTGCCCATGTCCAACCCGGACCTGGAGACGGACGACGGCGACGGCTTCCCGCCGGACGTCGAGGCGTTCCGGGACAGGGTCCGCGCCGCCGACTGCTTCCTCTTCGCCTCGCCGGAGTACAACTACTCCGTCACCGCCACGCTGAAGAACGCGCTGGACTGGGCGTCGAGGGGCAAGCACAAGTGCTGGGCGGACAAGGCGGCGGCCATCGTCTCCGCAGGCGGCAGCTGCGGCGGGGGCAGGGCGGCGTTCCACGTCCGCCAGATCGGGGTGTTCCTGGACCTCCACTTCATCAACAAGCCGGAGCTCCATGTCAGGGCCTACGAGGACCCGCCCAAGTTCGACGCCGAGACCAGGGAGCAGCTCAAGCAGGTGCTCCTCTCGCTGCAGGCCTTCGCGCTCCGCCTCCAACACTAAACTAGGAGGGGTGGAGGACTGACTGAAGAAGAAACTTGGCACCGTAAGTTTTCTTTGGATCTTGGTCTCTTGGATATGTCCATATGTACATTTTGCCAGCCCTGCATTTCCTTCCGTATTTTCGTGCACTGTGGATGGATCTGTAGAAAGAGTAAAGCTACTAATGGTGCTGTAAACAGTGTGCCTGTAAGAAATCACGCGAGTACCCTTTTTACTTAGTAAAACGTTTTCCCAAACGCTGTGTGACGCGCGCTCGCGATTCAGAAACCGCGCGCGGCCGCACGTGAGTCGTCCATCTCACCAAGCCATCGCGCCACGTGTCAGCCAGGCACCCAGGCCCAACCGAGAGGGCGGTGAGCGGTGGATTTTGAAGAGAAACAGAAAGATTGAAGTGAATAGATTGATTTCATTGATTGTGACTGTAGGTACTTATATGGCCTGGACAGTCGTGAATACATGCCGGTTACAGTAGTTGCGTCCATTCCGAACGACGCAATGACGGTTCGCTGCGAACAGCGTTTGGACAACGCAGTATCTAAACTGCTACATAGAATATTCTAAGGATATGCCTAATTAGCCTAAACATAAAGCTAATTAATTCCTAACACTCCCCTTGGACAACGCTGTTTGTAAGCTTCACTATCTTGAGAATCTTCATATATCTTGAGTACTGAAAAACCTTGCATCTTCTTAATTGTCTTGATCTTGAAAATCTGAGAATATTTGATCTTGTACTATCTATGTTTTCCAAAAATCCTGTGAAAATATAAGAAGAACAAATAGGAATTTGATATATATATCAGTATAATTAACTATCTCATTCAAAACCTGTATGAGGAATCCGTTGGAAAACTCATAAGGAAATAGTACAATTTATTTACCATCAGAGGATAATAATAAATAAGGTTTAGTTCTAGGAGTTTTCTCCCCCTGAACTTTGCAAAATTTGAATATTATAAATACCATATTCATTTGAGCAATACAAGTAGTATTATCTTGATAGATAATAGTAGGTGATTCTGTTGAATCTTAACTACCCCGCATGTAGGAGTACATAATATCCGTCTTCTGTATAATTGCGAGCACTTCTCATGTGTTTGTATAAAGTTTGATGGTAAAATCATCGGTATATACATAGGTCATGTAAAAATCCAAGGAGGGGTTTTCTTAATAACCAAATGCAAGCAATATTTATCTGAGTGTCCCTTTTAATAAGGAACTCTCATAGTCGATGGTATGACAACATTTTCGACTTGTTTAAGTCATGAAGTGACTTTTAATGTCTTACACAGTATATGTTACGATTGGTCTTTGGATTCAGATTTTATGCCTTTAGGGACAACTATTCAGTTATCTGAATTGAGTGATACATATGATTATGTAATCACTATGTCAATCAACTGCATGGATAGTTTATATGTAATTGCCAATACTATTAATATCGAAACTTAATTCCACTTATACCAAGAGGGTATTTTTACATCATAATTAATGTTGGGTCTCTGCGTGAACCCTTGTGCTACAAGCCTCGCTTTTTCACCACCTCATTGTTTTCGTTATGAACGAAAAATCATTTGTCTTTCAGCAGGAAAGATACTTATGAGGAGAATGTATTACTGTGGTAAATACCTCTCTTTTGTTGAACGAGTGCTATTCTTTTTTAATTGCCTCCTTCTAGTTGAACCAATATATGAGTGCATGAGGCACTCTGCCATGGACTTTGGTTCAGAGCCCTAAAGGTTTTAGCAATTCAAGAATAAATATTTGTCGACAAATGTAGTCTTTATGTTATATGATTTTGTTGAATCAATGGAATGCGTGGAAATAATATTACGCCTTTTAACTCCTCGCGATTACCATAATAATGGAGTCAATATGTTTCGATATCCCAACACTTTAAATTATGTGCACGTTTATGTTGGGTTTGGATGATGAGCATCCGTTATGTGTTATTCAACCTGAGGTTGAACTACATTTACTAGTTGAGGATATAACTTCCTCTATTTCCGCGGATGCATATGAGAACTCATTTCTCATGTGACCATGTTTCTCCCCCTTTTGCTCTCATTTGGGGAGAATAGTGGTTGTATGAGGTACTTCCACTTTGTATGTCACATTGCTTGCATGCATAATGTGATTTTATGACGTCTTTGTCATAAGTAAATGTATGTGGCAGATTTGCAATGTGTTGCAAATATATGATTGAACTTCATGTTTAGATTTTTGAAGTACGTGAATATGATGACTGAAAATCCATGACATTTCTAATTTATCGGCATTCATTGTGGTATGAGTCTCCCCCTAATGCCGAAAATGTCCTTATTTCAATGTAATCAGCGTACAAGCTATAACCAATTCCCCTGATAGGAGCTTGAGATATTTATGATTGACGGATAAATAAATAGTTATAACTCACATGGATCCCAAATTTAATGTGAGGGTCCGTTAATGTACGCTAGAGTGGTGATATCGGTATATAACCGAATTCTCGCAGATGGGAAATACTTGTTGATTTCCACGTACTTACTGCAAGGAGAAGCAGTATGATATGCAGTTCGAATGATCTAGAATTGATCTGCGGTGTGTAAGACCGCATGTCTACAACGAGTAAAATTCTTAGTAGTGGTCATTTGATTTGTTTGATTCTTTTGATAAAGAATTTAGCTACACCATTTTGGGTATGTACATGAGATACTTAGTAAAATCATAAATACTTGTAAAAATGGCATTCAAATGGGTTTAACCCATATGTTAGGATAAGTTGCTCATAATTTGATAATTTGAGCAATTGATTTAGTAAAATCATGGATTTGTGGAGATTAGAGATCCACATAAAATCATCTATTAGATGTCTATGGATGCCATGAATATATGCCCCAAAATAGTTGAGTAGTCCACATATATCTTCTTGGATGTGCTCAAGAAATTTAAGTGACTATTTTCTGTATTTTAAGGTGAGAGAATCCTTAAAAAAATCATGGCACATGTGGTGCACATAAATTTCGATGACTTGAGAATTTTGCAGCTTTAATGTTGTGACCAACAGAATTGTCAATAATTTTTCATATCATCCCTATTTTGGGGTGACTTAGGCATTCATGCCAAAAATCTTAAGTTATAAATATCTGAAAAATTATTTTGTACCCAACATAAGGTACGAGTTTGATGTATGTAAAATCCAGATGAGAATGAATGGAATTTTTCAAGGGTTTGTTCCTCATATCTGTTGCTTTTTGTTAAAAAAATATATATTGTTTGTTATCCACCTCTACTGTTTTTAGATGGAAACTGTTAGATCGGATATCTTTGAAACATATAAGAGTACGTGTAGATTCAGCATACAAGAGTGCATTCTGAACTACAATAGTAGTACCCATAGGAAGTGTGAATGTGGCTCTTCCTGAACCAATAATTGCTTTGTTACTTCCAGTATGGTCATAACATTTTTCATTTCTCTTAGAAAGAGTTTGGAAATATTTTGCTTCCTTAAAATTATGTTAGTGGTAGCACTATCCACTAAACATAATTCTTCCTCCATCGGATTATTTCCCGTAAAATTTCTATGAATAGAAGAGAATATTTTAGAATAAATATAATTTTATTCATATATTCATCAAATTACATACAAGGTATTTATATTAAAAATTCAAATATAAATACATTACAATATTATGTCTGATTCACACAATATAATATACATAGTCTGAAAGACCTTATTCTACTTATTGTTATATTGTATATAACATTTTGTAGTATTTAAATAGCTAAGTGACATCAACTTGTTTATGGAGATGAACTGAGGTCTCCAAAAACATCTTGGGTGTAACCCACAAGCATGTCTTCATCGAGGATGATATCATCCTTTGGCTTGAATACTTCAATAGTGCTTTGAGAAGGACCGGCTTGAGGGTTATCTTGAATGGCGTTGAAGTGAGCTTCAGTTTTCTTTCCATGAACTTGTTTGCCTTTTTCTCCATACTTCATGTATAGATCCACAAGGTGCTTGGGAATTCGGCATTGATTAGTACGATGATTCATGCATCCACACCTTTGACAAGTTTGAGAGCTGTCATTTTGATCATGTTTCTCTAAATGACCTTTCCCCATAGTTTGACCGTTGGTCTTCAGACCATTGTTTTGTTTCCATTTTCCCTTGAATTTTTGGAAGTTCCGTTCACGGTTTCCAAATTCACTAGTAAAATGAGCATTAGCATGTGCTTCAGGGATAGGCATGACACCCGTCGGGTGAGCATTATGATTCATCATCAGAAGTTCATCATGCTTTTCGGCCTGAAGTAATGTGTATATAAGCTCAGAGTACTTTGTGTATTTCTGTTCACGATATTGCTGTTGCAATATCCTCATCGAGGGGTGGAAAGTGCATAAAGTTTTCTCTATTAAGTCCGCATCTGAAACTTGTTGATTGCAAAATCTCAGTTTAAAGTTAATCTTATGCACTGCAGAATTATATGCAGCCACAAACTTAAAGTCCCGGAACCTTATGAGAGACCATTCTCTCTGGGCTTCTGGCAACATTTCTGCTCTTTGTTGGTCATATCTCTCCTTTAGGGAGTTCCATAAAGCTAGCGGGTCCTCCTTCATTAGATATTCAGTTTTTAGATCAGGATGGAGGTGATGCCTTATGAAATGTAATGCCGCATACTTTACCGCTTGTGTTATTTCTGGGGCATTTTCGGGGGGTGTGATGATGCAAGGGCCAAGGTTACATCCAGTTAAATTTATCTTCATATCCATGGCCCATGGTAGATAGTTACTTCCATCAACTTGTAGTTCTTGGAATTCTTTCTTATTGATATCAGCCATTTTTCCTGCATGTATGATCATGCATTTTATTAAGTTTACTTGATAGTAAAATTATTTTGGTAAACAACAAATATGTCTAGAGGAACACTTATATTTTGTAAGCCATATATGTGAAGATAATCGAATTTTGATATATTTGGAAGAGCACTTAAGGAGGTAGATATATGCCTCGGAGAGTAATGGACAAACTGTATATACAGTAGATGTCATTTCCCTTGTGATTGCACAAATATGATTCAAGATAATCACATATTTTATCTGGCCTTTTATCTCATATTAATAAGAGAATTTTGCAAGAAAGATTATATTTCAGATTCAAAATAAAATTGTTGTACCAAATAACATTTTATAATAATATACTCAAGGCAAATGTATTAACACGTAATTTACAAATTTGAAATTCTAATAGACATGAGGTCTAGAATATATATTTTCAACACAATACATGGTTAAGCTGACTAAAAGGACAAACTAAGGGTCCTCAACATAAATTTATAGCACACTTAATAATGCTAAAGGAGTAGATTTTCAGCTAGGAAATACAATCTGCAAGTACGCCTAGATAGGAGTAGTATATTAGCACAACACTAGTTAGATACGGAATCGGTCGTGGCCTATTTAGTTTGGCCCATAACTTGTGTCGGCACCGCTTTGTAGCGTTGGACCAGTCAAAAGGGATCCAGGAGAGGGCAGATTGGGTACGGCCTCAAATCAGACGCCTCCTCTCCCGAATCACTCATGCTACTGGCCCTGCTTCACGCCGGTGCCCATGGCCGGCTCCTTCAACGGTAGAGCGGCCCCTCCGCAGAGGAGGAGGGGAGTTGGGAGGCGACCTCGTGGAGGCGGAGATCCGCGAAACGGCCGGTGAGGCCGAGTGCCTCGGGCGACCAAGTGCCGGCGCGGATTCCAGCGGGGCGGGCAGCCATGGCTGATGCGAAACGGCGAAGTAGCACACAGGCTTCCGGCGAGGGCGTCGGGAGTGCGGACGGCGGCGCTGCTTCCTGGTACTCCTCCTCCTCCACTTCCAGCGTTGGGAGGTTGAGGTCGCGGAGCGCTGGGAGAGCGGGCGTCGGCGCAGCGGCCTCGATCTCCTCTGTCTTCACCTTCGGCAGGAGGTTGATGACGAGCCTAGGCTTGAGTGCGTCCTAGAAGACTGCAACAGGCGGCGAGGAGAACTCCGGCAGTGGATGGTAGCCCGGCGGGTTGAAGTGCTCCGGGTCCTCCGGGTCCTTGTCAGATGGCGTCGGGGACGGGAGGCCCGACCCGTACCCGTAGCCTGGGTAAGAGTACATCAGCGGAGGCGGTGCCACGCGCCACCCGGCGCTTGGTCTGGCAAGCATACACTCGGGTGGCGCTTGGTCTGGCAAGCATACACTCCATGGGCGCGTACACCGACGGGGAGGTGGCAGATCAACGACATTCGTGGTGATGTTGGAGGCAGAGGCCTCATCGACGCCGACCTCTGCAGCAACTTCCGGCATGCCAGCGACCACTTCCTGGGGTATGACCGGGGTCTGTTCCCTGGTCTCAACTGCCACCCGGCGGTTGAGATGGTGGAAGTGCTGGCGATGGCCATGGCGGCGGCGGAGGCCAGCACAAGGGCCATATCGACGACGAGGAACACGGTATGGTGCCCTGCGGTGGCGGAGGCCACCGTTCCTATGCGAGCGATGCACATGGCGGTGACCGAAGTTCCAGCGACGTGCAACGCCCAGACCAAAAGTCCGGCGAGGAAAACGGAAGCCCCGATGCTCGCTGGCCACAAACCAAGCGAAAGTGAAAGCAAGGTCCGGCAGAGAATCCATCTCTTCTCACCTCTCTTTCTCTCCTTTAGCCTATTCTCTGGTTCGAGCAGTGCTGATGACGTGAAGAGAAACAGAAAGATTGAAGTGAATAGATTGATTTCATTGATAGTGACTGCAGGTACTTATATGGCCTGGACAGTCGTGAATACATGCCGGTTACAGTAGTTGCGTCCATTCCGAACGACGCAAACAACGCAGTATCTAAACTGCTACATAGAATATTCTAAGGATATGCCTAATTAGCCTAAACATAAAGCTAATTAATTACTAACAGATTTTCTTGTCGCTTCCAAATTTCGAGGAAACGCTCCCACCGAGCCGGAAAAAAATTATATGAGACCAGGTCTCATATAATGCACGTGAGTGTTGGGGAACGTAGTATTTTTTAAATTTTCCTACGATCACGCAAGATCTATCTACCAGATGCATAGCAACGAGAGGAGAGAGTGTGTCTACGTACCCTTGTAGACCGGGAGCGGAAGCGTCAAGTGACGCGGTTGATGTTGTCGAACTTCTTCGCGATCCAACCGATCAAGCACCGAACGTACGGCACCTCCGCGTTCAGCACACGTTCAGCTTGATGACGTCCCACGAGCTCTTGATCCAGTAGAGCTTCACGGGAGAGTTTCTTCAGCACGACGGCGTGGTGACGGATATGATGTGTTCACCGGCGCAGGGCTTCGCCTAAGCTCCGCGACGGTACGACCGAGGTGTGTTTCTGTGGAGGGGGGCACCGCACACGGCTAAAACAAATCAACTTGTGTGTGTTTGGGTGCCCCCCTGCCCCCGTATATAAAGGAGCAAGGGAGGAGGGGCCGGCCACCTCCTATGGTGCGGCTAGGGAGGGGACTCCTACTAGGAATAGGATTGCAATCCTATTCCTAGTAGGATTCACCGGAAGGAAGAAGGGGGAAAGGATTAGGAGAGGTGGCGCCCACCCAATCCTAGTCCAACTAGGATTGCTAGGTGGGGGCGCCGGCCAGCCCTATGGGCTGCCTCTCTCTCACCCTTTAGGCCCACTATGGACCATTCCCTCTCGTAGGGGGTTCCGGTAACCCCCTCCGGCATTCCCGATAAATCCGAAACTTTTCCGGTATACTTCCGGTGTCCGAATATAGCCGTCCAATATATCAATCTTTATGTCTCGGACATTCCGAGACTCCTCGTCATGTCCGTGATCTCATCCGGGACTCCGAACTACCTTCGGTACATCAATACTCAAAAACTCATAATACCGATCGTCATCAAACGTTAAGCGTGCGGACCCTATGGGTTCGAGAACTATGTAGACATGACCGAGACTCATCTCTGGTCAATAACCAATAGCGGAACCTGGATGTTCATATTGGCTCCTACATATTCTACGAAGATCTTTTATCGGTCAGAACCGCATAACAACATACGTTGTTCCTTTTGTCAAACGGTATTTTACTTGCCCGAGATTCGATCGTCGGTATCTTTATACCTAGTTCAATCTCGTTACCGGCAAGTCTCTTTACTCGTTCCGTAACACATCATCTCGTGACTAACTCATTAGTCTTTTGCTTGCAAGGCTTATTATGATGTGTGTTACCGAGAGGGCCCAAAGATACCTCTCCGACACTCGGAGTGACAAATCCCAATCTTGATCTATGCCAACACCACGAATACTTTCGGAGACACCTGTAGAGCATCTTTATGATCACCCAGTTACGTTGTGACGTTTGATAGCACACAAGGTGTTCCTACGGTATTCGGGAGTTGCATAATCTCATAGTCATAGGAACATGTATAAGTCATGAAGAAAGCAATAGCAGTTAAACTAAACGATCATAGTGCTATGCTAACGGATGGGTCTTGTCCATCACATCATTCTCCTAATGATGTGATCCCGTTGATCAAATGACAACTCATGTCTATGGCTAGGAAACATAACCATCTTTGATCAATGAGCTAGTCTAGTAGAGGCATACTAGGGACATACTGTTTTGTCTATGTATCCACACATGTACTAAGTTTCCGGTTAATACAATTCTAGCATGAATAAAAGACATTTATCATGATATAAGGAAATACAAATAACATCTTTATTATTGCCTCTAGGGCATATTTCCTTCAGTCTCCCACTTGAACTAGAGTCAATAATCTAGATTACAAAGTGATGATCCACACACCCATGGAGTCTTGGTGCTGATCATGTTTTGCCCGTGGAAGAGGCTTAGTCAACGGGTCTGCAACATTCAGATCCGTATGTATTTTGCAAATCTCTATGTCTCCCTCCTTGACTAGATCGCGGATGGAATTGAAGCGTATTTTGATGTGCTTTGTTCTCTTGTGAAACCTGGATTCCTTCGCCAAGGCTATGGCTCCAGTGTTGTCACAAAAGATTTTCATTGGACCCGATGCACTAGGTACTACACCTAGATCGGATATGAACTCCTTCATCCAGACTCCTTTCATTTGCTGCTTCTGAAGCAGCTATGTATTCCGCTTCACACGTAGATCCCGCCACGACGCTCTGCTTGGAACTGCACCAGCTGACAGCTCCACCGTTCAATAAAAATACATATCCGGTTTGTGACTTTGAGTCATCCGGATCGGTGTCAAAGCTAGAATCGACGTAACCGTTTACGACGAGCTCTTTGTCACCTCCATATACGAGAAACATATCCTTTGTTCTTTTCAGATACTTTAGGATGTTTTTGACCGCTGTCCAGTGGTCCACTCCTGGATTACTTTGGTACCTCCCTGCTAGACTTATAGCAAGGCACACATCAGGTCTGGTACACAGCATTGCATACATGATAGATCCTATGGCTGAGGCATAGGGAATGACTTTCATTTTCTCTCTATCTTCTGCAGTGGTCGGGCATTGAGTCTTACTCAACTTCATACCTTGTAAAACAGGCAAGAACCCTTTCTTTGACTGATCCATTTTGAACCTTTTCAAAATCTTATCAAGGTATGTGCTTTGTGAAAGTCCAATTAAGCGTCTTGATCTATCTCTATAGATCTTGATGCCTAATATGTAAGCAGCTTCACCGAGGTCTTTCATAGAAAAACTTTTATTCAAGTATCCTTTTATGCTATCCAGAAATTCTATATCATTTCCAATTAATAATATGTCATCTACATATAATATTAGAAATGCTACAGAGCTCCCACTCACTTTCTTGTAAATACAGGCTTCTCCAAAAGTCTGTATAAAACCATATGCTTTGATCACCTCATCAAAGCGTATATTCCAACTCCGAGATGCTTGCACTAATCCATAGATGGATCGCTGGAGTTTGCATACTTTGTTAGCACCTTTTGGATCGACAAAACCTTCTGGTTGCATCATATACAACTCTTTTTTGAGATATCCATTTAGGAATGCAGTTTTGACATCCATTTGCCAGATTTCATAATCATAAAATGCGGCAATTGCTAACATGATTCGGACAGACTTAAGCATCGCTACAGGTGAGAAAGTCTCATCGTAGTCAACTCCTTGAACTTGTCGAAAACCTTTCGCAACAAGTCGAGCTTTGTAAACAGTAATATTACCGTCTGCGTCGGTCTTCCTCTTGAAGATCCATTTATTTTCGATGGCCTGCCGATCATCGGGCAAGTCAACCAAAGTCCATACTTTGTTCTCATACATGGATCCCATCTCAGATTTCATGGCTTCAAGCCATTTTGCGGAATCTGGGCTCATCATCGCTTCCTCATAGTTCGTAGGTTCATCATGGTCTAGTAACATGATTTCCAGAACTGGGTTGCCGTACCACTCTGGTGCGGAACGTACTCTGGTTGATCTACGACGTTCATTAGAAACTTGATCCGAAGTTTCATGATCATTATCATCAACTTCCTCACTAATTGGTGTAGGAATCACTGGAACAATTTCCTGTGATGTACTACTTTCCAATATGGGAGAAGGTACAATTACCTCATCAAGTTCTACTTTCCTCCCACTCACTTCTTTCGAGAGAAACTCTTTTTCTAGAAAGGATCCGTTCTTAGCAACGAATATTTTGCCTTCGGATCTGTGATAGAAGGTGTACCCAACAGTTTCTTTTGGGTATCCTATGAAGACACATTTTTCCGACTTGGGATCGAGCTTATCAGGTTGAAGTGTTTTCACATAAGCATCGCAGCCCCAAATTTTAAGAAACGACAACTTTGGTTTCTTGCCAAACCACAGTTCATAAGGCGTCGTATCAACGGATTTAGATGGTGCCCTATTTAACGTGAATGCAGTTGTCTCTAAAGAATAACCCCAAAACGATAGTGGTAAATCGGTAAGAGACATCATAGATCGCACCATATCTAATAAAGTACGGTTACGACGTTCGGACACACCATTACGTTGTGGTGTTCCAGGTGGCGTGAGTTGTGAAACTATTCCACATTGTTTCAAATGAAGACCAAACTCGTAACTCAAATATTCTCCTCCACGATCAGATCGTAGGAACTTTATTTTCTTGTTACGATGATTCTCTACTTCACTATGAAATTCTTTGAACTTTTCAAACGTTTCAGACTTGTGTTTCATTAAGTAGATATACCCATATCTGCTCAAATCATCAGTGAAGGTCAGAAAATAACGATACCCGCCGCGAGCATCAACGCTCATTGGTCCACATACATCAGTATGTATGATTTCCAACAAATCTGTTGCTCGCTCCATAGTTCCGGAGAACGGAGTTTTAGTCATCTTGCCCATGAGGCATGGTTCGCAAGCACCAAGTGATTCGTAATCAAGTGATTCCAAAAGTCCATCTTTATGGAGTTTCTTCATGCGTTTTACACCAATATGACCCAAACGGCAGTGCCACGGATAAGTTGCACTATCATTATTAACCTTACATCTTTTGGTTTCAATATTATGAATATGTGTATCACTACAATCAAGATCCAGTAAGAATAGACCACTCTTTAAGGGTGCATGACCATAAAAGATATTATTCATCAAAATGGAACAACCATTATTCTCTGATTTAAATGAATAACCGTCTCGCAATAAACAAGATCCAGATATAATGTTCATGCTCAACGCTGGCACCAAATAACAATTATTTAGGTCTAAAACTAATCCCGAAGGTAGATGTAGAGGTAGCGTGCCGACGGCGATCACATCGACTTTGGAACCGTTTCCCACGCGCATCGTCACCTCGTCCTTAGCTAATCTTTGTTTAATCCGTAGTCCCTGTTTCGAGTTACAAATATTAGCAACCGAACCGGTATCAAATACCCAGGTACTACTACGAGCATTAGTAAGGTACACATCAATAACATGTATATCACATATACCTTTGTTCATCTTGCCATCCTTCTTATCCGCCAAATACTTGGGGCAGTTCCGCTTCCAGTGTCCAGTCCCCTTGCAGTAGAAGCACTCAGTTTCAGGTTTGGCTCCAGATTTGGGTTTCTTCGTTGAAGTAGCAACTGTTTTGCTATTATTTTTGAAGTTCCCTTTCTTTCCCTTGCCCTTTTTCTTGAAACTAGTGGTCTTGTTAACCATCAACACTTGATGCTCCTTTTTGATTTCTACCTCCACAGCTTTGAGCATAGCGAAGAGCTCGGGAATTGTCTTTTGCATCCCTTGCATGTTATAGTTCATCACGAAGCCTTTATAGCTTGGTGGCAGTGATTGAAGAACTCTATCAATAACACTATCTTCGTCAACATTGCAACCAAGTTGAGTCATATGATTGTAGTACCCAGACATTCTGAGCAAGTGTTCACTGATAGAACTATTCTCCTCCATTTTGCAGCTGTAGAACTTATTGGAAATCTCATATTTCTCAATTCGGGCATTTGCTTGAAATATTAACTTCAACTCCTGAAACATTTCATATCTCCATGACGTTCAAAACGTCGTTGAAGTCCCGGTTCTAAGCCGTAAAGCATGGCACACTGAACTATCGTGTAGTCATCAGACCACGACTGCCAGACGTTCACAGCGTCTGCATCAGCGGAAGGGGGTTTGTCACCTAGCGGTGCTTCAAGGACATAATTCTTCTATGCAGCAATGAGGATAATCCTCAGGTTACGGACCCAGTCCGTGTAATTGCTACCATCATCTTTCAACTTAGCTTTCTCTAGGAATGCATTAAAATTCAAAGGAACGGTAGCACGGGCCATTGATCTACAACGACATAGATATGCAAAACTATCAGGACTAAGTTCATGATAAATTAAAGTTCAATTTAATCATATTAATTTAAAGAACTCCCACTTAGATAGACATCCCTCTGGTCATCTAAATGATCACGTGATCCAAATCAACTAAACCATGTCCGATCATCACGTGAGATGGAGTAGTTTTCAATGGTGAACATCTTATGTTGATCATATCTACTATATGATTCACGCTCGACCTTTCGGTGTCCAGTGTTCCGAGGCCATATCTGTATATGCTAGGCTCGTCAAGTTTAACCCGAGTATTCTGCGTGTGCAAAACTGGCTTACACCCGTTGTATTTGAACGTAGAGCTTATCACACCCGATCATCACGTGGTGTCTCGGCACGACGAACTTTCGCAACGGTGCATACTCAGGGAGAACACTTATACCTTGAAATTTAGTAAGGGATCATCTCATAATGCTACCGTCGTTCTAAGCAAAATAAGAAGCATAATAAGATAAACATCACATGCAATCAAAATATGTGACATGATATGGCCATCATCGTCTTGTGCTTTTGATCTCCATCTCCAAAGCACCGTCATGATCACCTTCGTCACCGGCTTGACACCTTGATCTCCATCGTAGCATCGTTGTCGTCTCGCCAACTATTGCTTCTATGACTATCGCTACCGCTTAGTGATAAAGTAAAGCAATTACAAGGCGATTGCATTTCATACAATAAAGCGACAACCATATGGCTCCTGCCAGTTGCCGATAACTTTACAAAACATGATCATCTCATACAAAATCGTATAACTCATGTCTTGACCATATCACATCACAACATGCCCTGCAAAAACAAGTTAGACGTCCTCTACTTTGTTTGTTGCAAGTTTTACGTGGCTGCTACGGGCTTTAGCAAGAACCGTTCTTACCTACGCATACAAAACCACAACGATGTTTCGTCAAGTATGTGTTGTTTTAACCTTCACAAGGACCGGGCGTAGCCACACTTGATTCAGCTAAAGTGAGAGAGACAGACACCCGCCAGTCACCTTTAAGCAACGAGTGCTCGTAACGGTGAAACCAGTCTCGCGTAAGCGTACGCGTAATGTCGGTCCGGGCCGCTTCATCTCACAATACCGCCGAAGCAAAGTATGACATGCTGGTAAGCAGTATGACTAGTATCGTCCACAATCTCATTGTGTTCTACTCGTGCATATCATCTACGCATAGACCTGGCTCATGATGCCACTGTTGGGGAACGTAGTATTTTTAAAATTTTCCTACGATCACGCAAGATCTATCTACCAGATGCATAGCAACGAGAGGAGAGAGTGTGTCTACGTACCCTTGTAGACCGGGAGCGGAAGCGTCAAGTGACGCGGTTGATGTTGTCGAACTTCTTCGCGATCCAACCGATCAAGCACCGAACGTACAGCACCTCCGCGTTCAGCACACGTTCAGCTTGATGACGTCCCACGAGCTCTTGATCCAGTAGAGCTTCACGGGAGAGTTTCGTCAGCACGACGGCGTGGTGACGGATATGATGTGTTCACCGGCGCAGGGCTTCGCCTAAGCTCCGCGGCGGTACGACCGAGGTGTGTTTCTGTGGAGGGGGGCACCGCACACGGCTAAAACAAATCAACTTGTGTGTGTTTGGGTGCCCCCCTGCCCCCGTATATAAAGGAGCAAGGGAGGAGGGGCCGGCCACCTCCTATGGTGCGGCTAGGGAGGGGACTCCTACTAGGAATAGGATTGCAATCCTATTCCTAGTAGGATTCACCGGAAGGAAGAAGGGGGAAAGGATTAGGAGAGGTGGCGCCCCCCCAATCCTAGTCCAACTAGGATTGCTAGGTGGGGGCGCCGGCCAGCCCTATGGGCTGCCTCTCTCTCACCCTTTAGGCCCACTATGGACCATTCCCTCTCGTAGGGGGTTCCGGTAACCCCCTCCGGCATTCCCGATAAATCCGAAACTTTTCCGGTATACTACCGGTGTCCGAATATAGCCGTCCAATATATCAATCTTTATGTCTCGGACATTCCGAGACTCCTCGTCATGTCCGTGATCTCATCCGGGACTCCGAACTACCTTCGGTACATCAATACTCAAAAACTCATAATACTGATCGTCATCAAACGTTAAGCGTGCGGACCCTACGGGTTCGAGAACTATGTAGACATGACCGAGACTCATCTCTGGTCAATAACCAATAGCGGAACCTGGATGTTCATATTGGCTCCTACATATTCTACAAAGATCTTTTATCGGTCAGAACCGCATAACAACATACGTTGTTCCTTTTGTCAAACGGTATTTTACTTGCCCGAGATTCGATCGTCGGTATCTTTATACCTAGTTCAATCTCGTTACCGGCAAGTCTCTTTACTCGTTCCGGAACACATCATCTCGTGACTAACTCATTAGTCTTTTGCTTGGAAGGCTTATTATGATGTGTGTTACCGAGAGGGCCCAGAGATACCTCTCCGACACTCGGAGTGACAAATCCCAATCTTGATCTATGCCAACACCACGAATACTTTTGGAGACACCTGTAGAGCATCTTTATGATCACCCAGTTACGTTGTGACGTTTGATAGCACACAAGGTGTTCCTACGGTATTCGGGAGTTGCATAATCTCATAGTCATAGGAACATGTATAAGTCATGAAGAAAGCAATAGCAGTTAAACTAAACGATCATAGTGCTATGCTAACGGATGGGTCTTGTCCATCACATCATTCTCCTAATGATGTGATCCCGTTGATCAAATGACAACTCATGTCTATGGCTAGAAAACATAACCATCTTTGATCAATGAGCTAGTCTAGTAGAGGCATACTAGGGACATACTGTTTTGTCTATGTATCCACACATGTACTAAGTTTCCGGTTAATACAATTCTAGCATGAATAAAAGACATTTATCATGATATAAGGAAATACAAATAACATCTTTATTATTGCCTCTAGGGCATATTTCCTTCAGTGAGACCCATTCTGATGAATGACACGTGGCATTCACAAATCACAAAGCATCTAATCTCTCTTCCCCCTGATTTCAAGTGAGGGTGGGGCGGGTGCTTTGTGATTCCCCCTGATTTCAGATGAGGGTGGGGCGGGTGCTTTGTGATTTATGAATGCCACGTGTCATCCATCAGGATGGGTCTCACCTGCTAATCCGTGAGACCTGGTCTCATCGAATTTTTTTCCCACCGAGCACGTCCTCCCCATTCCCTCTCCTCTCCCTCACATCCTGAAGCGAACAGAGGGAGAGAAATCCCTAGGTCGTTGGCGACCGCAGCCGGCGAGGACCCGACCACGGCGACGAATCAAGGGGTGGGCGGAGTCCGCGCAGACGAGCTCGAGCACCACGCGGAGGCAACCCCCCCCCCCCCCCCTCATCGAGTCGCGAGGCGCTCGTGTGACCAGAGAAGGAGAGGGAGAAGGGGCAGGCGGACCGCCGGTGACGCGAAGGACGGCGGGGAGCTGATACGTCTCAAGGGAGAGAAGGTAAGTCACGCGCACCCTAACCTCTTCCATTATTTTTTCAACATCTTGCGAACAGGGACAGAGGGGTTTCGCTGACACGGCGACGCCATATACGTCGACGAGCAGGGGAGGGGATGGGGGATGGACAGGATGGCGGAGGGGAGTCGATAGAGGAGTCAGGTGTGTCGCGGGGAGAGGAAGTCGACGTGCTATGTAACCCGCGTGCCAATCCCACACGAGGCACCAGGAAACAGAGAGAGAGATCCCAGGCAGAGCGTGCTTGTTGGCACATCTTTGGTAGCGCATCTATTCCCGTCGATTTCTAACAGCATGCGTCTCTAGCACCCAGGGGTGGGTAGGGGTTTCTGCGTTTTTAGTTGCAGATTATGTGTTCATATGAGGTGGGCAATTTTTTGTGCAGCGTCTGTTTCTCCAGTTCTTAGCACTGGAGGGGCAAGTTTTTGATTTAGAACTTTTGTTACAACTTGCAGTGATTTATAGGTAAGTTTTCTCATAGACAAACACTGTCAAGTGTAAACTCTATACTATTTCTCAGACAAACACTATAAACTGTACTATAAGATGTGACCACACCAGTTAAATTTTGCAGCAGTATAGTAGGCAAGTTTTTTGATGTTCAACCTCCAGTGATGTACAGGCAAGTTTTTCAGTGATTTTTTGTAGGCAAGTCTGTCAGTGATCTGTAGGCAAGTTTTCTGTGTTTTTGTAGACAAGGTATTAGTGATTTTAACAGGCAAGTTTACAGTGACCTATATGCATCTGTTTTTGTTTTTAATTTATGAATTCACCAAAGTTTTTGCGCTCACATCCCACAGTAATCCTGAATTGACTTTGGCCAATGGTCCTGAATTGCTCGGGGAATCCACAAGCGACCAAATTTTGTCTGTTACAAACGGCTCTTATTCATCTGAAAATGTGACAAGACCACTTTTAGTCTAGAAGAATAACTGAATTTCTAGCTCACTGACACGGAAGATTTTTTCCATGTCATGACAGTACACCCCCGGTCACACAGTATACATTTACAATAGTTTAATATAGCAGACATGCCTTTTTTTGGTAGAGCAGCAGACAGCTTTTTTAGATGCTTAGGAATCCACCATCAAACGTTAACCGAAACTCCATGAAGCAAGTACTCCATACGAGCTTCTTTTTTAGATGAACTTGTGGTGCGTACTTGCCACTACTACAGGGAGCTGAAGTGGCTGATCCGCGTGCCCTGTACCTGCTTGCAAGCTCATGTAGACCCACAGCAGCGACACAATCATGTAGTTTTTACCTCTTACAACTTACACTATCAGTTGGTAAAACACTGTAAAATGTAAGATTTTATCATAATAGTCAAGTTTTGCAGTAGTAGAGTAGGCAAGTTTTTTGATGTATCAACCTGCAACAATTTTTATAGGCAAGGTTTTGAGCAATATGTATGCAAGTTTCAGGTGTTTTGTAAGCAGGGATTAGTGATTTTTACATGCAAGTTTTACAACTTACTGTGAAGAGTCTTCTACACATTATTTTTTGTGACCATAGCAGGTATGGGAATCAAACATATTTCCAGATCAACAGTTTTATCAGGAATGATATAGACAAACATTTCGATAACAAGTCACGGATGCTAAGCCGATGCGAAGCTGTAAGCCAAAACAACAATCGCCTAACCAGCCGGCCTAGTCGTCCGCACACACCCAATGCCTGCCTCGAAAGTTGCCTAAGCCTGTTCAAAAGAAAAACTCGCCCACCACCGGTGTGCTAGGTCGCCTAACCTGCCATCCAGTCGCCCGCACACACCCAACGTCACCCTCGGAAGTCGCCTAAGCATGTTCAAAAGCAAAACTCGACCACCACCGACGTGTTAGGTCGCCTAACCAGCCGGTCTAGTCGCCCACACACACCCAACGC
>LR738714.1:752009767-752057094 GCA_902687465.1 Secale cereale
CTAGTCGCTCGCACACACCCAACGCCACCCTCAGAAGTCGCCGAAGCCCCCCAAAAGCAAAACTCCCCACCGTTGGCGTGCTAGGTCACCTAACCTGCCGGTCTAGTCGCCTGCACACACCCAACATCAGCCTCAGAAGTCGCCTAAGCCCGTGCAAAACCAAAACTCGCTCACCACCGGTGTGCTAGGTCGCCTAACCAGTCGGTCTAGTCGCCCAAACACACACCCAACGCCACCCTTGGAAGTCGCCTAAGCCCGTTCGAAAGCAAAACTCGCCCACCATCGGCGTGCTAGGTCGCCTAACCAGCCGGTCTAGTCGCTTGAACACACCTCACACCACCCTTGCGAGTCGCATAAGCCCGTCCAAAAGCAAAACTTGCCCACCACCAGTGTGCTGGGTCGCTCAACCTGCCGGTGTTCTAGGTCATGTAACACATCACCTAGTCAACTAAATCTGCCCAACCGGGGGGAGGGGTGTTGGGCGGGAACATTTTTAAGTTCTTCAATTTTTGATTTCAGCTAGCTGATTTTACAGTAGTTTTTTCTCTCTGTAAAATACTCCCTCCGTCCGAAAATTCTTGTCTTATATTTGTCTAGATACGGATGTATCTAATACTAAACCGTGACTTGATACATCCGTATTTAGACAAATCTAAGACAAGAATTTTGGGATGGAGGGAGTAGTAGTTTAACACATATGCACATTGATAAGACAACTAAATGCCTACTTTTTGGTATCTTTTTTCAGCATTGCTAATGTGAAGGGGAGATCAATGCCAGCCATCTGCAATTTTTTAAAATACAGGATTAGTACACAAGCAATATATAGGGGGAAACACTTTTTTTCGCACTGTTCCCCCTTCATGCAAGCAAAACTGATGAGGATCAGAGCAATTTTTTGCAACAAAATCACGAGAGCACAACAAACTCACAGAACAGCCTCATATAGGGGGGATGCAAGATCTTTTTTCTGCTACTGATTTTGTCAGGCTTTTTTTCCTGGTTACCTTTGTGTTTTTGAAAGCAACTATACTTTACTAGCTTGTTTTTGTAAGCAACTACAATAGCTTATTTGACCAGTTTCTACTGAACACAGATTACTAACACAAATATGCTTCTTTTTTGTTTCTTTTTGTTTTTGCAGAAATAAGCTACAAGACAATAGGTGCAATTCAATAGTCAGCAGCCATCTTATCTAGCATCCAAGGATCTACAGGTGTGAAGGGGGATGCAAGAACAGGGGGCAAGATACAAGCAAGTTTCTGAAAACACTTCGGTAGTGGGTGCAATTTTTGCTACTAGTAGATTAGGGGTAGGTACAGAGAGGGAAATCCATTAGTTCTAGAACGAAGTTCATTGAGAAATAATTTGGATTTGCCTGCTTACCTTTTGTTGTTCACACAGGAGAAATTTGCCCAACTATGGCAAATGTTTTGCTCAAAATCTCCAGATTTTTTGCCTGCACAGCAAGAAAGAGTTGCAGACACTATTGTGGTTTCTAGAATTTTTTTCCTTTGGTTTTCTCCTTCTTTTACAGAGTTTTTCGTTGCTGTGGGAGAGGTGCTCCCCACAGCTAGGCCATGGCATCCGGTGGCGGCTGTGGATAGGGAGAAAGGGCGTACGGATTTCTGCTGGTGGGGGCAAGAATCACGTGAGGGAGAGGGAGTGCTAGCTGTCGGGATGTGGGAACGACAGGGAAGGGAAACCTGCCTTTTTTGGAGCACTGGGGGTGGGGGGACCGACAAAGCACTTTCCTGATCTGGCGGCCGCGACGTCCGCCCACATAGTGCGCGGGCGCTGTGTAGCAGCCTCCAAACGTTTTTGTTCAACACTGAGATCTGTCATAGAGAGCCGTGTAAAATTTATTTTTTAAGGCCTTGGGAATACACACTGAGAGTATTTGTTTTGTATGCCTCTCTCAACACTGAGCTCTGTCATAGAGAGCCGTGTCAAATTTACATATTTAGGGCATCTTCAACGGTGACCCGTAAATATTTTCGGTATATGTCTGTTTTTATGTCCAAACGTGATCCGCGGACATGATATGAGAGCGAGCCATGCTAATCACAAAGTATTGGGTCGGGACGACAAAAGTAGATGGAGACCATGCATGTGGTGGGATGTTTGTGTCTTATGGGAGAAGAGAGAGAGGAGAGGAAATCATACATGTGGGGTCGGGAGAAGAGAGAGAGAGAAAAGAGAGAACCATTCATGTGATTGGTCAAATGCATATCCAGACTTCGACAAAGCTCTCCATGTTTATCTATTGTATACATGAATCTGTACGTTTGGACTGCTAAGTGTACATGTACATGTCCAAGTTGAATGATAAAAGTGGTCTGGACATATAATGGAGGTTTGAGAGTCCGCGTTGGAGATGTCCTTATTGACGAATAAACAGTACACTAAAGAAATAAATATGAAATTATATGTCACGGTAACTATATTGATGTTGGTTATGTATTGTAGTTTTTGATTTTTGCTACCAAAACTTAGTCAAACATAAAGAAGTTTGGTTTTTCTAAAAATTAATAAATTTATATTTTGAAGTGGAGGTAGTAAAAATAGAGTTTGCCATGAGCTTGCCAGGATCATGAGAGTTGATATTTTTTATTCTCAAACCGAAACCGTAGAACAACCGTTCTACGGAAATGTCATTAAAAAATAGTGTACAATATATACAAAGTCAACCCATAGAAATGATCAGCCCACTCCCGTTTTGTTGAAACCTGAGGCTAACATAGGTATTAATTCAAATTATGTTCAATCCAACTGGAAAACTGGTCTCTGAATTTAGTCTTCACTCTGTGCAGAAGCAGAAGCAGATCTGTCTTGAGGGAGATTTTCCACGCTTGGACTGTTGCCTCTTTTGCCTTGAATATTTTCCCATTTCTTTGCATCCAGATATTCCAGCAGCCCATAATCATGATTTCCTTGGCAATGGGGATAGGCAGTGCTTGAATGGCAAGCGAGACTTCATCAAAAATTGAGATACCTCTGTGTCTAGGACCCAAGATGGACTGCCAACAATTGAATGCAAAGTCACAATCCCCAAAAAGATGCTAAGATGTTTCATTTGTGTTCATTTGACAGAGGGCACAATTATAGGATGGTAAGTAGAATGTCCTTCTTTGGAGCATATTTCTGGTATTGACTATGTCATGTAGTAAGAGCCAGAAAAAGATCTCGTATCTTAGCATAGTTGCATTCTTCTAGAGCTTTTTGAATATCAATGCGGCTGGTTCACCCTTTGTCAGCTCTTTATACATTTTGATAGAAGAGTAAGTATTTCCCCATGGATATGTCCATCTGTCAGCCTGATTGGTGATTTGAAGTGACTGAGTGATGTCTTGCAATTCAAGGAATTGTTGATGAGATTGAGCTGAGAGTGGGAGGAAGAAGTTTTCACTCATGTCTGGTGCTTGTAAAAACTCTTTAATGGTCAAATTGTCCTTAGTGGCAAAGGAGAAAAGCTCTGAAAATTTATCCCTTGTAATTCCATGCCAGCAATTGTCTAGCCAGAACTCAATAGTGTTACATATTCCAAGATGTCATTTGGTCACGGATTTGAATTCAGATATCAGCCTAAAGATACTTTTCCACCAGAAGGAACCAACAGGTCTATCAGTAATCACTCCTTCAGGATAGTAAGATTCCCAAATTAGATTTACGCATGGAAGATTCTCCCTGTGTAGGAATTTATGCAGATGTTTCCTGAGGAGACATTTATTGTGCATTTCAATGTTAAGGACTCCCAATCCACCTTGGTCTTTGGGCAAGCAGACCTTGTCCCATGATATAAGTGATGTACCTCTGTCTTCCATGCCATACTTCCTCCAGAAGCAATGCTTCAAAGCCTTGTTAATTTGCTCAATGATGCCCTTGGGCAATTCAAGTGTGCACATGAAAAATATTGGAAGATGTTCAAAGACAGAATTGATTAAAGTAAGCTTGTCTCCATATGATAGAAAGGTTGAACAACCAGTCAATCCTCTTTATAATAGGAAAAAAATTCTTCCAGCTTAGGCTTGGAGAGGGACAATGGCAGACCTAGATATGTGAAAGGGAAGCTCCCAATAGAACATTCTAGTCTTGCAGCCAAAGTTTGCATGATATCAATTCCTGGGTTGATAGGCACCATGGCAGATTTGTCAAAGTTAACTCTCGAGCCAATAAATACTGTGAAGTGGAGAATGAGGTTCTTGAGTTGTTCCACTTGTGTTTTAGAAGACGGCATTATCAGCACAATGTCATCAGCATATTGAATGACAGGGAAATCAGGGCAATGATGAGTTTCAAGTGGCCTTTTGATTAGGTTATTATGCATGGCCTCATTCATGATAGACTGTAATAGGTCCGCAGCTAGCACAAAAAGTAAAGGAGAAAGAGGGCCCCCCTGTCTTACTCCTCTCTTGCACAAGCGATGTTTCCCCGTTACACCATTAAGCAATACGGCAGAATAACTAGAGGGGAATAGCATGTCCATCCACATTAGCCACCTGGTGCCAAAGCCTGTTGCAATGAGAATATCTTTGATTGATTGATGCTCAATAAGATCAAAAGCCATCTCAACATCTAGTTTTAAGACAATGAACTCCTTGCCAGACATTCTACACTAATGAATGAATTCATAGGACCAAGCTAGATAGTCCCGAATAGACCTTGCTTTTAAGAAACCATATTGATTGGTGTGAACCAGTTTCAGAATGACCTCTTGAAGTCTATTTGCCAAAAGCTTTGGTATGATCTTAATTGAGCAATTTAGCAGTGAGATAGGTCTGAAGTCATTGGATGTAGATGATGCATCTTACTTGGGAATGAGAGTTATGAATAAAGAGTTGATGCTCTACAGGCTAATTCTTCCATGATAAAAATCATCAATCAAAGTGAAGAAATCAGGTGCTAAAATATCCCAGTAGTGCTTGATGAAGTTTGTGTTGAAACCATGTCCCTGGTGCCTTGTCATTTGGCAGATTTTTGACCACTGCATCAATTTCTTGTTTGGAAAATGGTATTTCAAGCAGAGAGAGATCCACATCTTTGCAAAGAAGATTGTCCAAATTGAGAGGGTTAAAAGTTGGCACTGAAGTGTTCAGCCTTTGTTTGAAAGCTTTTAGGAGAATATTGGCTTTGGCATTGTGCTCTCTATGTGTGTTGCAATGTGATTAACCCTGTACTTGATGGTAGCTTTGGCCTGAAAATACTTGGAGTTGGCTTCTCCAAATTTACCCACCTGATTGTAGCCCTTTGTTGCCAATAGATCTATTGCAGCTCCAGAAGTTTAAATAGGTGTTGCTTGATAATCTCCCTTCCATTCCATTCTGTCAGAGTGAGAGTTTTGAATTCTTCCAAAGAGTCAAGAGAAAAAATGACTTCATTGATGGCTTTAATGGATATACTGAGCTGAGAGATGATATTAAAACCGCAGTCTGGTTGCGGTCTGATCCAAATGGGGTTGTAATACTATGTCAAATGGATCATACTGATCTAGGTTGATTAATGAAAACCCCTTTTTCCAAAAAAAAAGTGGAGGTGGTACTTTCACAATGGTCACTTATTCTTTAGGAGACTAGCGAGTATGTCAAAAAGGGCTACAACGCTTGTATAAAGTTCAGCAACAACGACGAGGAGAAATACGTCGATATTTGATGTACTCTTTACTTACATGGAAAATGGTCACCTTGCTTACACGGCTGCGGGACAACGCACGCAGTCTCAACCAATGGTTAGTCCAAACTCCCCGTGTCAGCGCAAGCAACCTCCAATCCAGTTTCAATGACAATTTTCTTGCTCTCTTTTGGTTTTTTAGTGGCAAGTATAACATAGACGTACACAACATGCACACTGTCACGATATGTATACACTCGCGCAACACTTATTGAAGACCAAAATCATAGATTTTTTTGAAGGGAACGTCACCTGCCACTGAAATGAGTTTTTGCCTTAACAAGACACACATGATTCATGTGTTGCATCCATGTAGGACTCTATATGGCATGATATCCAATCTATGTGTTTTTTTAATCATGTGAACTCAAGAGGGACCTCTTTTAGGTATTGGATATATATGTAGCTAAACGTAAATGGAAAGATTTTGATGTCCATGGTTGGTTGGGGGAGTCGGGGAAGAAGCCATATGACGGCTAGGTGGCTCTGCAAATCCCACAAAGTCGTAAAAGTGTCATTTTTCATCTCTTTGGAGTCGTGTTGTGACTGTCTTTGTCTACATTTCACATCAATTGTTGCAACTCCTTTTTGACTCTTGGGTAACGAAACTAAGTTTTTTTTCAAGCCAATGATACTCTGTTTTTCTTTTTCTATGAGGAAAGTGGAACTCCATCATCCATGACACGACAATGGCCTCAGCATGATGTCAGAGTTGACGGGCTGCTCATTATCCGGGTACTACGTAAAGCCCATGGCATATGCAAAGCAACCTAAATGAATTGCCGTATATAATCGAATGGAATGAAATCGCCTTAAAAACATAGCGAATGAATTCGAGCCATCAAACCCACTGACCCAAAATGATAGCCGCAAAAAATGGATAGTGAAAATGATGGTGGTATTATGTGATCGATTACGAAAAACTCCGGATCCCAAGAAGTTTTGAAGATGGTGCTTCTATTACGTTACTTCAAATGGAATTCTCACTTGACTAAGAATAAGCGAAAACGTGGCTGAGACTAAGTAATCCAGAGACGATCTTCATTTCCAACGCCTCGGGAAACAGGTCGAGATAGATGACAACACCTTTTTATCCCCTTCCTTACTAGGAAGGCATGAAGGAAATATGCCCTAGAGGCAATAATAAAGATGTTATTTGTATTTCCTTATATCATGATAAATGTCTTTTATTCATGCTAGAATTGTATTAACCGGAAACTTAGTACATGTGTGGATACATAGACAAAACAGTATGTCCCTAGTATGCCTCTACTAGACTAGCTCATTGATCAAAGATGGTTATGTTTCCTAGCCATAGACATGAGTTGTCATTTGATCAACGGGATCACATCATTAGGAGAATGATGTGATGGACAAGACCCATCCGTTAGCATAGCACTATGATCATTTAGTTTAACTGCTATTGCTTTCTTCATGACTTATACATGTTCCTATGACTATGAGATTATGCAACTCCCGAATACCGTAGGAACACCTTGTGTGCTATCAAACGTCACAACGTAACTGGGTGATCATAAAGATGATCTACAGGTGTCTCCGAAAGTATTCGTGGTGTTGGCATAGATAAAGATTGGGATTTGTCACTCCGAGTGTCGGAGAGGTATCTCTGGGCCCTCTCGGTAACACACATCATAATAAGCCTTGCAAGCAAAAGACTAATGAGTTAGTCACGAGATGATGTGTTACGGAACGAGTAAAGAGACTTGCCGGTAACGAGATTGAGCTAGGTATAAAGATACCGACGATCGAATCTCGGGCAAGTAACATACCGTTTGACAAAAGGAACAACGTATGTTGTTATGCGGTTCTGACCGATAAAAGATCTTCGTAGAATATGTAGGAGCCAATATGAACATCCAGGTTCCGCTATTGGTTATTGACCAGAGATGAGTCTCGGTCATGTCTACATAGTTCTCGAACCCGTAGGGTCCGCACGCTTAACGTTTGATGACGATCGGTATTATGAGTTTTTGAGTATTGATGTACTGAAGGTAGTTCGGAGTCCCGGATGAGATCACGGACATGACGAGGAGTCTCGGAATGTCCGAGACATAAAGATTGATATATTGGACGGCTATATTCGGACACCGGAAGTATACCGGAAAAGTTTCGGATTTATCGGGAATGCCGGAGGGGGTTACCGGAACCCCCTACGAGAGGGAATGGTCCATAGTGGGCCTAAAGGGTGAGAGAGAGGCAGCCCATAGGGCTGGCCGGCGCCCCCACCTAGCAATCCTAGTTGGACTAGGATTGGGGGGGCGCCACCTCTCCTAATCCTTTCCCCCTTCTTCCTTCCGGTGAATCCTACTAGGAATAGGATTGCAATCCTATTCCTAGTAGGAGTCCCCTCCCTAGCCGCACCATAGGAGGTGGCCAGCCCCTCCTCCCTTGCTCCTTTATATACGGGGGCAGGGGGGCACCCAAACACACACAAGTTGATTTGTTTTAGCCGTGTGCGGTGCCCCCCTCCACAGAAACACACCTCGGTCGTACCGTCGCGGAGCTTAGGCGAAGCCCTGCGCCGGTGAACACATCATATCCGTCACCACGTCGTCGTGCTGACGAAACTCTCCCGTGAAGCTCTACTGGATCAAGAGCTCGTGGGACGTCATCAAGCTGAACGTGTGCTGAACGCGGAGGTGCCGTACGTTCGGTGCTTGATCGGTTGGATCGCGAAGAAGTTCGACAACATCAACCGCGTCACTTGACGCTTCCGCTCCCGGTCTACAAGGGTACGTAGACACACTCTCTCCTCTCGTTGCTATGCATCTGGTAGATAGATCTTGCGTGATCGTAGGAAAATTTTAAAAATACTACGTTCCCCAACAGTGGCATCATGAGCCAGGTCTATGCGTAGATGATATGCACGAGTAGAACACAATGAGATTGTGGACGATACTAGTCATACTGCTTACCAGCATGTCATACTTTGCTTCGGCGGTATTGTGAGATGAAGCGGCCCGGACCGACATTACGCGTACGCTTACGCGAGACTGGTTTCACCGTTACGAGCACTCGTTGCTTAAAGGTGACTGGCGGGTGTCTGTCTCTCTCACTTTAGCTGAATCAAGTGTGGCTATGCCCGGTCCTTGTGAAGGTTAAAACAGCACATACTTGACGAAACATCGTTGTGGTTTTGTATGCGTAGGTAAGAACGGTTCTTGCTAAAGCCCGTAGCAGCCACGTAAAACTTGCAACAACAAAGTAGAGGACGTCTAACTTGTTTTTGCAGGGCATGTTGTGATGTGATATGGTCAAGACATGATGAGTTATACGGTTCTTGTATGAGATGATCATGTTTTGCGAAGGTGATCATGACGGTGCTTTGGAGATAGAGATCAAAAGCACAAGATGATGATGGCCATATCATGTCACATATTTTGATTGCATGTGATGTTTATCTTATTATGCTTCTTATTTTGCTTAGAACGACGGTAGCATTATAAGATGATCCCTTACTAAATTTCAAGGTATAAGTGTTCTCCCTGAGTATGCACCGTTGCGAAAGTTCGTCGTGCCGAGACACCACGTGATGATCGGGTGTGATAAGCTCTACGTTCAAATACAACGGGTGTAAGCCAGTTTTGCACACGCAGAATACTCGGGTTAAACTTGACGAGCCTAGCATATACAGATATGGCCTCGGAACACTGGAGACCGAAAGGTCGAGCGTGAATCATATAGTAGATATGATCAACATAAGATGTTCACCATTGAAAACTACTCCAGCTCACGTGATGATCGGACATGGTTTAGTTGATTTGGATCACGTGATCATTTAGATGACCAGAGGGATGTCTATCTAAGTGGGAGTTCTTTAAATTAATATGATTAAATTGAACTTTAATTTATCATGAACTTAGTCCTGATAGTTTTGCATATCTATGTCGTTGTAGATCAATGGCCCGTGCTACCGTTCCTTTGAATTTTAATGCATTCCTAGAGAAAGCTAAGTTGAAAGATGATGGTAGCAATTACACGGACTGGGTCCGTAACCTGAGGATTATCCTCATTGCTGCACAGAAGAATTATGTCCTTGAAGCACCGCTAGGTGACAAGCCCCCTTCCGCTGATGCAGACGCTTTGAACGTCTGGCAGTCGCGGTCTGATGACTACACGATAGTTCAGTGTGCCATGCTTTACGGCTTAGAACCGGGACTTCAACGACGTTTTGAACGTCATGGAGCATATGAGATGTTCTAGGAGTTGAAGTTAATATTTCAAGCAAATGCCCGAATTGAGAAATATGAGATTTCCAATAAGTTCTACAGCTGCAAAATGGAGGAGAATAGTTCTATCAGTGAACACTTGCTCAGAATGTCTGGGTACTACAATCATATGACTCAACTTGGTTGCAAAGTTGACGAGGATAGTGTTATTGATAGAGTTCTTCAATCACTGCCACCAAGCTATAAAGGCTTCGTGATGAACTATAACATGCAAGGGATGCAAAAGACAATTCCCGAGCTCTTCGCTATGCTCAAAGCTGCGGAGGTAGAAATCAAAAAGGAGCATCAACTGTTGATGGTTAACAAGACCACTAGTTTCAAGAAAAAGGGCAAGGGAAAGAAAGGGAACTTCAAAAAGAATAGCAAGTCAGTTGCTACTTCAACGAAGAAACCCAAATCTGGAGCCAAGCCTGAAACTGAGTGCTTCTACTGCAAGGGGACTGAACACTGGAAGCGGAACTGCCCCAAGTATTTGGCGGATAAGAAGGATGGCAAGATGAACAAAGGTATATGTGATATACATGTTATTGATGTGTACCTTACTAATGCTCGTAGTAGTACCTGGGTATTTGATACCGGTTCGGTTGCTAATATTTGTAACTCGAAACAGGGACTACGGATTAAACGAAGATTAGCTAAGGACGAGGTGACGATGCGCGTGGGAAACGGTTCCAAAGTCGATGTGATCGCCGTCGGCACGCTACCTCTACATCTACCTTCGGGATTAGTTTTAGACCTAAATAATTGTTATTTGGTGCCAGCGTTGAGCATGAACATTATATCTGGATCTTGTTTATTGCGAGACGGTTATTCATTTAAATCAGAGAATAATGGTTGTTCCATTTTGATGAATAATATCTTTTATGGTCATGCACCCTTAAAGAGTGGTCTATTCTTACTGGATCTTGATTGTAGTGATACACATATTCATAATATTGAAACCAAAAGATGTAAGGTTAATAATGATAGTGCAACTTATCTGTGGCACTGCCGTTTGGGTCATATTGGTGTAAAACGCATGAAGAAACTCCATAAAGATGGACTTTTGGAATCACTTGATTATGAATCACTTGGTGCTTGCGAACCATGCCTCATGGGCAAGATGACTAAAACTCCGTTCTCCGGAACTATGGAGCGAGCAACAGATTTGTTGGAAATCATACATACTGATGTATGTGGACCAATGAGCATTGATGCTCGCGGCGGGTATCGTTATTTTCTGACCTTCACTGATGATTTGAGCAGATATGGGTATATCTACTTAATGAAACACAACTCTGAAACGTTTGAAAAGTTCAAAGAATTTCAGAGTGAAGTAGAGAATCATCGTAACAAGAAAATAAAGTTCCTACGATCTGATCGTGGAGGAGAATATTTGAGTTACGAGTTTGGTCTTCATTTGAAACAATGTGGAATAGTTTCACAACTCACGCCACCTGGAACACCACAACGTAATGGTGTGTCCGAACGTCGTAACCGTACTTTATTAGATATGATGCGATCTATGATGTCTCTTACCGATTTACCACTATCGTTTTGGGGTTATGCTTTAGAGACAGCTGCATTCACGTTAAATAGGGCACCATCTAAATCCGTTGATACGACGCCTTATGAACTGTGGTTTGGCAAGAAACCAAAGTTGTCGTTTCTTAAAATTTGGGGCTGCGATGCTTATGTGAAAACACTTCAACCTGATAAGCTCGATCCCAAGTCGGAAAAATGTGTCTTCATAGGATACCCAAAAGAAACTGTTGGGTACACCTTCTATCACAGATCCGAAGGCAAAATATTCGTTGCTAAGAACGGATCCTTTCTAGAAAAAGAGTTTCTCTCGAAAGAAGTGAGTGGGAGGAAAGTAGAACTTGATGAGGTAATTGTACCTTCTCCCATATTGGAAAGTAGTACATCACAGGAAATTGTTCCAGTGATTCCTACACCAATTAGTGAGGAAGTTGATGATAATGATCATGAAACTTCGGATCAAGTTTCTACTGAACGTCGTAGATCAACCAGAGTACGTTCCGCATCAGAGTGGTACGGCAACCCAGTTCTGGAAATCATGTTACTAGACCATGATGAACCTACGAACTATGAGGAAGCGATGATGAGCCCAGATTCCGCAAAATGGCTTGAAGCCATGAAATCTGAGATGGGATCCATGTATGAGAACAAAGTATGGACTTTGGTTGACTTGCCCGATGATCGGCAGGCCATCGAAAATAAATGGATCTTCAAGAGGAAGACCGACGCAGACGGTAATATTACTGTTTACAAAGCTCGACTTGTTGCGAAAGGTTTTCGACAAGTTCAAGGAGTTGACTACGATGAGACTTTCTCACCTGTAGCGATGCTTAAGTCTGTCCGAATCATGTTAGCAATTGCCGCATTTTATGATTATGAAATCTGGCAAATGGATGTCAAAACTGCATTCCTAAATGGATATCTCAAAGAAGAGTTGTATATGTTGGGGAACGTTGCATGGGAAACAAAAAATTTCCTACGCTCACCAAGATCAATCTAGGAGATGCATCTACGAGGGAAGAGTCGGATCCACATACCCTTGTAGATCGCGATGCGGAAGCGTTGCAAGAACGCGGATGAAGGAGTCGTACTCGCTGCGATTCAGATCGCGGTTGATTCCTATCTAAGCGCCGAACAACGGCGCCTCCGCGTTCAACACACGTGCAGCCCGGTGACGTCTCCCACGCCTTGATCCAGCAAGGAGAGAGGGAGAGGTTGGGGAAGACTCCATCCAACAGCAGCACGACGGCGTGGTGGTGGTGGAGGAGCGCGGGACTCCAGCAGGGCTTCGCCAAGCGCTGCAAGAGACGAGGAGGGAGAGGGGTAGGGCTGCGCCAAGAGGGAGACGTTCTCGTATGTCTAGCAGCCCCAAAACCTCACATATATATAGGGGGAAGGGAGGGCTGCGCCCCCTTTAGGGTTTCCCACCCCTAGGGGTGCGGCCAGCCCTAGAAACCCATCTAGGGTGCGGCCAAAGGGGGGGAGAGAGAGGGGGCACCCTAGGGTTTGCCCCCCTCCACTCTCCATGCGCCTAGGGACTTGGTGGGGGGGCGCACCAGCCCCCTTGGGGCTGGTCCCCTCCCACACTTAGCCCACGCAGCCTTCTGGGGCTGGTGGCCCCACCTGGTGGACCCCGGGGACCCTCCCGGTGGTCCCGGTACATTACCGATAGCGCCCGAAACTTTTCCGGTGACCAAAACGGGACTTCCCATATATGAATCTTTACCTCCGGACCATTCCGGAACTCCTCGTGACGTCCGGGATCTTATCCGGGACTCCGAACAACATTCGGTAACCGCGTACATACTTTCCCTATAACCCTAGCGTCATCGAACCTTAAGTGTGTAGACCCTACGGGCTCGGGAACCATGTAGACATGACCGAGACAACTCTCCGGCCAATAACCAACAGCGGGATCTGGATACCCATGTTGGCTCCCACATGTTCCACGATGATCTCATCGGATGAACCACGATGTCAAGGATTCAATCAATCCCGTATACGATTCCCTTTGTCTACCGGTATAGCACTTGCCCGAGATTCGATCGTCGGTATACCGATACCTTGCTCAATCTCGTTACCGGCAAGCCTCTTTACTCGTTTCGTAACACATCATCCCGTGATCAACTCCTTGATCACATATTGTGCACATTATGATGATGTCCTACCGAGTGGGCCCAGAGATACCTCTCCGTCATACGGAGTGACAAATCCCAGTCTCGATTCGTGCCAACCCAACAGACACTTTCGGAGATACCTGTAGTGCACCTTTATAGCCACCCAGTTACGTTGTGACGTTTGGTACACCCAAAGCATTCCTACGGTATCCGGGAGTTGCACAATCTCATGGTCTAAGGAAAAGATACTTGACATATAGAAAAGCTTTAGCATACGAACTACACGATCTGTGCTAGGCTTAGGATTGGGTCTTGTCCATCACATCATTCTCCTAATGATGTGATCCCGTTATCAATGACATCCAATGTCCATGGTCAGGAAACCGTAACCATCTATTGATCAACGAGCTAGTCATCTAGAGGCTTACTAGGGACATGGTGTTTGTCTATGTATCCACACATGTATCTGAGTTTCCTATCAATACAATTCTAGCATGGATAATAAACGATTATCGTGAACAAGGAAATATAATAATAACCAATTTATTATTGCCTCTAGGGCATATTTCCAACAGTCTCCCACTTGCACTAGAGTCAATAATCTAGTTCACATCGCCATGTGATTAACACTCACAGGTCACATCGCCATGTGACCAACATCCAAAGAGTTCACTAGAGTAATCTAGTTCACATCAATATGTGATTAACACTCAATGAGTTCTGTGTTTGATCATGTTATGCTTGTGAGAGAGGTTGTAGTCAACGGGTCTGCAACATTCAGATCCCTATGTACTTCGCAAAACTTTATGTCATATCGTAGATGCTGCTACCACGTTCCACTTGGAGCTATTCCAAACTGTTGCTCCATTATACGTATCCGGTATCTCCACTTAGAGTTATCCGGATAGGTGTTAAGCTTGCATCGACGTAACTCTTTACGTCGAACTCTTTATCACCTCCATAACCGAGAAACATTTCCTTATTCCTCTAAGGATAATTTTGACCACTATCTAGTAATCCACTCCTGGATCACCTTTGTACCCTCTTGCCAGACATGTGGCAAGGCACACATCAGGTGCGGTACTTAGCATGGCAAATCGTATAGAGCCTATGACAAAACCATAGGGGACGACCTTCGTCCTTCCTCCTTCTTCTACCGTGGTCAAGCTTTGAGTCTTACTCAACTTCACACCTTACAAATCAGGCAAGAACTCCTTCTTTGACTGACCTATTTTGAACTCCTTCAAAATCATGTCAAAGGTGTGTGTTTCTTTTGAAAGTATCATCAGGCGTCTTGATCTATCTCTATAGATCTTGATGCCCAATTATGTAAGCAACTTTATCCAGGTCTTCCTTTGAAAAATACCTTTCAAACAACCCTTTACTCTTTCCAGAAATTCTACATCATTTCGGATCAACCATATGTCATTCACATATACTCATCAGAAATGTTGTAGTGCTCCCACTCACTTTATTGTAAATACAAGTTTCTAACAAACTTTGTATACCCAAAAACTTTGATCACTCCATCAAAGCATATATTCCGACTCCGAGATGCTTGCTCTAGTCCATAGAAGGATCGCTGGAGCTAGCATATCTTTTAGCATCCTTAGGATCGATAAAACCTTTCTGATTGTATCATATACAACCTTTCCTTACGAAAACTGGTAAGGAAACTTGTTTTGTCATCCATCTGCCAGATTTCATAAATGCAGCTAATGCTAACATGATTCCGACGGACTTAAGCATCGCTACGGGTGAGAAAATCTCATCGTAGTCAACTCCTTGAACTTGTGGAAAACTCTTTGCCACAAATCGAGCTTCATAGACGGTGACATTACCGTCCACGTCCGTCTTAGTCTTAAAGATCCATTTGTCTCAATGGCTTGCCGATCATAGGGCAAGTCCACCAAAGTCCATACTTTGTTTTGATACATGGATCCTATCTCGGATTTATCGGCTTCTAACCATTTGTCGGAATATGGGCCCACCATCGCTTCTCCATAGTTCGTAGGTTCATCGTTGTCCAACAACATGACCTCTAAGACAGGATCACCGTACCACTCAGGAGTAGTACACATCCTTGTCGACCCACGAGGTTCGATAGCAACTTGATCTGGAGCTTCATGATCACTATCATTAGTATCCTCTTCAACTGTCGTAGGTTCCACAGAAACATCTTTCTGTGTTGCACTACTCTCCGGTTGAAGTGAGGGTTCGACAACCTCATCAAGTTCTATCTTCCTCCCACTCAATTCTTTCGAGAGAAACTCCTTCTCGAGAAAGGACCCATTCTTAGCGACAAACATTTTTGTCCTTGGATCTGAGATAGAAGGTGTACCCAACCGTTACCAGTGGGTATTCCATGAAGATGTATTTGTCCGCTTTGGGTTCGAGCTTTTCCTGGCTGAAGCCATAAGCATCGCAGCCCCAAACATTTAAGAAAACGACAACTTTGGTTTCTTGCCAAACCATACGACGTCGTCTCAACGGACTTAGATGGTGCCCTATATAAAGTGAATGCAGCTGTCTCTAATGCATAACCTCAAAATAATAGCGGTAGATCGGTAAGACACACCATAGATCGCACCATATCTCATAAGGTTCAATTACGATGTCCGGACACACCATTACGCTGTGGTGTTCCAGGGGACTTCAACTGCGAAACAATTCCACAATGTCTTAAGTGATTGCCAAACTCATAATTCAGATAATATCCCCTTGATCAGATCGTAGGAACAAGATCTTCTTGTTATGATGATTCTTAATCTTCACTCTGAAATTTTTGAACCTTTCAAACGTTTCAGACTTTTGCTTCATTAAGTAAATATACCATATCTACTCAAATCGTCAGTGAAGATGAGAAAATAACGATATCCACCACACGCCTTAATTCTCATTGGATCACATACATCAGCATGTATGATTTCCAATAAGTCACTTACCCGTTTCATTGTACCTGAAAACGAGATCTCAGTCATCCTGCCCATGAGGCATGGCTCCCATGTGTCAAGCGATGCAAAATCAAGTGACTCCAAACGTCCATCAGCATGGAGTTTCTTCATGCATTTTATGCCAAAATGACCTAAGCGGCAGTGCCACAAGAAAGTGGTACTATCATTATTAACTCTACATCTTTTGGCATTATCATTATGTGTATTACCATGATCGAGATTCAACGAACCATTGGGTGCATGACCATAAAGGTATTATTCATGTAAACAGAATAACCATTATTCTCTAACTTAAATGAATAACCGTATTGCGATGAACATGATCTAATCATTTTCATGCTCAACGTAGACACCTGATAACATTTATCTAGGTTCAACACTAATCTCGAAAATAGAGGAAGTGTGCGATGGTGATCTCATCAACCTTGGAAACAATTCCAACACACATCGTCACCTCGCCCTTAGCTAGTCTCCGTTTAGTCCGTAGCTTTTGCTTCAAGTCACTAATAATAGCAACTGAACCGGTATCCAATACCCAGGTGCTACAAGGAGTACTACTAAGGTACACATCAATAACACGTATATCAAATATACTTTGTTGAAGTTGCCAGCTATCATATCTACCATGTATTTGGGGTTGTTCCGCTACCATGTGACCGTTCCCCTTACAATAGAAGCACTTAGTCTCGAGGTTTGGGTTCAACCATGGGTTCCTTCATCAGAGCGACAACAGGTTTGCCATTCATGAAGTTTCCCTTCTAGCCCTTACCCTTTTGAAACTAGTGGTCTTGTTAAACCATCAACACTTGATGCTCCTTCTTGATCTCTACTTTTGCGGTACTAAGAACCGCTGACAGCACTGGGATTATCACCATCCTTTGCATGTCATAGTTCATCACGAAGTTCTAGCAGCTTGGTGATAGTGTCTAGAGAATTCCGTCAACCACTATCTCACCTGGAAGATTAACTCCCACTTGGTTCAAGTGATTTCAGCACCCAGACATTCTGAGCACATGCTCATAAATTGAGCCATTCTCCTCCATCTTTTTGGCAAAAGAACTTGTCAGAGGTCTCATACCTCTCAACACGGGCATGAGCCTGAAATCCCAATTTCAGCTCTTAGAACATCTCATATGTTCTATGGCGTTCAAAACGTCATTGGAATCCCGATTCTAAGCCGTAAAGTATGGTGCACTAAACTATCAAGTAGTCATCAGGACGTCTCTGTCAGGTGTTCACAACATCCACAGACAACGTTGTAGGGGTTTGCACATCGAGCGGTGCATCAAAGACGTAAGCTTTCTGTGCAGCAGTGAGGACACTCCTCGGACTACGGACCCAGTCCGCATCATTGCTTACAATATCTTTCAACTTAGTCTTTCTCTAGGATCGTATTAAATAGGGAGCTACAACGCAGTTATTGGTCTACTACATAATTTGCAAAGACAACTTAGACTATTGTTCATGATAAGTGAGTTTAACTAATCAAATTACTTATAACTCCCACTCAAATTGACATCCCTCTGGTCATCCGAGCGTGACATGATCCAAATCCACCAACCCAAGTCCGATCATCACGTGAGATGAGGTGGTGTCAATGGTGAACATCTTCATGTTGATCGTATCATCTATACGACTCATGTTCGACCTTTCGGTCTTCCGTGTTCCGAGGCCATGTCTGTACATGCTAGGCTCGTCAAGTCTAACCCGAGTGTTCTGCATGTGCAAAACTGGCTTGCACCCGTTGTATGCGAACGTAGAGTCTATCACACCCGATCATCACGTGGTGCTTCGAAACGACGAACCTTCGCAACGGCGCACACTCGGGGGGAACACAATTTTATCTTGAAATTTTAGTGAGGGATCATCTTATAATGCTACCGTCGTCCTAAGCAAAATAAGGTGCATAAAAGGATTAACATCACATGCAAATCATAAGTGACATGATATGGCCATCAACTCGTGCTTTTGATCTCCATCTCCAAAGCACCGGCATGATCTCCATCGTCACCGGCGTAACACCATGATCCCCATCATCATGATCTCCATCATCGTGTCGCCATCGGGGTTGTTGCACGCCCACCATGCTCTTACTACTATTGCTACCGTTTAGCGATAAAGTAAAGCATTACATAGCGCTTAATGATTGACACGCAGGTCATACAAAAATTAAAGACAACCCTATGGCTCCTGCCGGTTGCCGTATACATCGACATGCAAGTCGATATTAACTATTACAACATGATCATCTCATACATCAAATATATCTCATCATGTCTTTGGCCATATCATATCACATACATACCCTGCAAAAACAAGTTAGACGTCCTCTAATTTGTTGTTGCATGTTTTACGTGGCTGCTATGGGTATCTAGCAAGAACGCTTCTTACCTACGCAAATCCACAACGGTGATATTTAAGTTGCTATTTAACCTTCTACAAGGACCGCCTTCGTCGAATCCGATTCAACTAAGATAGGAGAGACAGACACCCGCCAGCCATCTTATGCAACAAAAGTCGCATGTCTGTCGATGGAACCGGTCTCATGTACGTGGACATGTAAAGTTGGTCCGGGCCGCTTCATCCCATAATGCCGCTGAATCAAGAAAGACCAAAGAGGGAAGCAATCTAAACATCAACGCCCACAAACCCCTTTGTGTTCTACTCGTGAAAACATCTACGCAAGAACCTAGCTCATGATGCCACTGTTGGGGAACGTTGCATGGGAAACAAAAATTTTCCTACGCTCACCAAGATCAATCTAGGAGATGCATCTACGAGGGAAGAGTCGGATCCACATACCCTTGTAGATCGCGATGCGGAAGCGTTGCAAGAACGCGGATGAAGGAGTCGTACTCGCTGCGATTCAGATCGCGGTTGATTCCGATCTAAGCGCCGAACAACGGCGCCTCCGCGTTCAACACACGTGCAGCCCGGTGACGTCTCCCACGCCTTGATCCAGCAAGGAGAGAGGGAGAGGTTGGGGAAGACTCCATCCAACAGCAGCACGACGGCGTGGTGGTGGTGGAGGAGCGCGGGACTCCAGCAGGGCTTCGCCAAGCGCTGCAAGAGACGAGGAGGGAGAGGGGTAGGGCTGCGCCAAGAGGGAGACGTTCTCGTATGTCTAGCAGCCCCAAAACCTCACATATATATAGGGGGAAGGGAGGGCTGCGCCCCCTTTAGGGTTTCCCACCCCTAGGGGTGCGGCCAGCCCTAGAAACCCATCTAGGGTGCGGCCAAAGGGGGGGAGAGAGAGGGGGCGCCCTAGGGTTTGCCCCCCTCCACTCTCCATGCGCCTAGGGACTTGGTGGGGGGGCGCACCAGCCCCCTTGGGGCTGGTCCCCTCCCACACTTAGCCCACGCAGCCTTATGGGGCTGGTGGCCCCACCTGGTGGACCCCCGGGACCCTCCCGGTGGTCCCGGTACATTACCGATAGCGCCCGAAACTTTTCCGGTGACCAAAACGGGACTTCCCATATATGAATCTTTACCTCCGGACCATTCCGGAACTCCTCGTGACGTCCGGGATCTTATCCGGGACTCCGAACAACATTCGGTAACCGCGTACATACTTTCCCTATAACCCTAGCGTCATCGAACCTTAAGTGTGTAGACCCTACGGGCTCGGGAACCATGTAGACATGACCGAGACAACTCTCCGGCCAATAACCAACAGCGGGATCTGGATACCCATGTTGGCTCCCACATGTTCCACGATGATCTCATCGGATGAACCACGATGTCAAGGATTCAATCAATCCCGTATACGATTCCCTTTGTCTACCGGTATAGCACTTGCCCGAGATTCGATCGTCGGTATACCGATACCTTGCTCAATCTCGTTACCGGCAAGCCTCTTTACTCGTTCCGTAACACATCATCCCGTGATCAACTCCTTGATCACATATTGTGCACATTATGATGATGCCCTACCGAGTGGGCCCAGAGATACCTCTCCGTCATACGGAGTGACAAATCCCAGTCTCGATTCGTGCCAACCCAACAGACACTTTCGGAGATACCTGTAGTGCACCTTTATAGCCACCCAGTTACGTTGTGACGTTTGGTACACCCAAAGCATTCCTACGGTATCCGGGAGTTGCACAATCTCATGGTCTAAGGAAAAGATACTTGACATATAGAAAAGCTTTAGCATACGAACTACACGATCTGTGCTAGGCTTAGGATTGGGTCTTGTCCATCACATCATTCTCCTAATGATGTGATCCCGTTATCAATGACATCCAATGTCCATGGTCAGGAAACCGTAACCATCTATTGATCAACGAGCTAGTCATCTAGAGGCTTACTAGGGACATGGTGTTTGTCTATGTATCCACACATGTATCTGAGTTTCCTATCAATACAATTCTAGCATGGATAATAAACGATTATCGTGAACAAGGAAATATAATAATAACCAATTTATTATTTCCTCTAGGGCATATTTCCAACAGTATATGATGCAACCAGAAGGTTTTGTCGATCCAAAAGGTGCTAACAAAGTATGCAAACTCCAGCGATCCATCTATGGATTAGTGCAAGCATCTCGGAGTTGGAATATACGCTTTGATGAGGTGATCAAAGCATATGGTTTTATACAGACTTTTGGAGAAGCCTGTATTTACAAGAAAGTGAGTGGGAGCTCTGTAGCATTTCTAATATTATATGTAGATGACATATTATTAATTGGAAATGATATAGAATTTCTGGATAGCATAAAAGGATACTTGAATAAAAGTTTTTCTATGAAAGACCTCGGTGAAGCTGCTTACATATTAGGCATCAAGATCTATAGAGATAGATCAAGACGCTTAATTGGACTTTCACAAAGCACATACCTTGATAAGATTTTGAAAAGGTTCAAAATGGATCAGTCAAAGAAAGGGTTCTTGCCTGTTTTACAAGGTATGAAGTTGAGTAAGACTCAATGCCCGACCACTGCAGAAGATAGAGAGAAAATGAAAGTCATTCCCTATGCCTCAGCCATAGGATCTATCATGTATGCAATGCTGTGTACCAGACCTGATGTGTGCCTTGCTATAAGTCTAGCAGGGAGGTACCAAAGTAATCCAGGAGTGGATCACTGGACAGCGGTCAAAAACATCCTAAAGTATCTGAAAAGAACAAAGGATATGTTTCTCGTATATGGAGGAGACAAAGAGCTCGTCGTAAACGGTTACGTCGATTCTAGCTTTGACACCGATCCGGATGACTCAAAGTCACAAACCGGATATGTATTTTTATTGAACGGTGGAGCTGTCAGCTGGTGCAGTTCCAAGCAGAGCGTCGTGGCGGGATCTACGTGTGAAGCGGAATACATAGCTGCTTCAGAAGCAGCAAATGAAGGAGTCTGGATGAAGGAGTTCATATCCGATCTAGGTGTAGTACCTAGTGCATCGGGTCCAATGAAAATCTTTTGTGACAACACTGGAGCCATAGCCTTGGCGAAGGAATCCAGGTTTCACAAGAGAACAAAGCACATCAAAAGACGCTTCAATTCCATCCGCGATCTAGTCAAGGAGGGAGACATAGAGATTTGCAAAATACATACGGATCTGAATGTTGCAGACCCGTTGACTAAGCCTCTTCCACGGGCAAAACATGATCAGCACCAAAACTCCATGGGTGTGAGGATCATCACTTTGTAATCTAGATTATTGACTCTAGTTCAAGTGGGAGACTGAAGGAAATATGCCCTAGAGGCAATAATAAAGATGTTATTTGTATTTCCTTATATCATGATAAATGTCTTTGATTCATGCTAGAATTGTATTAACCGGAAACTTAGTACATGTGTGGATACATAGACAAAACAGTATGTCCCTAGTATGCCTCTACTAGACTAGCTCATTGATCAAAGATGGTTATGTTTCCTAGCCATAGACATGAGTTGTCATTTGATCAACGGGATCACATCATTAGGAGAATGATGTGATGGACAAGACCCATCCGTTAGCATAGCACTATGATCGTTTAGTTTAACTGCTATTGCTTTCTTCATGACTTATACATGTTCCTATGACTATGAGATTATGCAACTCCCGAATACCGTAGGAACACCTTGTGTGCTATCAAACGTCACAACATAACTGGGTGATCATAAAGATGCTCTACAGGTGTCTCCGAAAGTATTCGTGGTGTTGGCATAGATCAAGATTGGGATTTGTCACTCCGAGTGTCGGAGAGGTATCTCTGGGCCCTCTCGGTAACACACATCATAATAAGCCTTGCAAGCAAAAGACTAATGAGTTAGTCACGAGATGATGTGTTACGGAACGAGTAAAGAGACTTGCCGGTAACGAGATTGAGCTAGGTATAAAGATACCGACGATCGAATCTCGGGCAAGTAACATACTGTTTGACAAAAGGAACAACGTATGTTGTTATGCGGTTCTGACCGATAAAAGATCTTCGTAGAATATGTAGGAGTCAATATGAACATCCAGGTTCCACTATTGGTTATTGACCAGAGATGAGTCTCGGTCATGTCTACATAGTTCTCAAACCCGTAGGGTCCGCACGCTTAACGTTTGATGACGATCGGTATTATGAGTTTTTGAGTATTGATGTACCGAAGGTAGTTCGGAGTCCCGGATGAGATCACGGACATGACGAGGAGTCTCGGAATGTCCGAGACATAAAGATTGATATATTGGACGGCTATATTCGGACACCGGAAGTATACCGGAAAAGTTTCGGATTTATCGGGAATGCCGGAGGGGGTTACCGGAACCCCCTACGAGATGGAATGGTCCATAGTGGGCCTAAAGGGTGAGAGAGAGGCAGCCCATAGGGCTGGCCGGCGCCCCCACCTAGCAATCCTAGTTGGACTAGGATTGGGGGGGCGCCACCTCTCCTAATCCTTTCCCCCTTCTTCCTTCCGGTGAATCCTACTAGGAATAGGATTGCAATCCTATTCCTAGTAGGAGTCCCCTCCCTAGCCGCACCATAGGAGGTGGCCGGCCCCTCCTCCCTTGCTCCTTTATATACGGGGGCAGGGGGGCACCCAAACACACACAAGTTGATTTGTTTTAGCCGTGTGCGGTGCCCCCCTCCACAGAAACACACCTCGGTCGTACCGTCGCGGAGCTTAGGCGAAGCCCTGCGCCGGTGAACACATCATATCCGTCACCACGCCGTCGTGCTGACGAAACTCTCCCGTGAAGCTCTACTGGATCAAGAGCTCGTGGGACGACATCAAGCTGAACGTGTGCTGAACGCGGAGGTGCCGTACGTTCGGTGCTTGATCGGTTGGATCGCGAAGAAGTTCGACAACATCAACCGCGTCACTTGACGCTTCCGCTCCCGGTCTACAAGGGTACGTAGACACACTCTCTCCTCTCGTTGCTATGCATCTGGTAGATAGATCTTGCGTGATCGTAGGAAAATTTAAAAAATACTACGTTCCCCAACAAGGCACACTTATCTTCTTCTTCTTCTGGCCTTCACCTCCTGCCCAACCCGGAAATAGAACCCAACCCCCTTTCTAATCCATTCATTTCTGCAAGCATGCGGGATCTAGAGCTAAGCCCCCCTCCTATTCGAAGCCGTGTGTGGCCTCGCCCTTATGTGCCGATTCTACCTAGACATGGCTCGAAATGAAGGGGTAAGGCTCATGCATCCTTTCCAAATGACGACATAGACTTTTTGGATATCCATCTTTATCAAATAGAAGAATGGGAAATTCAGACCAGGCAAAACACATCAAAACAAGAGAAAAAAAAAGATAAAACCATTTTGAGAAATATGTGATAGCTTCCAAGTGACCCTACACCCTCTATGAACAGTGAATTAAAAAATAGAAAAAAATAAAAAAAATGAAAGTTTGTGGCATCAAATAAAATGAAACCCTGTAGGTTCTTGCAAGTTTTCATAACAAAATATCATGTAGAGTTCCTCGAATATCACGAGTTTCAGATTTCAGTGCAAAAAAAATTCAAGCATTGAAATCATTTTATTGTGTAGAGCTCCTCGAATGTTTTTTTGTATGAAAACTTGCAAGCATCTATAAAGTTTGATCATATTTGATCTTGCAAAGTTTCAGATTTTTTTTGAATTCATTTTCATTTTTTTAGTTACAGTTCATAGAGGGTTCAGGGGCATCCGGGAGCTGAAAAATAACTCTCAACAATTTTTTCGTTGCAAGTAGTAAACCATAGTGTTGGAAATATGAGCAAATTACTATGAGATTTAATCCGAATAAACAGAAGATAAATCATGACAACAATAGTAGAGATTAAACTAATCATGCGAACTAGCATAGTAGATGAAAAGATCACATCTAGGGCACATACTAGAAACATGAATTCTACCACAATCTTGAACAAGAAGGCTAGAATCACATATGGTGCACTGGGAGCAGCACCGCCGGCGTTGATGTTGTCGCCCATGCCATTGAGGATGAGGTTGTCGAGATCGGGGAAGAAGTCGTCGTTGGCGAAGTCGTCGCTGCCAGCAGTCGCGCGAGTGCGCTCCCCAAAACCCTAATCGCCCCTCTCCCGTACAGGATCACGAGAGGTGGGGTTCCAGAGGCCTCCTGCCCCTTCTCGCGGTGCACGCCGGAAGGAGGGATGGAGAAGACTTGTGCGGCGGCGCAATGCTCTGGAACAATGGTGCGAAACCATACGATGGGGCGGCTAGGCTAGACGTCCACCTCACTATAGTCCCTGGTTCCTGGTCGCACAACAAGCAAAGTGGTGCGTGTGGTAGGCCATGGTGCCCCAACAGGGGCGGCGCTAGGGGTATTCTTGGGTCTTCATGTGAATACCCATGATTTTTACAAAACAGTGATTTCGGTAAAACAGTGATAATTTTTGAAAAATAGCAATGATTTTAGCAAAATGAATACACGTGAATACCCGGAAGCAAATTTCTGGAGCCGCCGGTATGCCCCAACCTGTCGGCCGTCCAGCATCGGCCTTGGTAAGCAAACCAAAGGAAGATCTTGACCCGAAGAGGCGCCTTGGATTTCCAAGTAAGTCTCGAGGCCATCTCTATGGTCGATCCGGAGAAGAGTGCCTTGTAACAAGACTTGGCATAATACGCGCTTGATGTGGTCCATCGCGAAGTGATTCAATCTGGGCCGTCCGAAAGAGAGAAATCGCAAAGTTGGGTCTAGAGCAGGACGTACTGGACCAAGGCCTCGGGGACCAGAGTGCCATGAATGTCGTAGATCCACGCACTGTGTAGGAGGCCGTCACGGACTGTCCTCAATAGTCGGCGCCCGCTCAGGACCATAGCGTGAAGCAAGAGGGCAACCTCGGAGATGGAGTTGCCATGGAGCCAGTGATCTTACCAAAACCGACAGGAAGTGTTGTCGGCAAGCTCCCAACGCATGGAAGCCTGGAAAATCAAATAAACCTCAAGCGTGCAGGGGATGTGAAGATGCTGCCATGGCCTGGAAGGGTCAGTCTTGCGAAGCCATAGTCATCTGGCCTGGAGCGCGTGACCGAAGCGCTGGAGATCCGGGATGCGCAAGCCACCGAACGCAATCGGGCGGCAAACTCGACCTCGGTTGACAAGACAGTGCCCTCTGTTGGCCATTTTGCGGCCATGCCGGAGGAAAGCGCGAACCAAGAGGGGATCTACAGGAGGATCAAGGGATGCAACGCCATGGCGATGAGGATGTGTGTTTGTATGGCTGAAAAGATATGCCTCACGAGAACAAGCCGCTCGCCGCAGGAAAGCATGGAGGCCCACCAGGGGAGAGCTTCTTCTCCAATTTGTCGACGAAGGGCTGCAATGCCGAGACAGAGACCTTCGTGGTACCTCATGAGGAAGCCGAGGACCGGACACGGAAAGTGGCCGGCGATGACGGCATGGTGGGCGAGCGTGCACTAGGTGATAAGGAGCACAGAGCACTTTGCCAGGCTGGTGTGCAGGCCGGATGTTTCGCGAAAGATCTCGAGAAGTCGGCCAACGGGCCGTGAGGCCCGGCACATAGGGGTGGCATAAGAGGACGACATCGTGAAGATGGATGAATTCACACCATCTAGAGGCTTTCGACAAGGAGACCCAATATCCCCATACTTATTTTTGTTGGCAGCGGAAGGGTTGTCTTGCTTGCTTAGAGCCAGAAGTGAAAATGTGAATTTCAAAGGGGTGGTGGTGGCCCCTACAGCCCCCCCCCCCCTTGAACCATCTATTATTTGCTAATGATTGTTTGTTGATGTTCAAGGCTAATGAGGAAGGGGCAATGATAATCAGAGATGCCATTAGCACCTATTGTGGTGCTTCGAGCCAGAGGGTGAACTTGTTAAATTCTAGCATTTTCTTCGGAAAAGGATGTCCAAACAGTATGAGGATGAGTATAAAAAAATATTCTGGATGTCCCAAATGAGTCTCTAGCTGAACGGTATCTTGGGTTACCGTCTGATGTTGGGAAATCTAAGAATGGAGTTTTAAAGTACCTCAAAGATAGAGTTTGGGCCAAGGTACAAGGGTGGATTGAGAAGTGCATGGCGCCTGCTGGAAGAGAAGTACTCATAAAATCAGTGGCGCAAGCTATACCCAATTTCTCTATGTCCTGCTTTTTGCTTCCGAGAGGTTTGTGCCAACACATTGACATGATGCTAAAAAAATTCTTTTGGGGCAGCAGGAATGGAGAGAGGAAGGTTGCTTGGGTGTCGTGGGAGACCCTTACCATGCCTGAGTATTTGGGAGGTTTGGGTATTCGTGACACTCATGTTTTTAATCTTGCAATGTTAGCTAAACAATCATGGAGATTGATGCAAGATCCAGAGTCTCTCAGCGCGAGAATACTAAAGTGTATTTCCCTCACTCTGATTTGCTTGAAGCAGAGGTTGGAAGTCATCCATCTCAGATTTGGAGGGCGATATGCGACACTACTAGGAAAAGGCCTACTAATGGCGCACCTATTTTGGCCATTAATGGCGCATTAGTGGTGCGCCATTAGTGCCACGCCATTAGTATATTTTACTAATGGTGCACCTGTGGTGCGCCATTAGTATCTGGTATACTAATGGCGCACAGATACTAATGGCACACCACAGGTGCGCCATTAGTATAGACCACGGTGCGCCATTAGTATGCCTCCCAGGGGGCCATATATACCCAGGTGCTTTGGCATACTAATGGCGCACTATTGCCTGATGCGCCATTAGTAACTTTGGCATACTAATGGCGCACTGTTGGATGATGCGCCATTAGTATCCTTTGGCATACTAATGGCGCGCTGTGATGTGATGCGCCATTAGTATGAATATTAGGTTTTTTATTTATTTTTTAATTTTCTGTTTTGTGCACAGGTTACAAAATGTATTATTGGACAGAATATAGACAGCAGCACACAGCAACAATAGATTCATCGAATACAGTAGAAGATTAGTCTCTGAATACAATTCATCATATTAGTCTTCGAATACAATTCATCATATTAGTCTCCGAATTCAAAAGACTGAACAAAGATAGAACATTATATTACAAGTCTCGAGACCGCGAGTAGCGAGTTTGTCTTCACATTATAAGTCGATATCGATCATCTAAACTACCATCACATAGAAGAGAGCTGCAGTCATCACGATGAGCATCATCACGATGAAACTCGTCTTCATCCGGTTCCTCCAACGCTCCCTCCCCTCTCCCGCTAGATAGCGGGCGTATCTAGATTCCGCCTCGGCCCTAGTGGTGTACCCTTTGTAATTGTTACCACTGAAACGGTGAACCTGTCTCCGACACTCCTCCCAGTCGTCGTAGACTCCGGAAACCTTACCCTTGTACACGACATACGACGGCATCGCTATGCACTAGCCAAACAAAACGTTAGTACGAATTCACAGACAATACATCAATATATAAGTATGCAACAGAACGATCGGAAGAGAAAAGCAAGACATTAATAGCATCGATTACATCTAAGTTGAATGACTGTCGAAACCAAAGAGACATACTACAAGTTCATTAAAGTTTAATTACAACATGAGCCAATCGATGTTTCAGAACTAGAGACAGCATCACTACTTTCGACTCGACTCAAGGGACCGGAGCGTGGATGAAGCAGCCGTCTATCGTGGGAGTCATGAAATCGCGGGCGTTGTCAGCCTGCATTTGTAGCATTGTGTCTATGTCACTGTTGGACGGTTGATTTCTGAGGTAGAACTGCCCCGAGGTATGAAGGACATCTTGATGGATGATTTCTGCAAACTCCGACTGGATGCGAAAGAATTCTTGTCTGATGTCCGCGTCCTGGATTGCCGACACGCTCGCAGCCCAATCTTTGAGTTTACTTGGTAGAAGGTGATGATGGTCCCGTACGATCGCCCGCATGTGATGGATGGCGTAGTAGGCACCCTTCTGACCGCCAGGCGGCTGCTTGACGCAGCAGAACGTCGTATTATGGGCGAACACGTGCTTGCCGTACTTACGAAGAGGCCTGGTGAAGGTGCCTCCAGATTTGGCGTAGCCGGGGAGAACATCATCAAGAACATTCTTGACATTTGTGTAGTCTATCTTCGACTGACGGTCCGAGTCGAAATACGTGACCATGGAATATTTGGGGCTTAGGAGGATGAGTGTGCAATGTGTGTCACTGCACAAAACACGGAATGTTAAAAGAAAAACGATCGAAATCTAAGAATTCATATGTTACGGGGCGGTTGAGGGGACGACTTACTTGGGAAAGTAAGGCACGAGGAAGTTATCCTTATCTCTGTTTGCCAGAATGACGCCTTCGAGGTAAGAACTTGCGACTTGCCGGTCCCCAGCGCTGCCCAAGATCTTGGCACGCATGTAGAAGGGGTCGACTATCACGATGTCCGGGGTCTTGTCTCTAATGATCCGCATCTCCATACTCAGCGAAAATAGCCGAACGAAGGTGTAGTGCAGCGGATGAAGGTTCAACATAGCGTAGATGTCATCAAACCGCAGGACGATCGTACCCCCGATGGAGTTATCCACAAAGCCCTTGCCCTCTGGCACCTTGGCCGCGAAAACCGGGTATGCCACATCCTTCTCTCTGAGACGCCGCTTCTCCAAAGAAAGAACACTGTCATGCAGACTTCGCATAGCACCGGTTGCAGCATTGAGCATATTAGTAGGTAGCATCGGCCTACCCACCACATGCACCCTCCTCATTACATCCTCAGGTGAAGGTGGCCCGTCCTGAGCACGGATCGTACTCGGTGCCGGCTGGCTCGCACCCTTGTTAGTCTTTCTTTTCCTTGCCTTCTTCTTCTCCTGTAATGGGACCGAGTTTTGCTCACAGACCGCCTTCTTGAGTGTGTTGGGGCTGATAATATTTTGCACCTCGCCTATCTGAGGCTCGGTGAAGTCGGCAGCTGGAGGCGTCTCTGAGAACTGAACGGCAGACGACGCCTGTTGCAACTTGGTTTCTCCGTGGTACCAGCTAGATCGCGCACGTCTTTTGTAGGGTTGGGTTCTTGAGAAGGAGGCCCCATGAAGTCGCCACCGTACCCATGATCGGCAAAGTACTGATTGACGTTGGCAAATGTATCGTCGTCGTTGTCGTCATCGTCGTTCGGATCCTGCGCCATGTGCATGTTTGGATCCAGTGGCATAGGGATGTCTGGCACCGTTGCGGCGGTCTTGCCATGGCTTGGCACCGGCACGACTGGCGGTGTTGTCTTTGGGGTGGTGTCCCCCGCCCCCAAACGAATCTGGCTCTTCGGCCAAAGCAGGGGCCAGCTTAGGCAGGTGCTGAGGGTCATCACATCATCTTCGTCGGCCCCGACGGGTCAAATCGGAGGTAACAACTCGTCGCAGCCTGGCAGCACCCGAACCAGTTGAACCCTATACAAGTTGGGTGGCATCCTAGTACCGTGGAACACGAGGTTGCCCGGTTGAACGATTTTGCCCTTGGCGACATCGACCAACTCATTGTTCACGAAGTGCAGGAGAGTGCACGGAACGTCGGCGGCGCCCTGCAAAAAAATGTAGGGAGTCAGGGATGCCCAGTCAAAGGCAAGGAGATGAAGTCCTCGGCCGATAGAGGCTTAATTAGTTACCGTGATGATGGCGTCGAGCTCGGCTAATGTCGAGGCACCGCCAACGGCGGGCGTGCAATTGACAGAGGGGCCGCTTGCTGTAGAGGTGCCGGCCGGCGTACACCCGGGTGCATTAAGCTCCTGTGCCGGCGTCGGAGACACCAATGCCGCCTCCGCCGGAGACACCAATGGCCCCGCCATCGCGTTCTGCGAGTTGCTGGCCATGAAGCTGGGAATCGGGGGCGGCCCCTGTTGGCCGCCCGCAATCCACGCCTGCAACCCCTCAATCAAGGTAGGAACAATGGCGGTGATTGTCGCTCCCAGTTGTTGTTGCACTTGCTCTTGGACAATCTCCGGAATCTGCGCCACTTGTGCCTTCAGTTCTTGAATCTCGCGCGACTGGCTTTCCGAGCTGGTCTTTTTCTCCTTTCGCCCACCAGCGTTATGTTGGGGAACGTAGTATTTTAAAATTTTCCTACGATCACGCAAGATCTATCTACCAGATGCATAGCAACGAGAGAGAAGAGTGTGTCTACGTACCCTCGTAGACCGGAAGCGGAAGCGTCAAGTGACGCGGTTGATGTAGTCGAACTTCTTCGCGATCCAACCGATCATGCACCGAACGTACGGCACCTCCGCGTTCAGCACACGTTCAGCTTGATGACGTCCCACGAGCTCTTGATCCAGTTGAGCTTCACGGGAGAGTTTCGTCAGCACGACGGCGTGGTGACGGATATGATGTATCTACCGGCGCAGGGCTTCGCCTAAGTACTGCGACGGTATGACCGAGGTGTGTTTCTGTGGAGGGGGGCACCGCACATGGCTAGAACAATTCTACTTGTGTGTCTTTGGGTGCCCCCCGGCCCCCGTATATAAAGGAGCAAGGGGGGAGGCCGGCCGGCCCTCCTATGGTGCGGCTAGGGAGCAATCCTACTAGGAATAGGATTGCAATCCTATTCCTAGTAGGAGTCCACCAATGAAGGAAATGGGGGAAGAAAAGAGAGGGAGAGGGAGAGGGAAAGAGGGGCCGCGCCCCCCTCCCCTAGTCCTATTCGGACTCCTCCTAGGGAGGGGGCGCGCCACCTCCTGGCTGCTGCCCTCTCTCTCCCCTATGGCCCACCAGGGCCCATCATTCCCCCGGGGGGTTCCAGTAACCCCCCGGCACTCCGGTAAATTCCGAAAATTTCCAGAACACTTCCGGTGTCCGAATATAGTCGTCCAATATATCAATCTTTATGTCTCGGACATTCCGAGACTCCTCGTCATGTCCGTGATCTCATCTGGGACTCCGAACTACCTTCGGTACATCAAAACTCATAAACTCATAATACCGATCATCATCAAACGTTAAGCGTGCGGACCCTACGGGTTCGAGAACTATGTAGACATGACCGAGACTCATCTCCGGTCAATAACCAATAGCGGAACCTGGATGCTCATATTGGCTCCTACATATTCTACGAAGATCTTTATCGGTCAAACCGCATAACAACATACATTGTTCCTTTTGTCATCGGTATGTTACTTGCCCGAGATTCGATCGTCGGTATCTCTATACCTAGTTCAATCTCGTTACCGGCAAGTCTCTTTACTCGTTCCGTAATACATCATCTCGTGACAAACTCATTAGTCATTTGCTTGCAAGGCTTATTATGATGTGCATTACCGAGAGGGCCCAGAGATACCTCTCCGACACTCGGAGTGACAAATCCTAATCTTGATCTATGCCAACACCACGAACACTTTCGGAGACACCTGTAGAGCATCTTTATGATCACCCAGTTACGTTGTGACATTTGATAGCACACAAGGTGTTCCTACGGTATTCGGGAGTTGCATAATCTCATAGTCATAGGAACATGTATAAGTCATGAAGAAAGCAATAGCAGTAAAACTAAACGATCATAGTGCTAAGCTAACGGATGGGTCTTGTCCATCACATCATTCTCCTAATGATGTGATCCCGTTGATCAAATGACAACTCATGTCTATGGTTAGGAAACATAACCATCTTTGATCAATGAGCTAGTCTAGTAGAGGCATACTAGGGACACTCTGCTTTGTCTATGTATTCACACATGTACTAAGTTTCCGGTTAATACAATTCTAGCATGAATAATAAACATTTATCATGATATAAGGAAATATAAATAACAACTTTATTATTGCCTCTAGGGCATATTTCCTTCAGTCTCCCACTTGCACTAGAGTCAATAATCTAGCTCACATCGCCATGTGATTTAATACCGATAGTTCACATCGTTATGTGAATAACACCCATAGTTCACATCGCCATGTGACCAACACCCAGAGGGTTTACTAGAGTCAATAATCTAGTTCACATCGCTATGTGATTAATACCCAAGAGTAATAAGGTGTGATCATGTTTTGCTTGTGAGAGAAGTTTAGTCAACGGGTCTGTCACATTCAGATCCGTATGTATTTCGCAAATTTCTATGTCTACAATGCTCTGCATAGAGCTACTCTAGCTAATTGCTCCCACTTTCAATACGCATCCAGATTGATACTTAGAGTCATCTGGATTTAGTGTCAAAGCTTGCATCGGCGTAACCCTTTACGACGAACTCTTTATCACCTCCATAATCGAGAAACATTTCCTTAGTCACTAAGGATAATTTTGACCGTTGTACAGTGATCTACTCCTGGCTCACTCTTGTACCCCGTTGACAAACTCATGGCAAGGTACACAACATGTTTGGTACACAACATGGCATACTTTATTGAACCTATGGCTGAGGCATAGGGAATGACTTTCATTCTCTCTATATTTTTCTGCCGTGGTCTGGCTTTGAGTCTTACTCAACTTCACACCTTACAAGTCAGGCAAGAACTCCTTCTTGGACTGATCCATTTTGAACTACTTCAAAATCTTATCAAGGTATGTACTCATCGAAAGTTTTATCAAGTGTCTTGATCTATCTCTATAGATCTTGATGCCCAATATGTAAGCAGCTTCACCAAGGTCTTTCTTTGAAAAACTCCTTTCAAACACTCCTTTATACTTTCCAGAAAATTCTACATCATTTCCGATCGACAATATGTCATTCACATATACTTATCAGAAAGGTTGTAGTGCTCCCACTCACTTCTTGTAAATAGAGGCTTCTCCGCAAGTCTGTATAAATCTATATGCTTTGGTCAACCTATCAAAGCGTATATTCCAACTCCGAGATGCTTGCACCAGTCCATAGATGGATCGCTGGAGCTTGCACATTTTGTTAGCACCTCTAGAATTGACAAAACCTTCTGGTTGCATCATATACAAGTCTTATTTAATAAATCCATTAAAGAACGCAGTTTTGTTATCCATTTGCCAGATTTCATAAAATGCGGAAATTGCTAACATGATTCGGACAGACTTAAGCATCGCTACGGGTGAGAAAGTCTCATCATAGTCAACTCCTTGAACTTGTTGAAAAACTTCCGCAACAAGTCGAGCTTTGTAAACAGTAACATTACCGTCAGCGTCAGTCTTCCTCTTGAAGATCCATTTATTTTTGATGGCTTGCCGATCATCGGGCAAGTCAACCAAAGTCCACACTTTGTTCTCATACATGGATCCCATCTCAGATTTCATGGCCTCAAGCCATTTTGCGGAATCTGGGCTCATCATCGCTTCCTCATAGTTCGTAGGTTCATCATGGTCTAGTAACATGACTTCCAGAACTGGGTTGCCGTACAACTCTGGTGCGGAATGTACTCTGGTTGATCTACGACGTTCAGCAGAAACTTGATCATCATCATCATTAGCTTCCTCACTAATTGGTGTAGGAATCACTGGAACTAGTTTCTGTGATGTTCCACTTTCCAATTCGGGAGAAGGTACAATTACCTCATCTAGTTCTATTTTCCTCCCACTCACTTCTTTCGAGAGAAACTCCTTCTCTAGAAAGGATCCACTCTTAGCAACAAAGACCTTGCCTTCGGATCTGTGATAGAAGGTGTACCCAACAGTTTCTTTTGTGTATCCTATGAAGATTTACTTCTCCGATTTGGGTTCGAGCTTATCATGTTGAAACTTTTTCACATAAGCATCGCAGTCCCAAACTTAAAGAAATGACAGCTTAGGTTTCTCGTCAAACCACAGTTCATACGGTGTCATCTCCACGGATTTAGATGGTGCCCTATTTAACGTGAATGTAGCTGTCTCTAATGCATAACCCCAAACGCGATAGTGGTAGATCGGTAAGAGACATCATCGATAGCACCATATCTAATAAAGTATGGTTATGACGTTCGGACACACCATTTCACTGTGGTGTTCCAGGTGGCGTGAGTAGTGAAACTATTTCACATTGTTTTTACTGAAGGCCAAACTTGCTAACTCAAATATTTTACCTCTACGATCATATCGTATAAACTCTTATTTTCTTGTTACGATGATTCTCCACTTCACTATGAAATTCTTTGAACTTTTCAAATGTTTCAGACTTGTGCTTCATTAAGTAGATATACACATATCTGCTCAAATCATCAGTGAAGGTCAGAAAATAACGATACCCGCCGCGAGCTTCAACACTCATTGGTCCGCATACATCAGTATGTATGATTTCCAACAACTCTGTTGCTTGCTCCACAGTTCCGGAGAACGGACCTTTAGTCATCTTGCCCATGAGGCATGGTTCGCAAGAACCAAGTGATTCATAATCAAGTGATTCCAAAAGTCCATCACTATGGAGTTTCTTCATGCGCTTTATACCAATATGACCTAAACGGCAATGCCACAAATAAGTTGCACTATCATTATTAACCTTGCATCTTTTTGCTTCAATATTATGAATATGTGTATCGCACGATATAGATCCAACAAACCATTTTCATTGGGTGTATGACCATAGAAGGTTTTATTCATGTAAACAGAACAACAATTATTCTCTAACTTACATGAATAACCGTATTGTAATAAACATGATCAAATCATATTCATGCTCAACACAAACACCAAATAACACTTATTTAGGTTCAACACTAATCCTTCAACACTAATCTTGAAACTATAGGGAGTGTGCGATGATGATCATATCAATCTTGGAACTACTTCCAATACACATCGTCACTTCATCCTTTAACTAGTTTCTGTTCATTATGCAACTCCCATTTCGAGTTACTACTCTTTAGCAACTAAACCAGTATCAAATACCGAGGGGTTGCTATGAACACTAGTAAAATACACATCAATAATTTGTATATCAAATATACCTTTGTTCACTTTGCCATCCTTCTTATCCGCCAAATATCTAGGGCAGTTCCACTTCCAGTGACCATTTCCTTTGCAGTAGAAGCACTTAGTTTCAGGCTTGAGTTTAGCTTTGGGTTTCTTCATGGGAGTGACAACTTGCTTGTCATTCTTCTTGAAGTTCCCCTTCTATCCCTTTGCCCTTTACTTGAAACAAGTGGTCTTATTAACCATCAACACTTGATGCTCTTTCTTGATTTCTACCTTCGCCGATTTCAGCATCGCGAAGAGCTCGGGAATTACCTTCGTCATCCCTTACATATTATAGTTCATCACGAAGTTCCACTAACTTGGTGATAGTGACTAGAGAACTTTGTCAATTACTATCTTATCTGGAAGATTAACTCCCACTTGATTCAAGTAATTGTAGTACCCAGACAATCTGAGCACATGCTCACTGGTTGAGCTATTCTCCTCCATCTTGTAGGCAAAGTACTGTCAGAGGTCTTATACCTCTCGACACGGGCATGAGTATGAAATACTAATTTCAACTCTTGGAATATCTTATATGCTCCGTGGCATTCAAAACGGTTTTGAAGTCCCGGTTCTAAGCCATAAAGCATGGTGCACTTAAACTATCAAGTAGTCATCATACCGAGCTTTTGTCAAAACGTTCATAACGTCTGTATCTGCTCCTGCAATAGGTCTGTCACCTAGCGGTGCATCAAGGACATAATTCTTCTGTGCAGCAGTGAAGATAATCCTCAGATCACGGAACAATTCCGCATCATTGCTACTAACATCTTTCAACTTAGTTTTCTCTAGGAACATATAAAAAATAAACGTGGAGCAACATTGCGAGCTATTGATCTACAACATAGATATGATAATACTACCAGGACTAAGTTCATGATAAATTAAAGTTCAATTTAATCATATTATATTAGAACTCCCACTTAGATAGACATCCCTCTAGTCATCTAAATGATCACGTGATCCAAATCAACTACACCATGTCCAATCATCACGTGAGATGGAGTAGTTTTCAATGGTGAACATCTTATATTGATCATATCTACTATATGATTCACGCTCGACCTTTCAGTCTCCAGTGTTCCGAGGCCATATCTGCATATGCTAGGCTCATCAAGTTTAACCCGAGTATTTTGCGTGTGCAAAACTGGCTTACACCCGTTGTATTTGAACGTAGAGCTTATCACACCCGATCATCACGTGGTGTCTCGGCACGACGAACTTTCGCAACGGTGCATACTCAGGGAGAACACTTATGCCTTGAAATTTTGTAAGGGATCATCTTATAATGCTACCGTCGTTCTAAGCAAAATAAGAAGCATAATAAGATAAACATCACATGCAATCAAAATATGTGACATGATATGGCCATCATCATCTTATGCTTTTGATCTCCATCTCCAAAGCACCGTCATGATCACCTTCGTCACCGGCGCGACACCTTGATCTCCATCGTAGCATCGTTGTTGTCTCGCCAACTATTGCTTCTACGACTATCGCTACCGCTTAGTGATAAAGTAAAGCAATTACATGGCGATTGCATTTCATACAATAAAGCGACAACCATATGGCTCCTGCCAGTTGCTGATGACTTTACAAAACATGATTATCTCATACAAAACCGTATATCTCATCATGACTTGACCATATCACATCACAACATGCCCTGCAAAAACAAGTTAGACGTCATCTACTTTGTTGTTGCAAGTTTTACGTGGCTGCTACGGGCTTAGCAAGAACCGTTCTTACCTATGTTGGAAATATGCCCTAGAGGCAATAATAAAAGAGTTATTATTATATTTCCTTGTTCATGATAATCGTTTATTATCCATGCTATAATTGTATTGATTGGAAACTCAAATACATGTGTGGATGAATAGACAGACTTTGTGTCCCTAGTGAGCCTCTACAGGACTAGCTCGTTGATCAAAGATGACCGCGGTTTCCAGGTCATAGACATGAGTTGTCATTTGATAACGGGATCACATCATTAGGAGAATGATGTGATGGACGAGACCCAAACGTTAACATAGCTTTTGATCGTGTCAGTTATCGCTATAGTTTTCTGCATGTCAAGTATAAGTTCCTATGACCATGAGATCATGTAACTCACTGACACCGTAGGAGTGCTTTGTGTGTGCCAAACGTCACAACGTAACTGGGTGACTATAAAGGTACTCTACAGGTATCTCCAAGGGTGTCTGTTGAGTTGACATGGATCGAGACTGGGATTTGTCACTCCGTGTGACGGAGAGGTATCTCCGGGCCCACTCGGTAATACGTCATCTCAATGAGCTCAAAGTGACTAAGTAGTTGGTCACGGGATTATGTATTACGGTAACGAGTAAAGAGACTTGCCGGTAACGAGATTGAACTAGGTATAGAGATACCGACGATCGAATCTCGGGCAAGTAACATACCGACGAGACAAAGGGAACTGTATACGGGATTATCTGAATCCTTGACATCGTGGTTCATCCGATGAGATCATCGAGAAACATGTGGGAACCAATATGGGTATCCAGATCCCGCTATTGGTTATTGACCTGGGAGTGTCTCGGTCATGTCTACATGGTTTCCGAACCCGCAGGGTCTACACACTTAACGTTCGGTGACGCTAGGGTTGTTAGTGAGAAAAGTGTATGGTTACCGAAGTTTGTTCGGAGTCCCGGATGAGATCCCGGACATGACGAGGGTCTCCGGAATGGTCCGGAGACGAAGATTGATATATAGGATGAAAGGTTTCGGAGTCCGGAAGTGTTCCGGGGAGCATCGGGAAATCGGCGGAGTACCGGAAAGGGTTTCGGGGGTTCCGGAAGAAGTTCTGGGCCTAATGGGCCACAAGGGGGAACACCACAGCCCTCAGGGGGCTGTGCGCCCCCCCTTGGGCCCTCTCCTTGTGCGCCAAGGGAGGTGGGACCCCCTAGGGTGGCCGCACCCCCTTAGCCTTGGGGGGCAAGGCACCTAGGGGGGAAACCCTAGGGCCAGCCTTGGCCGCCGCCCCCTCCCCTTGCCCTGGCCGCCGGCCCCCTAGGGGAAACCCTAGGGCGCCCCTCACCTCTCCACCCCCCCTATATATAGTGAGGCAAAGGGAGGGCAGCAAACACAAGTTCGTGCCTCGGTGCTGCCCTCCCTCTCCCATAACATCTTCTTCTCCCGCGGTGCTTAGGCGAAGCCCTGCCGGAGTTCTTCTCCACCATCACCACCACGCCGTCGTGCTGCCGGTTCTCCATCAACCTCTCCTCCACCCCTTGCTGGATCAAGAAGGAGGAGACGTCCCCGAGCCGTACGTGTGAAGAACGCGGAGGCACCGTTGCTTCGGTGCTAGGATCTTCGGCGATCTGAATCGCGGCGAGTACGACTCCATCATCCGCGTTTATAACGCTTCCGCTTAGCGATCTACAAGGGTATGTGGATCCTACTCTCCCCTCGTAGTTGCATCTACTAGATTGATCTTGGTGAACGTAGAGAAAAAATTTTGTTTTCCATGCAACGTTCCCCAACAGTGGCATCATGAGCTAGGATCTTGCGTAGATGCTTTCTCGAGTAGAACACAAAAAGGGTTTGTGGTGTTGATGTTTAAATTGCTGCCCTCCTTAGTCTTTCTTGATTCAGCGGTATTATGGGATGAAGCGGCCCGGACCAACTTTACATGTCCACGTACATGAGACCGGTTCCATCGACAGACATGTGACTTTTGTTGCATAAGATGGCTGGCGGGTGTCTGTCTCTCCTATCTTAGTTGAATCGGAATAGAACAAGGCGGTCCTTGTAGAAGGTTAAATAGCAACTTGAATATCACCGTTGTGGTTTTGCGTAGGTAAGAAGCGTTCTTGCTAGATACCCATAGCAGCCACGTAAAACATGCAACAACAAATTAGAGGACGTCTAACTTGTTTTTGCAGGGTATGCATGTGATATGATATGGCCAATGACATGATGAATTATATTTGATGTATGAGATGATCATGTTGTAATAGTTAATATCGACTTGCATGTCGATGCATACGGCAACCGGCAGGAGCCATAGGGTTGTCTTTAATTTTTGTATGACCTGCGTGTCAATCATTAAGCGCTTTGTAATGCTTTACTTTATCGCTAAACGGTAGCAATAGTAGTAAGAGCATGGTGGGCGACGACAACCCCGATGGCGACACGATGATGGAGATCATGATGATGGAGATCATGGTGTGGCGCCGGTGACGATGGAGATCATGCCGGTGCTTTGGAGATGGAGATCAAAAGCACGAGTTGATGGCCATATCATGTCACTTATGATTTGCATGTGATGTTAATCCTTTTATGCATCTTATTTTGCTTAGGACGACGGTAGCATTATAAGATGATCCTTCACTAAAATTTCAAGATAAAATTGTGTTCCCCCCGAGTGTGCGCCGTTGCGAAGGTTCGTCGTTTCGAAGCACCACGTGATGATCGGGTGTGATAGACTCTACGTTCGCATACAACGGGTGCAAGCCAGTTTTGCACATGCAGAACACTCGGGTTAGACTTGACGAGCCTAGCATGTACAGACATGGCCTCGGAACACGGAGGACCGAAAGGTCGAGCATGAGTCATATAGTAGATATGATCAACATGTTGATGTTCACCATTAACACCACCTCATCTCACGTGATGATCGGACTTGGGTTGGTGAATTTGGATCATGTCACGCTCGAATGACCGGAGGGATGTCAATTTGAGTGGGAGTTATAAATAATTTGATTAGGTAATAACTCACTTATCATGAACAATAGTCTAAAATGTCTTTGCAAATTTTTGGTTGTAGATGGCTCGCGCAGTAGCTCCCCTGAATTTTAATGCGTTCCTAGAGAAAGCTAAACTGAAAGATGACGGGAGCAACTTTGTGGACTGGCTCCGCAATCTGAGGATCATCCTCACAGCTGCCCAAAAGGTTTATGTCCTAAATGCACCGCTAGGTGAACCCCCCGCTCCTGGAGCCTCTGCGGACGTTATGAACGTCTGGCAGACGCGTTCGGATGACTATTCGATAGTGCAGTGTGCCATGTTGTACGGCTTGGAAGGAGGACTTCAAAGGCGTTTTGAACGTCATGGTGCATATGAGATGTACACGGAGTTGAAGTTCATCTTTGAAAAGAATGCTAAGATCGAGAGGTATGAGACCACCGATAAATTCTTTGCTTGCAAGATGGAGGAGAATTCGTCTGTCAGTGAGCACTTGCTGAAGATGTCTGGGTACTATACCCGCATAGCTGATCTGGGACTTGTGTTCCCGTATGAGGCTATCATTGACAGAATTCTCCAGTCACTCCCTCCAAGCTACAAGAGCTTCGTGCAGCAGTACAACATGCAAGGGATGAATAAAACCATCGCCGAGCTGTTTTCAATGCTGAAAGTCGCTGAGGCAGACATCCAGAAGGAGTATCAAGTGTTGATGGTCAATAAAACCACCAGTTTCAAGAAGAATGGCAAGGGCAAGAAGGGTAACTCTAAGAAGGGTGGCAAAGCAGTTGCTAATCCAGTGAAGAAACCCAAGGCTGGGCCCAAGCCAGAGACTGAGTGTTTCTATTGCAAGGGGAACGGCCACTGGAAGCGGAACTGCCCCAAGTATCTGGCGGACAAGAAGGGGGCCAACAACAACAAAGGTATATGTGATATACATGTTATTGATGTGTACCTTACCAACTCTCGTTGTAGTGCCTGGGTATTTGATACCGGTTCGGTTGCTCACATTTGCAACTCTAAACAGGAACTGCGGAATAAACGGAGGCTGGCGAAGGACGAAGTGACGATGCGCGTGGGAAATGGTTCCAAGGTTGATGTGATCACCGTCGGCACGCTCTTCGATTACCATCGGGATTAGTTATGAACCTGAATAATTGTTATTTAGTGCCTGCGTTAAGCATGAACATTATATCTGGATCTTGTTTATTGCGAGACGGTTACTCATTTAAATCAGAGAATAATGGTTGTTCTATTTATATGAGTAATATCTTTTATGGTCATGCACCCGAAGTTAGGGGTTTATTCTTATTGAATCTCGATAGTGATGATACACATGTTCATAACATTGATGCCAAAAGATGTAGAGTTAATAATGATAATACCACTTTCTTGTGGCACTGCCGTCTGGGTCATATCGGCGTGAAACGCATGAGGAAGCTCCATGCTGATGGACTTTTGGAGTCTCTTGATTTTGAATCACTTGACACGTGCGAGCCGTGCCTCATGGGCAAGATGACAAGGACCCCGTTTTCAGGGACAATGGAACGGGCAAGTGACTTATTGGAAATCATACATACTGATGTGTGCGGTCTGATGAGTGTAACGGCGCGCGGTGGATATCGTTATTTTCTCACCTTCACTGACGACTTAAGTAGATATGGGTATATTTACTTGATGAAGCATAAGTCTGAAACTTTTGAAAAGTTCAAGCAATTTCAGAGTGAAGTTGAAAATCATCGTAACAAGAAGATCAAGTTCCTACGATCTGATCGAGGGGGAGAATATCTGAGTTATGAGTTTGGTGATCACTTAAGAAAATGTGGAATTATTTCACAGTTGACGCCACCTGGAACACCACAGCGTAATGGTGTGTCCGAACGTCGTAATCGAACCCTATTAGATATGGTACGTTCTATGATGTCTCTTGCCGATTTGCCACTATCGTTTTGGGGATATGCGTTAGAGACAGCTGCATTCACTTTAAATAGGGCTCCATCTAAGTCCGTTGAGACAACACCGTATGAACTGTGGTTTGGTAAGAAACCTAAGTTGTCTTTTCTCAAGGTTTGGGGTTGCGATGCTTATGTCAAAAGGCTTCAGCCAGAAAAGCTCGAACCCAAAGCGGACAAATGTGTCTTCATAGGATACCCAAAAGAAACTGTTGGGTACACCTTCTATCTCAGATCCGAGGGCAAAGTGTTTGTCGCTAAGAACGGGTCCTTTCTCGAGAAAGAGTTTCTCTCGAAAGAATTGAGTGGGAGGAAGGTAGAACTTGATGAGGTTATTAACCTCTGCTTCAACCAGAAAGTAGCGCAGCACAGAAAGATGTTTTTGTGGAGCCTGCAGAGGTTGAAGAGGAAGCCAATGATGATGATCAAGAAGCTTCTGATCAAGTTACTACCGAACCTCGTAGGTCGACAAGGGTACGCGCTGCACCTGAGTGGTACGGTAACCCTGTCTTGGAGGTCATGTTGTTAGACAACGGTGAACCTACGAGCTATGGAGAAGCGATGGTGGGCCCGGATTCCGACAAATGGTTAGAGGCCATGAAATCCGAGATGGGATCCATGTATGAAAACAAAGTATGGACTTTGGAAGTATTACCTGAAGGGCGGAAGGCCATTCAGAATAAATGGATTTTTAAGAGGAAGACGGACGCTGACGGTAATGTCACCGTGTATAAAGCTCGACTTGTGGCAAAGGGTTTTTCACAAGTTCAAGGGATTGACTACGATGAGACTTTCTCACCCGTAGCGATGCTTAAATCCGTCCGAATCATGTTAGCAATAGCTGCATATTTCGATTATGAAATTTGGCAGATGGATGTCAAAACAGCGTTCCTTAACGGTTTTCTTAAGGAAGAGTTGTATATGATGCAACCAGACGGTTTTGTCGATCCAGAGAATGCTGACAAAGTATGCAGGCTTCAGCGTTCCATTTATGGGCTGGTGCAAGCATCTCGGAGTTGGAATCTTCGCTTTGATGAGGTGATCAAAGCGTTTGGTTTTATACAAGTTTACAATGAAGCTTGTATTTACAAGAAAGTGAGTGGGAGCTCTATAGCGTTTCTAATATTATATGTGGATGACATATTGCTGATTGGAAACAATATAGAATTTTTGGATAGCGTAAAGGGGTATTTGAACAAGAGTTTTTCGATGAAAGATCTCGGTGAAGCTGCTTTCATATTGGGCATCAAAATCTATAGAGATAGATCAAGACGCTTGATAGGACTTTCACAAAGTACATACCTTGATAAAGTTTTGAAGAAGTTCAAAATGGATCAATCCAAGAAGGGGTTCTTGCCGGTATTGCAAGGTACAAAGTTGAGTAAGACTCAATGCCCAGTGACTGCGGAAGATAGAGAAAAGATGAGTGTCGTCCCCTATGCTTCAGCCATAGGCTCTATCATGTATGCAATGCTGTGCACAAGACCAGATGTCATCCTTGCCATAAGTATGGCCGGAAGGTTTCAAAGTAATCCTGGTATGGATCACTGGACAGCGGTCAAGAATATCCTGAAGTACCTGAAAAGGACTAAGGACATGTTTCTCGTTTATGGAGGTGATCAAGAGCTCGTCGTAAAGGGTTACGTCGATGCAAGCTTTGACACTGATCCGGATGACTCTAAGTCTCAAACCGGATACGTATATATTCTCAACGGGGGAGCGGTAAGCTGGTGCAGTTCCAAGCAAAGCGTGGTAGCTGATTCTACATGTGAAGCGGAGTATATAGCTGCCTCGGAGGCGGCGAAGGAAGGTGTCTGCATGAAGGAGTTCATGACAGATCTTGGAGTTGTGCCTAGTGCACTGAACCCAATGACTCTGTTCTGTGACAACACTGGTGCCATTGCTCTAGCCAAGGAACCAAGGTTTCACAAGAGGACCAGACACATAAAGCGACGCTTCAATTCCATCCGCGATTCGGTAAAGGAGGAGGACATAAACATTTGCAAAGTACACACGGATTTGAATGTTGCAGATCCGTTGACTAAGCCTCTTCCACGGGCTAAGCACGATCAACACCAAGACTCTATGGGTGTTAGATTCATTACCTTGTAATGCTAGATTATTGACTCTAGTGCAAGTGGGAGACTGTTGGAAATATGCCCTAGAGGCAATAATAAAAGAGTTATTATTATATTTCCTTGTTCATGATAATCGTTTATTATCCATGCTATAATTGTATTGATTGGAAACTCAAATACATGTGTGGATGAATAGACAAACTTTGTGTCCCTAGTAAGCCTCTACAGGACTAGCTCGTTGATCAAAGATGACCGCGGTTTCCAGGTCATAGACATGAGTTGTCATTTGATAACGGGATCACATCATTAGGAGAATGATGTGATGGACGAGACCCAAACATTAAACATAGCTTTTGATCGTGTCAGTTATCGCTATAGTTTTCTGCATGTCAAGTATAAGTTCCTATGACCATGAGATCATGTAACTCACTGACACCGTAGGAGTGCTTTGTGTGTGCCAAACGTCACAACGTAACTGGGTGACTATAAAGGTACTCTACAGGTATCTCCGAGGGTGTCTGTTGAGTTGACATGGATCGAGACTGGGATTTGTCACTCCGTGTGACGGAGAGGTATCTCCGGGCCCACTCGGTAATACGTCATCTCAATGAGCTCAAAGTGACTAAGTAGTTGGTCACGGGATTATGTATTACGGTAACGGGTAAAGAGACTTGCCGGTAACGAGATTGAACTAGGTATAGAGATACCGACGATCGAATCTCGGGCAAGTAACATACCGACGAGACAAAGGGAACTGTATACGGGATTGCCTGAATCCTTGACATCGTGGTTCATCCGATGAGATCATCGAGAAACATGTGGGAACCAATATGGGTATCCAGATCCCGCTATTGGTTATTGACCTGGGATTGTCTCGGTCATGTCTACATGGTTTCCGAACCCGCAGGGTCTACACACTTAACGTTCGGTGACGCTAGGGTTGTTAGTGAGAAAAGTGTATGGTTACCGAAGGTTGTTCGGAGTCCCGGATGAGATCCCGGACATGACGAGGGTCTCCGGAATGGTCCGGAGACGAAGATTGATATATAGGATGAAAGGTTTCGGAGTCCGGAAGTGTTCCGGGGAGCATCGGGAAATCGGCGGAGTACCGGAAAGGGTTTCGGGGGTTCCGGAAGAAGTTCTGGGCCTAATGGGCCACAAGGGGGAACACCACAGCCCTCAGGGGGCTGTGCGCCCCCCCTTGGGCCCTCTCCTTGTGCGCCAAGGGAGGTGGGACCCCCTAGGGTGGCCGCACCCCCTTAGCCTTGGGGGGCAAGGCACCTAGGGGGGAAACCCTAGGGCCAGCCTTGGCCGCCGCCCCCTCCCCTTGCCCTGGCCGCCGGCCCCCTAGGGGAAACCCTAGGGCGCCCCTCACCTCTCCACCCCCCCTATATATAGTGAGGCAAAGGGAGGGCAGCAAACACAAGTTCGTGCCTCGGTGCTGCCCTCCCTCTCCCATAACATCTTCTTCTCCCGCGGTGCTTAGGCGAAGCCCTGCCGGAGTTCTTCTCCACCATCACCACCACGCCGTCGTGCTGCCGGTTCTCCATCAACCTCTCCTCCACCCCTTGCTGGATCAAGAAGGAGGAGACGTCCCCGAGCCGTACGTGTGAAGAACGCGGAGGCACCGTTGCTTCGGTGCTTGGATCTTCAGCGATCTGAATCGCGGCGAGTACGACTCCATCAACCGCGTTCTTAACGCTTCCGCTTAGCGATCTACAAGGGTATGTGGATCCTACTCTCCCCTCGTAGTTGCATCTACTAGATTGATCTTGGTGAACGTAGAGAAAAATTTTTGTTTTCCATGCAACGTTCCCCAACAACCTACGCATACAAAAACCACAATGATGTTTCGTCAAGTATGTGCTGTTTTAACCTTCACAAGGACCGGGCGTAGCCACACTCGTTTAAGCTAAAGTGAGTGAGACAGACACCCGCCAGTCACCTTTAAGCAACGAGTGCTCATAACGGCGAAACCAGTCTCGCGTAAGCGTACGCGTAATGTCGGTCCGGGCCGCTTCATCTCACAATACCGCTGAAGCAAAGTATGACATGCTGGTAAGCAATATGACTAGTATTGCCCACAACTCATTGTGTTCTACTCGTGCATATCATCTACGCATAGACCTGGCTCATGATGCCACTGTTGGGGAACGTAGTATTTTAAAATTTTCCTACGATCACGCAAGATCTATCTACCAGATGCATAGCAACGAGAGAGAAGAGTGTGTCTACGTACCCTCGTAGACCGGAAGCGGAAGAGTCAAGTGACGCGGTTGATGTAGTCGAACTTCTTCGCAATCCAACCGATCAAGCACCGAACGTACGGCACCTCCGCGTTCAGCACACGTTCAGCTTGATGACGTCCCACGAGCTCTTGATCCAGTTGAGCTTCACGGGAGAGTTTCATCAGCACGACGGCGTGGTGACGGATATGATGTATCTACAGGCGCAGGGCTTCGCCTAAGTACTGTGACGGTATGACCGAGGTGTGTTTCTGTGGAGGGGGGCACCGCACACGGCTAGAACAATTCAACTTGTGTGTCTTTGGGTGCCCCCTGCCCCCGTATATAAAGGAGCAAGGGGGGAGGCCGGCCGGCCCTCCTATGGTGCGGCTAGGGAGCAATCCTACTAGGAATAGGATTGCAATCCTATTCCTAGTAGGAGTCCACCAATGAAGGAAAGGGGGGAAGGAAAGAGAGGGAGAGGGAGAGGGAAAGAGGGGCCGCGCCCCCCTCCCCTAGTCCTATTCGGACTCCACCTAGGGAGGGGGCGCGCCACCTCCTGGCTGCTGCCCACTCTCTCCCCTATGGCCCACCAGGGCCCATCATTCCCCCGGGGGGTTCCGTTAACCCCCCCCCCCCCCCCCCCCCCCCCCCCCCCCCCCCCC
>LR738714.1:752063535-752104258 GCA_902687465.1 Secale cereale
TTGTTATTTGAAAATATTTATGAATATGAAAAAATATCATCAAATTTATTATTTTGAATATATCATGAGTTCATGGGTCGGCAGCGGCGACCGGTGGAGCGGGGGGAGGGTGCGTTGGGTCGTCGACGGCGGTTGAGTAGGGGAGGGTGCGGGGGGTCGGCGGCTGCGGCCGGTGGAGCGGGGGGTACTCGGCGGCGAGGAGGACCGGATCTGGCGAGGTGGGATAGCGATCGAGATGGAGGGGGATCAAGATCGAATGTCCATGAAATTTAAAAACATTCAAGAGTTCAAAAAGTGCCCATGAAATACAATCGAGAAATGAAGGCTACGATTTAAATACAATCGATCTTAGCTAGCTATCTGTTCACAATCTTCTTGCCCTTCTTTTTCGCAAATGGAGTTCTTCTGTGGAACGGACGTCCTTTAGGTAGGGTGGTCCTGCTTCTTCTTCTGGTATATGCTGCTACTTCATCATCGTCATCATGTTTGATCTTCGGGTCACCGTACTTGTCGAAGTCTTGCTCATTGGCTACTCCATCCATTCCGATGATCTTCCTTTTGCCTCTCCTCATGACAACACGACTGGGCTTTGACGGGTCGGTAATGAAGAAGCATTGGTCAACTTGGGAAGCCAGTACCCATGGCTCATTTTTCGCGGTGACGTTTGCGCCCGCGGTCTTGGATTTGGCTTCGGGTATAACCATGGTGGTGAAATACCGGTCTTCTTTTAGGACGCTCTTGGCCCATCTGACACGGAACATCGGGACCTTCTCTCCAGCGTAGCTCAGCTCCCATATCTCCTCGATCCTTCCGTAGTATCTGTCCTTGTCGTTACCGGTGTAGGATTCCATCGTTACCCCGGAGTTCTGATAACCATCGCTCTTCATGTCCTTGGCGTCGGTGTAGAATGTGTAGCCGTTGATATCGTACGCCTCATAGGTCATCAGGTTGTGCTCGGCACCCTGTGACAAGGCGAATATGAGTTGTTCTTCCGCGGAAGAATCCTCATGTAAAGGGTACAACATAAGCTTCTGCTTGAACCAACGCGTGAAACATGAGTTGTGCTGTTTGATTATATCTCCGTCCGTCCTCTGTTGGCCTCGGTCATTGTACGTCCTCTAAATAAAGGTTTTGTGCTCTACCACCCAAGGATCGACCACGTCTATGTGTTGTAGCGCGACTAGGTTTGTTCTTTCAAAGTCGGCGAGTCGACCCTCGAAGTCGACATGCATTTCGCGGCGACCCTCACGGTGACCCCATCCAGCAAGCCTGCCGTGGTGCCTGTTGACGGGCAGACGAACGGGGTTCTCAGTGCCTAGATAATTCGTGCAGTAGGAGATGCACTCTTCGGTCAGAAAGCGCCTGGCTATGCTTCCCTCTGGACGTGACATGTTGCGAATGTATCCTTTGATGACACCATTCATCCTTTCGAACGGCATCATGCTGTGCAGGAACGTCGGCCCGAGTTGGATGATATCGTCCACGATATGGACCAACAGATGCACCATAACGTCGAAGAATGCGGGAGGGAAGTACATCTCAAGCTCGCATAGTATCACCACGATCTCTTCCTATTGCCTTCTGAGTTGCCTCACGCCAACCGACTTCCGAGAGATGACGTCGAAAAAGTTGCAGAGGCCAAATAGCGTTTCACGGACGTGCGCGTCCATGATCCCACGGATTGCAACTGGAAGTAGCTGCGTCATCAGCACGTGACAGTCGTGAGACTTCATTCCGCTGAACTTCTGCTTCGTTGGGTCTAGGTATCTGCTTATCTTCCCCGCGTAACCGTAAGGAAGTTTTACTCCTACGAGGCAGGTGAAAAACTGCTCGATCTCCTCCTGACTTAGAGTGAAGCATGGGGGAGGGTAGTCATTTCCGGTCTTCTTGGCCTTTTTGCCTTTGCGACGACTTTCCGTGTCCTGCTTCGCCTCATCATCATCATCATCATCATCATCATCATCATCATTAGCATGAAGCTCCTGCCTGATGCCCATTGATTTCAAGTCTGCCCTTGCTTTCGGCCCATCTTTGGTCCTCTCTGGCATGTTGAGCAGGGTACCAAGCAGACTCTCGCACACGTTCTTCATGATATGCATGACATCAAGGCTGTGAGGCACACGGTGGATCTTCCAGTACGGCAAGTCCCAGAAAACAGACCTCGTTTTCCATACCTTCAGCAGCGGCAACTCCGCGTCCACATCCTCCTCCCATGAGCCGCCGCACTGGATCCTCGACACCGGTGCCACGGACCATCTGACGAATGATCTCGACCGTCTACACTTCCATGAGCGCTATGGCGGGAAGGATCAAGTGCAAGTAGCAAATGGTGCAGGTTTGTCTATTTCGCATATTGGTCATTCCACTATACCTGGTTCATCTCTTCGCTTATAAAATATTCTTCGTCTTCCACATATTCATCAACATCTTCTTTCCGTTTATCGTCTCGTTCTTGATAATGATGTTTTTGTGGAATTTCACCGTTCCTTTTTCCTTGTTAAGGACACGGCCACGAAGAAAATCCTTCTTCACGGTAGATGTCATGGCGGACTCTACCCCATCCCGGTTGGTTGTGTGTCGTCCTCCTCCCACCGCCAAGCGTCTCTCAGCGTCAAGACCACCCCGTCCCAGTGGCACCAGCGTCTCGGTCATCCTTCAAATAATATTGTTCACAACATTGTTAGGAATAATGATTTAGTGTGCTCCTCTGAACGTCGGACTTCCGTGTGTGATGCTTGTCAGCGTGCTAAAAGTCGACAATTACCTTATCATTTATCACATCATGCTTCTACTATGCCTCTTGAGTTAATTCATTCTAATGTTTGGGGGCCTGCTATTGCCTCCTTTGGAGGCTATAAGTACTATGTCAGCTTTGTTGACGATTATTCTCGCTTCACTTGGATTTATCTCCTTAAGCACAAGTCTGACGTTGAGCAAGTGTTTTATGCTTTTCAGGCTCATGTTGAGCGCCTCCTTCACACTAAAATCATAGCTGTTCAGTCAGACTGGGGTGGTCAGTATCACCGACTGCACGGATATTTCCAATGCATCGGAGTCTCTCGTCGTGTGTCGTGCCGACACACCTCTCAGCAAACGGCATTGTTGAACGCAAACACCGTCACCTTGTCGAAACAGGTCTTGCCTTGCTGGCTCATTCTTCTCTCCCATTACGTTTTTGGGATGAAGCATTCCTTACGGCGTGCTATCTTATTAATCGCATGCCTACACCTGTTCTTCAACAAGATACACCCATCTATCGTCTCCTTAAGGTACAACCCGATTACAAGTTTCTTCGCACTTTTGGTTGCGCCTGTTGGCCTAGCTTGCGCAAATATAATGCACACAAGATTGCGTTCCGTTCCACCATGTGTGTATTCTTGGGCTATAGTCCGATGCATAAGGGATACAAGTGTCTTGATCGTTCTACGGGACGTATCAACATCTCTCGTGACGTCGTTTTCGACGAGTCTGTTTTTCCCTATGCAACCCCTAGGGTCACCGTCGATGTCTCTTCCTTGGCTGATGTTCTCTCTTTTCCTCCCACTGAACCGGTTACGGGTGACCATATGCGCAAATATGACTTGTCATATTTGTCTACTTACACGCCTGTTCCAGGCTCTGTTGCTGCTGTGCAGGATTCTCCGGCGGCTCCCCTCTCGACAAGTGGCACAGATGGCGCTTGCACGCCCTCTGCTTGACCCCCCCATGAGGCAGACTCGCCGCACTCCCGGGCGATCGACGTGCATGGGACATGCACGTCCCCCTGCCCCTCCGCTCCTGCGTCGCCCGGCCCGGCTCGGTCGCCTGGCCCGTCTGAGGCCGCCTCGCTCGGCTTGGTCGGCCCGTCTTCGGCCTCGGCCGCTTCGCCCGGCTCCGCGGTGATCTCCCCGACGCGTACTGATGCGCCGTCGCCTGGCCTGGCGCTTGAGGATGCTGCTCCATCATCGCCACCGCAACTCGCGTGGCCTTCTGTCGAGGGCAGTCCTGCTCCCTCGACCGCGACACCTCCAGCTGCCCCTACACACACCATGGTTACGCGCACCCGCGATCATACTCGTCGTGCCCTTGTTCCACTGATGGGACCATCCGCTATGATCCCCATCGTCGCGCGCCTCATGTGGTGCCTGTTTCTCATCGTGACGCTCTCCGTGAGACTGCTTGGCGTACAGCGATGATTGATGAGCTCGCTGCACTTCATCATAACAAGACGTGGGTTCTTGTGCCGCGACCGTGCGGAGTCAATGTTGTTGGGAGCAAGTGGATTTTCAAGACCAAGCACCGTCCAGATGGCTCCGTGATACGTCTCCAATGTATCTACTTTGCCAAACACTTTTGCCTTTGTTTTGGACTCTAACGTGCATGATTTGAATGGAACTAACCCGGACTGACGTTGTTTTCAGCAGAACTGCCATGGTGTTGTTTTTGTGTAGAAATAAAAAGTTCTCGGAACCGCCTGAAAATCAACGGAGAATTATTTCCGAAAATATAAAAAATACCTGCAAGAAGATCCACACCTGGGGGCCCACGGGCTGTCCTCGAGGGTGGGGGGGCGCCCCCCCTTCCCAGGGCGCGCCCCCTGCCTCGAGGGCACCCCGATGCCCCACCGACATATCCCCAGGTCCTATATATTCTGTTTCGTGGAGAAAAAAATCAAGGAGAAATATTTATCTCGTTTTACAAGACAGAGCCGTCGCCAAGCCCTAATCTCTCTTGGGAGGGCTGATCTGGAGTCCGTTCGGGGCTCCGGAGAGTGGAGATCGTCGCCATCGTCATCATCAACCTTCCTCCATCGCCAATTCCATGATGCTCACCGTCGTGTGTGAGTAATTCCATCGTAGGCTTGCTGGACGGTGATGGGTTGGATGGGATCTATCATGTAATCGAGTTAGTTTTGTTAGGGTTTGATCCCTAGTATCCACTATGTTCTGAGATTGATGTTGCTATGACTTTGCTATGCTTAATGCTTGTCACTAGGGCCCGAGTGCCATGATTTTAGATCTGAACCTATAATGTTTCCATGAATATATGTGTGTTCTTGATCCTATCTTGCAAGTCTATAGTCACCTACCATGTGTTATGATCCGGCAACCCCGAAGTGACAATAATCGGGACCACTCCCGGTGATGGCCATAGTTTGAGGAGTTCATGATCACTATGTGTTAATGCTTTGGTCCGGTACTCTATTAAAAGGAGGCCTTAATATCCCTTAGTTTCCAATAGGACCCCGCTGCCACGGGAGGGTAGGACAAAAGATGTCATGCAAGTTCTTTTCCATAAGTACGTATGACTATATTCGGAATACATGCCTACATTGCATTGATGAACTGGAGCTAGTTCTGTGTCACCCTAGGTTATAACTTCTACATGATGAATTGCATTCGATGTAATTTCCCATAACCGATCTAATGCCTACGAGCTTTACCTATATTGCTTGTCGCTTATTTACTTTACCGTTGCTTATATCACAAAAACTACAAAAACACTATCTTTACTTTTATTGCTGCTACCACCACTATCATATTACTTTGCCACTAAACTATCTTGCTGCAGATACTAAGTTTCCAGGTGTGATTGAATTGACAACTCAGCTGCTAATACTTAAGAGTATTCTTTGGCTCCCCTTGTGTCGAATCAACAAATTTGGGTTTAATACTTCACCCTCGAAAACTGTTGCGATCCCCTACACTTGTGGGTTATCACTCCGTTGATAAGTACAAAGCTCGACTGGTCGCTCGTGGTTTCAGCCAGCAGCTTGGCATTGATTATGGTGATACAATCAGTCCGGTTGTCAAGCCAGCCACCATTCGACTGGTCCTTGCCTTGGTTGTGTCTCGTAGTTGGAGTCTTCGGCAAATTGATGTCAGCAACGCTTTCCTTCATGGGTATCTTTCTGAGGACGTCTATATGCAGCAGCCACCTGGTTTTGAGGACGCTCGTTTTCCCTCACATGTGTGCAAGCTTCAGCATGCTCTTTATGGCCTCAAACAGTCTCCTCGTGCCTAGTATGCTCGGCTCAGTTCTCGCCTTCTCGAGTTGGGTTTTGTCTCCTCCAAAGCAGATACCTCTCTATTTTTCTTCCACTATCGTGATGTTCAGATCTATATGCTTGTCTATGTGGATGACATTGTCATTGTCGGATCTTCTCCACGTGCGGTTGATGGTCTTGTTCATGCCCTAGCAACCAGTTTTCCTATCAAGGACCTTGGGCCGTTGGAGTATTTGCTTGGTTTGGAAGCGTCATACAATTCAGGGGGGGTGACATTGACTCAACGAAAGTATGCCTTGGATCTTTTGCATCGTGTGAGCATGGAGATTTGTAAGCCTACTTCCACGCCGTTGTCCACTTCTGATCAGCTTGCACGAGTGTCTGGACAACCTCTCAGTACCGATGATTCTTTCCGGTATCGCAGTGTTGTTGGTGGGCTATAGTATTTAACACTCACTCGCCCGGACATTTCATTTGCAGTGAAGAAGGTGTGCCAGTTCCTCTCACAACCCACTGATGTTCATTGGGAAGCCGTTAAGCGGATTTTACGCTATGTCAAAGGAACATTGCACACAGGGTTGAAGTTTCGCAAGGTTGTCTCTACTAGCATTAGTATCTTCACTGATGCAGATTGGGCAGGATGTTCGGATGATCGTCGATCAACTAGAGGTTTCGCCATATTTGTTGGACCGAATCTCATTTCCTGGAGTTCGAAGAAACAACCAACAGTGTCGAGATGAAGCACAGATACTGAGTACAAAGCCTTGGCGAATGGAGCTGCTGAAGCCATCTGGGTAGAGACGCTACTCAGAGAGCTTGGAGTGTCTCAGCAGCGTGTTCCAGTTCTATGGTGTGATAATTTAGGGGCCACATATCTGACTGCCAACCCGTTTTTTTGTGCGCGTACCAAACACATTGAGATTGATTTCCACTTTGTGCGGGAGCGTGTTGCCTCTGGAGCTCTTGAAGTCAGATTTATTTCCTCTAATGATCAGCTGGCTGATGTGTTTACTAAACCAACCACCAGACAAATGCTAGACCATTTTAGTACCAATCTAAACCTTGTACAAAATAGAAGTTTAGATAGAGGGGGAGTGTTAAAATAGGTCTAGCGTGTCGTGTACACGTACTTTGTACGTATGTCATTGTATATGTTGATTGTTATATATAGAGAGATGTGGAGAGGCTTTGCCCCACGGAAAACCCTAAACCCTATTCTCAAACTATGACGGCATGGTGGGCGAGCGTGCACCAGGTGATAAGGAGCGCAGAGCACTTCACCAGGCTGGTGTGCAGGCCGGATGTTTCGCGAAAGATCTCGAGCAGTCGGCCGACGGGCCATGAGGCCCGGCACATAGGGGTGGCATAAGAGGACGACATCATCGGCGTAGAGAGACAGTCTAGAGGCCATGTGTCTGTCGGTGAGGCGCTTCATGACGCCCAAGTCCATGGCCCTCCGGAACAAGTTGTTCAGGACGTCGATGACAATGACCAAGAGCATCGGAGAGACGGGGTCGCCCTGGCGTAGTCCTTTGCGATGATACACTAGTGGCCCAGTTATAATATCGTGCTTCTGTAACAAACACACAATAAGGTAGGGAACAATATGATAGATATATCAACATATAAAAGCACTCCTTTTATTGTCATACAACCACACATAATACATGGAGGGAACATAAACCAGACATGCTGTTTCTGGTATTTTCTTCATAGGTAAAAAAACATGGATACCTAGTTAACAAACTTGTGGCTATATATATGCACCTGGAATTAATAAATGCATATTTGGATACCTCAAACTGTATACATAGTTGGATACCATGGCAAGCCGAGGTAGAGGAAAAGGGCAATACCTTGGGAAGCTGAGATGGAGGAGCACATGACTTTCACACTGTATAGGCATAGTTCGCACTAATGGTGATCATGTCATCAAGGGCAAGATCAATTTGATCCAGTACCTCACGTAGCTGCTTGGACAACTCCGAACCAGATCGAATGAAAATAATGTTTCTTTTCTGACAGTCCATGACGAGTGTGCGAGCAATGCAAAAGGTCGTATGGAGCTTCTCTATTAAAGCACTCATGGATGGGTCCTTCATGAGTTCTGTATTCCCAAACTGTGAAAGGAGGGCATTGACTCCGTTGACACGCTTATCAACTTCAATGCACTCTGCCTTGTTCCTCTGGACTCTGTCCACCGCTAGCTTGATTTCCACAGCAATTTCAGAAATAGTTGGTGGCACGCTCCGTGTTTGTTTATCCTTCACAATAATGGCATATGTTATTATTAATAGGGTTAAGTAGTTGAGATAAACTAATCGAATTTATAAAACACTAAGGTGTTCATTCAATACCACCTAAGCTTCATTTGGTAGGATATTATGATCAGTGGGCACAAGGAAACTATTAAATATATATGCCCTTTAGGTGGATGTGGGTAGTCTATATAAGATAAACAGGATCTCATAACAGATTGACACAAGATGCATAAACCATTCTAAAATATTTCAAGTGAAAATTTCAAACAGGGTAAAATAAATACGACAAACTCGTATGTTGAAACATTTTACGAGATGAATAGGTTACCACATAAAATACTTGTCGTGATACTACTTACCAATTTGAAAATCGTCACATCCCACCCTCCCCCCTTTACATTCATGACACCAATTACACCTTTTTAATAACGAAAGAGGTAATTAGTGTCACAAATGTGAAGTTAAAGGGTTAAATGTGATACATATTTTTGAAGTGGGGTAAGCAATGTGACAAAAACTAGTTTACGTGGTAAAACTGTCATTTACACAAAAAATTTGTGAGTTGATGAATCTCATGTCAATATTGCCTTTATGTTTTCTTTTAAAAAATCATAGGTTTCATAGTACTTGATACTGAGCAATCAGGGCCTGCAAGCTTGGAATTACATGGCCAAAAAGTCTATATTGCTGAAGAGTTGAATTTTATGAATTTATAGAATGTACGAAAGGTCCACCCCGCAATACCAATTGGAGCGAACGGCAATTTCCATCCGGTGCTTGGTAGAGTTTCTGTTAGACAATTAAAATCCATCAGTTATATATGCATTATTCATGATAACATCAGAAGAAACACCACTAAATGTAAAAAAAAAAACACCACTAAAAAGATTATGTACGGAGTACTATGCATGGAGAAATTAAACGTACAAGTGACTTGGTGGTGTGCGGCGCAATGCAGAGCAGGATGGTAAGCGACACCTCAGAGTTTATATTAGATATAGTCTGGTCTGCCTTGTTGAGCTTCTTGGACACCTCCCCGGCCTTTATGAGGAGACAACACAGATTAGTCTCTTCCTTGCAGCCTGTGACGAGCTCGAGGGCCTCGGCGAGGACCTCACTCAGCGCCTCTAGTGCAGTGCGGCTCCCCGCGGAGTTCATCAGCTCTGCGTCCTTTTGGAACAGCGAGAGCGTGTGTTGGACCCTCTCCACACGCTTCTTGATCTGTTCACAGTCCTTTTCGTTTTGTTTAACTGTGTCCACCGCCTCTTTGATCTTGAACACAATGTCGAGAGCCTTTGTCACACTGCCCAGTGCATCAGCCATCCTAATTGATTGTAGAACAGATCAGCTGATTAAGTAAAATTATAAGTGGTATATACAAGATGATGAGCAGGGCATCGACCTACCTTGTTATCGTCTCCTTTTACCACCTGACAGGAAGCAGGGAGCTCTTCCGCTCTTTCTTCCTCTATAAGCTTGTACCTGGCGATTGCAGTCTTGTGTTGTGCTCAGAAGCAAATGCCTGGCCCTATTAATAGTGCCATTAAGATGCCTCCCGCTCCGAAATATTCCTTTCAATCATGCAAGCAACTGCAAAAGTGTGAGGCATTGATGCTCTCATCCCAAACTGCGGGAGAATAATAACGTGACTGGAATCAAGTACCTCCTATGATTGCTCATATACGCCATGATAGAGAGACAAGGAGATATGTTCACAATTTCCATTACATTCTTTCACAAAAGTAACATTTTCTTCAGTATAAGCAGGATAAGTCATGTGTATACATCTCACTTATGCTAATAATGCTCGCACAGATAGGCCTCACCCGTAGTGACACAACCTCTGCTAACTACTGGCCATGTTCTAAAGCATAGCTAGTATTTGGAGACTCCGACAGGGACGGTATTTTGGTTCCTTGTCCCACATTCACACACACCTAGGATGACCAGTAAATATATAGCCTGTACTTTTATAGGACAAATATGGTTGAGTGTTCAACTTTTGTGCAATATTTTGTGAGGAAATGAGATTCACAGTGCTCTGGAAAAAATTCCAGAAAATTTAACATGTAGGTAGAACACTCAGATATGCTCCTCGCCATTCAGTCTTTTCCTAAATTATTTTGGCATTTTTAAAGTTTGTTGTTCACCCGGGTGCATGTGAATATCCCATTGTTCTTCGACACGAAATGCCAGAGTAGAATTTTGAAGTATTTAGCACAGTTATTTATCTTCAAAAGATAAAAGAATAATCAGTCACACTCACACGTGAAAGTGGCGTTGCCTACTTCTATATGCTTCTACCGATGATATACCTTTTCACATGGTAACTATTCATTTGCTTGTCCTTCTCATTTGTTGTTCAAAAGCGATTCCTGGTGTTGTAATTGGTTGACAGGGATAGCTCGTGCTACAAATTATGTTGGCAAATGCTTAACCATCTACAATATTTGGTACGTAATGCCAGTGAGCAGGAAAGCACTGAAGCATCAATACCATTTGGTAGAATTAGTGAAATCCGTACCTGCTTGGAAGTTTCCATCCAGATAGAGAAAAGACCGGATGGAATATGGAGATCTTTCTTTGCTTCGAAAGCAAGAATATAGCTTTGATGAAGTGGTGGTACGTGCTGATCCTATTATTCTCCACTTCAATTTTGAGAATTAAAATATTTGGATCGAGAAACACCAAGTTGGCAATCACCAAGCTCATGGACAAGAAACAGAAATTCGGATGGTTTCCAGCATCTCCGCGTAGACACGGAGACAATGACATGACTTCACGGGATAACTGTGTACTTTCCAAAATGCACCCACTATCCCACTGACTTCCTCCTTCTACTTGGTGGCATGGCAAAATGCTTTCGGAATTGTAGCACGAGACTTTTTTATGAGAAGGAAGCGATACATCATTTTATTTTACATCCCCTGCTGCGAAACATGTGCGGACAGGGGAGTAGTAGCATATGGCAGAGCGGCGTGGCATATCATCGTGGAATCTTCGCACAATATATGTATGGGCTCCCGGCATAAGCATGTCTGGCCGACAGGTGCTACGCCGAGTCATGTCTGGTTGGCAGGTGCTACGCACGACAGATCTTTCAGAGTATTCGCGTCTGGACGAACGAGTGTAGGGCGCTGGCGCCGTTGGGCGTCGTGGTGGCGTCGACGGATGTCCGGACTGTCGAGGATGATGCGGATATATCTTCTGAAGATGGGTCAGTGGTTTGATGAAGATGGCGGCTTCTAAAACGTGTGCATGTGATGTGCACTTTAGGTCTGCTGCACCGGCTGTTAGTCCCGGTACGTTATGTGAATGGATCGCCGACAACACTAGTTTTAGATATGAGGAGTGAAAGCACTCCTCATTGTCGAATTTGTAGGTGTGAGTGGTGGCTTCGGGTGATTTGATGTATGTTCTTGTCAGACTTTTGTGAAATAATTAATAAAGATGACTCCATGCATCGATTGATGTAGAGGACGGGGTTTTAACCTCCTTTTCTAATAAAAACTGGAAGTACAGGAACGTATCCATGCTTTGAGAGCAAGCTGATTATATAAGTCACTAATCGAACTAATATGTTACCTTTGTGCTTGTTTCTGAATTACTGAGCAAGTCCGCAAAAGCAGCATGACAAATATTATATCCAACTAGATGCACATATATATTTCAACATGAGGCACTAAGTCACTAACACATTATCAGGCCGGTGATCAGGTGCTGACAACTGAATACTATCTGGTTGTGAAAAATAACTTCAAGGCAACAAGAATGAATACATCTCTATCTTTTTTTTTTTTGGCGAAAATAATACATCTCTATCTGGCGGCCTTCCGCTAGCTATTCTCCCTTCGCTCCCATGGTGTCACACCCTGCATTTTGTAACATGTTATTTGCATCAATGAAGCATAAAAATTTGGACCAGCAAAATTTTTTGGCATCATTTGGCTTTTATTTGGAGTTGAGTTTTTCTTCATGTGCTTTTCATGTGCTCATTAAAGTCAACTATTACCTCTTGTAGAATTCATCTCCATACCTAAAACTTCTGCCCAATGATCATGCCAAGTGTTATATAGCAGTATAGTATTTTCCTATAAAATAAATTTGGCCAAAATGTATTTTTAAAATTTAGTATTCCAAAAACCCCTGAATTGAGGTTTGCACTGCAAGTGCTTGATTTAGGGTGAGAAAATTATTTCAAAAAGTATATTTGAGACCTAGTAGTCATAGGACTCCCAGAAACCACAAAAGTATAATTTTAAAAGTTATTTTCCTATTTTATTTAAAAGCTTTTTCTTAAGGCCAGAAATGGTCTTTAATAGGGAAAAATTATTTAAGTATTTCAAAAATATTTGCCAAAATTCAGGGAGACTCATAGGACATATATTGTCCATATATAAGAGTTTCAACACTTGGTCATGTTCAAAATAATGACCTAATCCCTCCAAAACCCTTTCTGGATATTTCAAGTTTTTGAAATATTTACAAAGGAAATATTCTCCAAAAATTCTAGGGAAATCCTATCATGTCACATATGACGTATTTGATGATCTTGCCAAGTCCCATGCCTTGGGAAGCAAGATAACATCCTCAAAACCCTTCATAACCATTCTGTCCATATCTGAAGTTTGAGCAACTCTACATTGCCAAACTTGTCCAAATGCTCTCAAACTTGGTGCACATGCTAGAATGGCCTAATAAGGCATCTAGACCAAATGGCACAAGATTTTGAGTAGGGCAACTTGATAAGAATCCCCCAAAACCATTCTTGTTCAAATGCAAATTTGAACAACTTTATATTACCAACTTTTTACGTGGAGCTTCAAACTTTGTGGGCATGATCATAACCCCAAATGATGAAACTACACCAAGTGGTGCATCAAGGGGAGATGATTAGCTTGACTTAAACAAGATGAAGCCATTTCTGTTGATTTCTAGGGTTCACCAAAGTTACATTGGCTAGTTTCTTCAAATGAGCCCAAATTTGGTGAGACACCCTATTTCCATATCACATTCAATCCTGTTAAGTGCCATGGCAAGAGGAAATCATTTGCTAGTCCAAAACTTGATCAAACACCTTCTGCTATTTTACCAAAACTACCATCTTGACCCATTTTACTATTTACTTTTGCCTCAGCTTTCTACCACAGCTTCATCTAGTTACTATCTACCTCCAGTAACTCCCCCATGTCCACGGCTCCATGATTGAGGGGTGAAAACCCCAATTCCCCTTGCTGGACAGCCCATTTCTACCTAGTTACCAGCTTCACCTCTCTCTCCTTGATCATCCAGAGCATCCAAAGCCACAGCTGGGCTGCTTGCATCACCCTGGACCCCCCAGACACGGCGGACACGCCCAGAGGGCCAATGGCATGCCATGGCATGCGATAAGGCCGCTCCAGAGCGCGCTACAGTGCGCACCCGCACTGTAGCTTCGCCCAATCCAGCGCAGCCGACCACCTCGAGCTCTCCCCTCGCGCCTACCAACGCGCATCAACGTCTGCGACCCTCCCCGGCGCTGTCCCCCTCCTCCTCCGCCCTCCAGTGACCGCCTTCGCACGCGCGCTGGCCGCCCGCGACCTCCACTCGTCGGCCTCACACGCGCGCGCTGTCTGGAGCCTTCCCCGCTCCTCCTCTCCCCTCTACTAGGCGTAGAACACGTCCACGATTATCCTCGACTCGAACACAAGCACCAGCACGGCCTCTGGCCTCGCCCATGACCTCGCCGGCGCACGAGTCCACGGTGGACCGTGGGCTCGGCTATATAAGCACGCCCGAGCCTCTCCAACGGCACCAACAGCCTCCCCTCACCCCCAGTAGCACTCCAGCACCACTCACTCATCCCCGGAGAGCCTCAGTGCTCGGTATCGACCGGAGCTCCGCCGCGTCGGGCAGCCGGAGATCTCGCGGTACAGGGCCTCTCCGCTCCAACTCTCGCTCGATTTGGAACCGCCGCACCTCACTGATGCATTCCCCTCTCTTTTCCCCCTCCGCAGCTGCCGGAATCGGCCGGAGCAGCGACCTCCCGAAGCTCCTCCGCCGTCCCACCTCGCCGCCGGCGAACCAGGCCTCCCCGGCGAGCCGCACCACCACCACTCCATCCGCGACTCCTCGCTGAACCCATTTCTACCCTCAGCTTGCCCCGCCGTGCCCGGAATCGTCGCCGGTGAGCTCGCCGTCGCTCTGACCGTGAGGTTGAAGATGACAGGCGGGCCCCGCCTGTCATCCTCACCTACCTCCCGCACCCCTCTCTGTCACTGAACGCCAGGCCCCGCCCGTCAGGTTTAAAACCATGACGCGCACGCGCTGGCGCCCGTGCGGGTGGGCTAGTTGCCCTGGGCCGTGCACTGTGGCCGTTTTGGCCCAGTGGCATAGGGCCATTTCCTCTTTTTCTTTTCTGTAAAATTTCAAATAATTTTACAAAAATAAATATTTGTCCAAATGAATTAATTCCAACTCCTAAAATCTTGTAATATTCCAACCTATTTAATGGTGTCACTTTCACACATATCCATGAAACTTTTCTGTTCTGTTCAAATTTAAATTCAAATTTGAGCATTAAAACTCCTGTTCAAAAATCCTTAGATTCCATTCTGTCATTCCAAAACTCCAACTAAGAATTTTTGCCATCTTAGTTTTCCCTCTAGTATTTAACAAAAATAAGTTGACATTTTTCTGAGCACTTTGATTTTTCTGTTTCCATTGTGGTCTTATTTTCCCGTTGTTACTTTGCGACGTATAGATACCGTATTTGACGGAGTTGCTGAAGAAGAAGGTGGAGAAGGATTTGAAGACTTTGAAGACCAAGCCAATCCAGGCAAGCAGCCCTTTGACCATGATACACTTGTGTTCTTCGGAACCCGCTTGTTTCCGAATGCATGATGATAAGAGTTATGATGGTGACCTAGTTATGAACCACCACATGATGCATGCTTACTCATGATCTTGCTATGTGCTAGATGTCATGCAAATGGTTAGTAGTGATGCTTAGTGATGCATGTGTGTCATGAAACCTCCGTGGTTGAAATCTTTCCATAAACCCCATCGGGTGCCCCTAATGCCCGAGGGTGATGTTGAGTTAGGTCATCACTTGAGGAAGAAGTGATGTGCCGGTAAAAATCTTGTGCATGGGTGAAATGATGTATTAGATTTATGTGTGACTACCGTCCCAACCAAACATGTGCAACCACTCTACCCCTTATGTGACGGGGCTTTATTGATTACTTAGGCCGATACTAGCATGGTGCCCGCATTACTAGTGACGGGAAGACTTGAGGTCTTTCCCGGGACGGGGTCGTGCTTAGATAGACGACCATGACGGTTTTTACAGGGCACCGGACACACCGTTGGTCCCTTCGGGTACGCGTGACATTGAAATTAGGGCAAGTCCCGTGATCTATTGTTTGTACTCGAGGGCCGTGTACCAATGAGTGGACTCTATGTTAGTGTCGTCTAAGGAAAGATATTGACCGGGTGCTTCCCCCGAGTACTTGAGGTACTGCGGGATCGTGGGTGACACGAAAGCTTCCCGGATCTTGTGGGTAAAGTGCGCAACCTCTGCAGAGTGTAAACTATTCGAATAGCCGTGTCCACGGTCATGGACTGTTGGGTGGTGCTACTTAAACTATGTCCAGAATTTGACTTCATCGGTGAAAGTATGTGTGTGTGATGAGTCAAGGTGGTGGCTTGACTCGTTGAGTTGAATCATACTCATGTTGATATTGGTAACCTATCTTCGAGGTTACGTGAGTTTATTGATGCATACCCTTGATGGTAGTAAATTTATTCTAGCTCATAGCTAGATTGCTCATTGCTGTTAAATTGTATTGTTACTTTGAACCAAATCATGGGTTGCTTGCGAGTACATTCAAAGTTCTCATTGGCTTGCCACTGGTTATTTAATTGGCCAGGCATGGAGGAACAGGAATATGAAGAAGAGTTCTATGGAGACGAACATGCGAACGAGGACGCTATCCTAGTCAGAATGCATGTAGGGTTAAGGCAGATGGCATGGGTTCCACTTATCATCGAAGACTTCCGCTATTTGAGTTATTTGCTATTCAGCCCGTGAGGCTTTATCTATGTAAGACTTGGCCATAATGGCCTTAATTTGTGTAAGACGGTATGTATGGATGTAAGACTCTTGTTATTCAGCTTCTGTGTGTTCAGTGAGCATTGATCTCTGGGACCACTGTACACGTGCATTCGGTGATCTCGACTTTTAAGTCGGGGTCCCCACAGAGCTGGTATCAGAGCCATCCTGACTGTAGGAAGCCTTAGTTAGCATGGGCGTTAGTTAGATGAGACCCCTTTTCAAAAACCTTCTGAACCTCTCTTCTTTCCTTAACCTTACCAACCTGAGATTTCATCATCTTATTAACCTCTCCAATTCCACCTTTGTAGATGGCCGTTGTAACTGAAGAGCACCTGACCACTGGGTTTCCCTTGCTTCTCGAGGATAGCCTCCAGGAGTGTCAGTTCCATCGAGCGCCCATCCTCACCTACCTTGAGCATTGGGTTAGCGACACTGAGGTGGAATACCATGTGGAAGTGATCGTGAAGGCAAACGATCCTCCCACAAGTTGGTTCTTTGAGGGACCCCAGATGGCAACACTACCTCTCGCTGTCGAGGCGGCTGCACTCAAGGCACTAACCCGTCTCCGCGAGCTTCTTCCGGAGATGGCAGCCAAGATGACAACCCGCTTCTTACCTTATCGGAAGGAAGGTGAAGATGAAAGCAGCGCACTAGCCCCTCCACTGAAGGAAGGACTCTCGCTTCGATTCCAGACCTACTTCAGTCTATGTGCCGACAGTTTGGCACAAGACTTGGCCTCAGAATCAATGAAGCTCCGAGAAGAACTTCACAAGACCAAGGCACTTCTTCATCGAGCTCAAGAGAAGACAAATAGGATCAAGAAAGAAGGAGCACCTTCCGGACAATCCGCTATCGCATACCGAGGCGGAAGGCCCTCCGAAGACGTATCTTCCAAGAATGAAGAACCACCTCGGCGACGCCGCATGACGGCAAAGGAATATCGCAAGCTTTTCTCGGCACCACCGACAAAGCACCGTCGTATCCAACTCCTCCACTCCCCCACACCCTCAAGTGACAAGGGGGCCCAGACAGATGAAGACAAGGAGGAAGACCCAGAAGAGCCAGAATACGCGACCGAGCATTCCGCCGCTTAGGCATTATCCGCTACTCGGATATGCCAGTTCGTGACCTCTACAGTAGGATAGGTCGTGTAACCCTATGCGCAGTCGAGTCCTTGTATGGTTCATATGAAACCATCTAGTGTTGCTTTTGTTGTGTTTGGATGTATGTCGTATTCTTCCTTCGGGAATGTGTAAATGACTGCATCACCCATTTGGATTTTAATGAATGTGTTTGGCCTTTCGTCCCTTGCATGATTTGATTAGTGTCACACCCACCCCCTTACTAGGCACCCATCTATCTTGCTTTCCCTCTTCCGAGTCATGAGACCTTTTACCGCTCCAACAGGATGCCTGTTGTAACTCGTACTGGTACCTCTACCCAGCAGCCTGAAGCCGGAGCATCCGCTCAGTCAGAGGCAGGCCACGACCAAACCAATGACCAAGCTCCACCAGCACCTCCTCCGAACATGGACATGGCTCAGCTTCTCCAAGCTTTCCGAGAGGAACGCCAAGCCAACACTGCAACCCTTCAGTTAATTGCTCAAGCTGTCACCAACAACCGCCAGCCGGCGGGGAATGGCAATGGACGTTCCACGTTGGCAGAGTTCAAGAAGCATGCACCGCCAACCTTCATCGAGACTGCTGAACCCCTGGATGCAGACGACTGGGTCCGCACCATTGAGGACTTGCTGGAACTAGTCGGATGCACCGAAGACCGCGAGAAGGTGGCTTATGCAGCCCACTGCCTCGAGGGGACTGCTAGAGCTTGGTGGGATGGATTCAAGGTCATGCATGCTGAACAAGACATCACTTGGGTCAACTTCAAGGCAGAATTCCGCAAGGCCCACATTCCTTCCAGAATCATGGCTATCAAAAAGCGTGAGTTCCGAGCTCTGAAGCAAGGAAGTGGCACTGTCAAGGAGTACATGCAGAAGTTCAGTGTTTTGTCAAGGTATGCCCCTGAAGATGTCAGCACTGATGCTGCAAAAAGGGAGCGCTTCATGGAAGGCCTCAATCAGACTCTGCAATACTCGCTTGTCGTGTGCGACTGCCCAACCTTCCCTGACCTGGTGAACAAAGCACTCATGCTTGAAGACAAGCGGCGTTCTTTGGAAGACACTCGCAAGCGCAATATGGTCAGCAAGGGAAATTCCAGCAACCAGAAGCCTCGTCCGTGGCAGTCAGCCCCGACCAAGCCAACCTATCAGCAACCAAAAGCTCCTGCACCTCGCCCCAACTTTCAGCCTCAGCAGTATGCCAACCCAAGGCCAGCTTTCAACCGCAATAACAGTGGTGGCAACAAGATCAACAATCCAAACCAAGTCACTTGCTTTGGATGTGGTCAGTCAGGACACATCTCAAGGGTGTGCCCCAACAAGAAGCCTGATGCCCCGCGCCCCAATGCGCAGAACCCAGGACAAGGCCGCGGGATGCCACCAAGGAACCCAGCTCCTCGCAACCCACCTAACCATGGGAAGGGGCGTGTGAATCACGTCACTGCTGAAGAAGCCCAGGAAGACCCGGACGTCGTGCTGGGTACGTTCCTTGTCAACTCAGCACCTGCAACTGTCTTGTTTGATTCTGGAGCCAAGCATTCATTTGTCACTCAAAGATTTGCATTAAAAAGTGGCATGACCCCTACACCCCTGAGTAACCCTATGGTGGTACAAACCCCCGAAGCAGAGATGAGAGCCAAGATAGGCTGTAAGTGAGTCAGTATTACCATTAACGGTGTAGATTTCCTAGCAGACCTCATCGTCCTAAGATCACAAGGCTTGGATGTGATCCTAGGCATGAATTGGCTCAGCAAGCACCAAGGCTTGTTAGACTGTGCCAATCGGACAGTCACTGTGACCAATGACCAAGGAGTCGAAGTCAAGTTTGCTCCCAACTCCTCTTCCGCTCAAGTCAACTGTCTGTCTGAAGTCGGGCTAGAGCAAGTACCGGTGGTATGCGAGTATCCTGATGTCTTTCCGGATGAGCTACTGGGAATGCACCCTGACCGTGACATTGAGTTCATCATCGAGCTCGTGCCCGAGGCAGGACACATCTATAAGAAGCCTTATAGAATGGGGACGGAAGAATTAGCCGAGTTGAAGAAGCAACTGGAAGAGCAGTGAGGAAGGGATTTATCCACCCAAGTGCCTCCCCTTGGGGATCACCTGTTTTGTTTGTGGCAAAGAGGGACGGTACCATCCGCTTATGCATTGACTATCGTTCCCTCAATGAAGTTACAATCAAGAACAAATATCCACTTCCCAAGATTGAAGATCTGTTTGATCAGCTCAGCGGAGACAAGGTGTTCTCCAAGATCGACCTTAGATCTGGGTACTACCAACTGAAGATCAGACCCCAAGATATTCCGAAGACGGCATTCGTAACAAGATATGGCCTATACAAGTGCACGGTCATGTCCTTTGGGTTAACCAATGCCCCAGCCTATTTCATGTATCTCATGAATAAAGTCTTCATGGAATATTTGGACAAGTTCGTTGTTGTCTTCATCGATGACATTCTTGTCTTCTCGAAGACGGAGGAAGAGCACGAGCAACATTTGAGGATGGTCCTAGACAAGCTTCGGGAGCACCAACTATATGCCAAATTCAGCAAGTGTGAGTTCTGGCTGCATAAAGTTGGATTCTTAGGTCATGTCTTGACCGAAGAAGGATTATCAGTTGATCCCGCGAAGATCGAAGCTGTGACCCAATGGCAATCTCCAACGATCATCAAGGAAGTCGGAAGCTTCCTCGGACTTGCGGGCTATTACCGCAAATTCGTGGAAGGATTCTCTAGCATTGCCCGGTCAATGACTCAGCTCCTCAAGAAGGACAAGAAGTTCGAGTGGACGCCAAAATGCGAAGAGAGCTTCCAAGAGCTCAAGAAGAGGTTGACCACCGCCCCAGTTCTGGCAACACCTGATATTCACAAGGAGTTCGTGATATATTGTGATGCCTCTCGAACCGGATTGGGAAGCATTTTGATGCAAGAAGGCCGAGTCATAGCATACCTCTCCAGGCAACTACGACCTCATGAGGAGAGCTACGCTACTCACGATCTTGAGTTAGCAGCAGTGGTTCATGCCTTGATGACATGGCGGCATTACCTCCTAGGGAAACGGTGTGAGATATACACAGACCACAAAAGTCCGAAGTACATTTTCACCCAAAAGGAATTGAACATGAGGCGGCGAAGATGGTTGGAACTCATCAAAGACTATGACCTCAGTGTTCAATATCACCCTGGGAAGGCTAACGTGGTGGCTGATGCCTTAAGCAGGAAGGCTTGCTCTTTGAATGCCATTATTCAAGAAAGGCAGCCAGCCTTGTTTAAGGAACTCGAACAATTCAGTTTGGAATTGGTCACCCCTGGATTTCTGGATCATTTGGAAGTCAGACCGACCCTGATGGACGAAGTCAAGAAGGCACAAGATGGACACGCGAGCATTGAAGGCATCAAGAAGAAGATGAAGCTAGGCAAGGCCCCAGGATTCTCTGAAGACGAGCACGGGATTGTTTGGTACAAAGGCCGCATCTGCGTACAAAACAAGATAGAGCTGAAGAACCTGATCCTGCAAGAAACCCACGACTCTCCGTATTCCATCCACCCCGTAGGAACCAAGATGTATCAAGACTTGAAGGAAAGATTCTGGTGGCACGGGATGAAAAGAGAGATTGCAACCTATGTTGCAAAGTGTGATGTGTGCCAAAGGGTCAAGGCTGAATATCAGCGACCCGCTGGATTGCTTCAACCACTCAAGGTTCCTGAGTGGAAGTGGGACAAAGTCGGAATGGACTTCATCACTGGATTACCAAGGTCGAATAGAGGACATGACTCCATCTGGGTCATAGTCGACCATTTGACCAAGGTAGCCCACTTCATTCCTGTCAAAACTACTTATGATGGCAACCGGCTGGCAGCTCTCTACATCGACAGAATCGTAAGCCTTCACGGCATTCCCAAGGAGATTGTGTCAGATCGAGGAACCCAGTTCACCTCGAGGTTCTGGAAGAAGTTCCAAGAAGCCTTGGGAACCAAATTGTCTTTCAGCACAGCTTTCCACCCACAGACCGGAGGTCAGACAGAACGAGTAAATCAAATTCTCGAAGACATGCTCCGAGCCTATGTCTTGGCATATGGAGCCAAGTGGGAAGATTGTCTCCCTTTTGCCGAGTTCTCCTATAACAACAGTTATCAGTCGAGCCTTCAGATGGCACCATTTGAGGTGTTGTACGGACGCAGATGTCGCACACCCCTCAACTGGTCAGAGACTGGAGAAGGGCTAGTATTTGGACCGGATATTCTCCGCGCAGCAGAAGAGCAAGTCCAACTAGTCAGAGAGCGTTTGAAGGCAGCCAAGTCAAGGCAGAAGAGCTATGCTGACACTCACCGTCGGGACATGAGTTTCCATGTTGGGGACCATGTGTACCTGCGGGTAACTCCTCTAAAGGGAACCAAGCGTTTCCACGTTAAGGGGAAACTCGCACCATGGTTCATTGGACCCTTTGAGATCACAGCACGACGAGGAGAAGTGGCTTACCAGTTGGAACTACCACCTGAGCTATCCGATGTGCACAACATATTCCACGTGTCACAACTCCGGAAATGTCTCCAAGTTCCAAACAAGCCTGATCTCTACAAGGATGTTGATCACCAAGCCATTGATCTGCAGCCTGATTTGACCTACCGCGAGAAGCCCATTCGCATTCTGGATGAAGCAGAACGACGGATGCGAAGCCGCACCATCAAGTATTTCAAGGTTCAGTGGAGCAACCACACCGAAGCAGAAGCAACCTGGGAACGTGAAGACTATCTTAGATCTGAGTTTCCCGATCTTTTTTAAGACCTAGTTTAGGAATCTCGGGGATGAGATTCTTGTAAGGGGGGTAGGTCTGTCACACCCTGCATTTTGTAACATGTTATTTGCATCAATGAAGCATAAAAATTTGGACCAGCAAAATTTTTTGGCATCATTTGGCTTTTATTTGGAGTTGAGTTTTTCTTCATGTGCTCATTAAAGTCAACTATTACCTCTTGTAGAATTCATCTCCATACCTAAAACTTCTGCCCAGTGATCATGCCAAGTGTTATATAGCAGTATAGTATTTTCCTATAAAATAAATTTGGCCAAAATGTATTTTTAAAATTTAGTATTCCAAAAACCCCTGAATTGAGGTTTGCACTGCAAGTGCTTGATTTAGGGTGAGAAAATTATTTCAAAAAGTATATTTGAGACCTAGTAGTCATAGGACTCCCAGAAACCACAAAAGTATAATTTTAAAAGTTATTTTCCTATTTTATTTAAAAGCTTTTTCTTAAGGCCAGAAATGGTCTTTAATAGGGAAAAATTATTTAAGTATTTCAAAAATATTTGTCAAAATTCAGGGAGACTCATAGGACATATACTGTCCATATATAAGAGTTTCAACACTTGGTCATGTTCAAAATAATGGGCTAATCCCTCCAAAACCCTTTCTGGATATTTCAAGCTTTTGAAATATTTACAAAGGAAATATTCTCCAAAAATTCTAGGGAAATTCTATCATGTCACATATGACATATTTGATGATCTTGCCAAGTCCCATGCCTTGGGAAGCAAGATAACATCCTCAAAACCCTTCATAACCATTCTGTCCATATCTGAAGTTTGAGCAACTCTACATTGCCAAACTTGTCCAAATGCTCTCAAACTTGGTGCACATGCTAGAATGGCCTAATAAGGCATCTAGACTAAATGGCACAAGATTTTGAGTAGGGAAACTTGATCAGAATCCCCCAAAACCATTCCTGTTCAAATGCAAATTTGAACAACTTTACATTACCAACTTTTTACCTGGAGCTTCAAACTTTGTGGGCATGATCATAACCCCAAATGATGAAACTACACCAAGTGGTGCATCAAGGGGAGATGATTAGCTTGACTTAAACAAGATGAAGCCATTTCTGTTGATTTCTAGGGTTCACCAAAGTTACATTGGCTAGTTTCTTCAAATGAGCCCAAATTTGGTGAGACACCCTATTTCCATATCACATGCAATCCTGTTAAGTGCCATGGCAAGAGGAAATCATTTGCTAGTCCAAAACTTGATCAAACACCTTCTGCTATTTTACCAAAACTACCATCTTGACCCATTTTACTATTTACTTTTGCCTCAGCTTTCTACCACAGCTTCATCTAGTTACTATCTACCTCCAATAACTCCCCCATTTCAACAGCTCCATGATTGAGGAGTGAAAACCCCAATTCCCCTTGCTGGACAGCCCATTTCTACCTAGTTACCAGCTTCACCTCTCTCTCCTTGATCATCCAGAGCATCCAAAGCCACAGCTGGGCTGCTCGCATCACCCTGGACCCCCCAGACACGGCGGACACGCCCAGAGGGCCAATGGCATGCCATGGCATGCGATAAGGCCGCTCCAGAGCGCGCTACAGTGCACACCCGCACTGTAGCTTCGCCCAATCCAGCGCAGCCGACCACCTCGAGCTCTCCCCTCGCGCCTACCAACGCGCATCGACGTCTGCGACCCTCCCCGGCGCTGTCCCCCTCCTCCTCCGCCCTCCAGTGGCCGCCTTCGCATGCGCGCTGGCCGCCCGCGACCTCCACTCGTCGGCCTCACACGCGCGCGCTGTCTGGAACCTTCCCTGCTCCTCATCTCCCCTCTACTGGGCGTAGAACACGTCCACGATTATCCTCGACTCGAACACAAGCACCAGCACGGCCTCTGGCCTCGCCCAGGACCTCGTCGGCGCACGAGTCCACGGTGGACCGTGGACTCGGCTATATAAGCACGCCCGAGCCTCTCCAACGGCACCAACAGCCACCCCTCACCCCCAGTAGCACTCCAGCACCACTCACTCATCCCCGGAGAGCCTCAGTGCTCGGGATCGACCGTAGCTCCGCCGAGTCGGGCAGCCGGAGATCTCGCGGTACAGGGCCTCTCCGCTCCAACTCTCGCTCGATTTGGAACCGTCGCACCTCACTGATGCATCCCCCTCTCTTTTCCCCCTCCGCAGCTGCCGGAATCGGCCGGAGCAGCGACCTCCCGAAGCTCCTCCGCCGTCCCACCTCGTCGTCGGCGAACCAGGCCTCCCCGGCGAGCCGCACCACCACCACTACATCCGCGACTCCTCGCTGAACCCATTTCTACCCTCAGCTGGCCCCGTCGTGCCCGGAATCGTCGTCGGTGAGCTCGCCGTCGCTCTGACCGTGAGGTTGAAGATGACAGGCGGGCCCCGCCTGTCATCCTCACCTCCCTCCCGCACCCCTCTCTGTCACAGACCGCCGGGCCCCGCCCGTCAGGTTTAAAACCCTGACGCGCGAGCGCTGGCGCCCGTGCGGGTGGGCTAGTTGCCCTGGGCCGTGCACTGTGGCCGTTCTGGCCCAGTGGCACAGGGCCATTTCCTCTTTTTCTTTTCTGTAAAATTTCAAATAATTTTACAGAAATAAATATTTGTCCAAATGAATTAATTCCAACTCCTAAAATATTGTAATATTCCAACCTATTTAATGGTGTCACTTTCACACATATCCATGAAACTTTTCTGTTCTGTTCAAATTTAAATTCAAATTTGAGCATTAAAACTCCTGTTCAAAAATCCTTAGATTCTATTCTGTCATTCCAAAACTCCAACTAAGAATTTTTGCCATCTTAGTTTTCCCTCTAGTATTTAACAAAAATAAGTTGACATTTTTCTGAGCACTTTGATTTTTCTGTTTCCATTGTGGTCTTATTTTCCCGTTGTTACTTTGCGACGTATAGATACCGTATTTGACGGAGTTGCTGAAGAAAAAGGTGGAGAAGGATTTGAAGACTTTGAAGACAAAGCCAATCCAGGCAAGCAGCCCTTTGACCATGATACACTTGTGTTCTTCGGAACCCGCTTGTTTCCGAATGCATGATGATAAGAGTTATGATGGTGACCTAGTTATGAACCACCACATGATGCATGCTTACTCATGATCTTGCTATGTGCTAGATGTCATGCAAATGGTTAGTAGTGATGCTTAGTGATGCATGTGTGTCATGAAACCTCCGTGGTTGAAATCTTTCCATAAACCCCATCGGGTGCCCCTAATGCCCGAGGGTGATGTTGAGTTAGGTCATCACTTGAGGAAGAAGTGATGTGCCGGTAAAAATCTTGTGCATGGGTGAAATGATGGATTAGATTTATGTGTGACTACCGTCCCAACCAAACATGTGCAACCACTCTACCCCTTATGGGACGGGGCTTTATTGATTACTTAGGCCGATACTAGCATGGTGCCCGCATTACTAGTGACGGGAAGACTTGAGGTCTTTCCCGGGACGGGGTCGTGCTTAGATAGACGACCATGACTGTTTTTACAGGGCACCGGACACACCGTTGGTCCCTTCGGGTACGCGTGACATTGAAATTAGGGCAAGTCCCGTGATCTATTGTTTGTACTCGAGGGCCGTGTACCAACGAGTGGACTCTATGTTAGTGTCGTCTAAGGAAAGATATTGACCGGGTGCTTCCCCCGAGTACTTGAGGTACTGCGGGATCGTGGGTGACACGAAAGCTTCCCGGATCTTGTGGGTAAAGTGCGCAACCTCTGCAGAGTGTAAAACTATTCGAATAGCCGTGTCCACGGTCATGGACAGTTGGGTGGTGCTACTTAAACTATGTCCAGAATTTGACTTCATCGGTGAAAGTATGTGTGTGTGATGAGTCAAGGTGGTGGCTTGACTCGTTGAGTTGAATCATACTCATGTTGATATCGGTAACCTGTCTTCGAGGTTACGTGAGTTTATTGATGCATACCCTTGATGGTAGTAAATTTATTCTAGCTCATAGCTAGATTTCTCATTGCTGTTAAATTGCATTGTTACTTTGAACCAAATCATGGGTTGCTTGCGAGTACATTCAAAGTACTCATTGGCTTGCCACTGGTTATTTAATTGGCCAGGTATGGAGGAACAGGAATATGAAGAAGAGTTCTATGGAGACGAACATGCGAACTAGGACGCTATCCCAGTCAGAATGCCTGTAGGGTTAAGGCAGATGGCATGGGTTCCACTTATCATCGAAGACTTCCGCTATTTGAGTTATTTGCTATTCAGCCCGTGAGGCTTTATCTATGTAAGACTTGGCCATAATGGCCTTAATTTGTGTAAGACGGTATGTATGGATGTAAGACTCTTGTTATTCGGCTTCTGTGTGTTCAGTGAGCATTGATCACTGGGATCACTGTACACGTGCATTCGGTGATCTCGACTTCTAAGTCGGGGTCCCCACACATGGTATGCGGAAGCTGAATGAGGCCCTGGTTGTCGTGCTACCCAAGAGAGAGGGGGTCGTCAAGGTGAAAGATTTCTGACCTATAAGTCTTGAGCACATCTTCGGGAAGCTTTTATCCAAAGTCCTGGCATTGCACTTCACCCCGAGGCTGCCTAATCTTGTGGCAGCAAACTAGTCTGTGTTCGTCCCGTGGATGGAGCATCCATGACAACTTTCGGACGGTGCAATTGACCACTAGGTCACTGCATGTGTGTCAGGTGCCCTGCCCTCCATGCTACTCAAGGTTTACATCTCGAAGGCGTTGGACACTGTGTAGTGGCCTTTCTTGCTGGATGTGCTGCGCCTCGGCCCTAGGTTTATCGAATGGGTTTGCATCCTTTTCTGGCCCGTAAGCTCGAGGATCATGTTGAATGGCGTGCCTGGGAGGCCGTTTCTTCATCGCCATGGTCTCCATCAGGGCGACCCGTTGTCGCCGATGTTGTTCCTCCTCATAATGGAGGTGCTCAATGCCCTGCTAGCATGGGCTCAGGACATGGGGTTGTTGTCGCCATTGCAATGCCGAGGTGTGCACTTCCACACTTCGATGTACGCCGACAATGTTGTCATCTTCGTTGGGCCATCTCCTTCAGATCTAATGCTCATTCATGATGTGCTTGACCGATTTGGTGGGTTGTCTGGGAGGCACAACAACCTCATGAAGTGCTCTCTCTCTCTCTCTCTCTCGCCAATTTGATACTCAGAGGAGTACTTAGCAATTGTTGTCCAACACTTCCCATGTGCGAAGTTTGCACCTACCTTAGGCTACCTCTCTCCTACAAGCAGAAGCTTTCCAAGGTATGTTTGCAGCCAATTTTGGACAAGGTCCGCACTCGGTTGCAGCCATGGATCATTAGTTGGATCACGTCCGTTGGCCACCTAGTGCTCATCAAGTCGGTTCTCACATCCATTACCGTCTACCACTCCATGGCAATGCAACTGACGGTGTGGCTCGTCAAAGGGTTCGAGAAAAGGATCAATGCATTATTTAGGAAGGGTATTGACATGGTCAATGGCGGGCACTACTTGGTGGCATGGGATCAAGTATGCAAATCTGTGGAGTTCGATAGTCTCGGCGTTCTAAATATCAAACTACGGGGCTTTGCACTCCGAGTGCGATGGCTGTGGATGCAACGCTCGTCCGGTTGTCGTTGGTCAGGCCTACAGCCGGCCGTTGATCCCGAGGTACATGTTATTTTGATGGTGGTGCTTGGGGACGGCAGAAATCCTCTTTTTGGATAGGTTTCTGGCTAAGGGGAGCTCAATTCAGTTCGAGGCACCAGATTTCTTTCTCGGGGTGAACGAGGGTGTGCGGCGCACTCGCACAGAGCATGATGCTTTGTCGAACCGTGCTTGGATTTATGACATTAAAGGAGTGATGACGAGCAGGGTGATCACGCAATTCCTGCTACCGACAGACTCTCTTCTCGAGGTGCAGCTGCTTCCAAGGACACCGGACCACATCATACGGAAGTGAACATCATCTGAAGCATATGCAGCAAAGTTCGGCTTACCATGTTTTCTTCGCGGGCATTGAGAGATTCTCATGTGGTCGAGCTCTTTGGAAGGCATGGGCAGCGACCAAGTGCAAGTTGCACTGTTTGCTAGCGATGAAACTTCGGATTTAGACAACTGGTAGACGCTTGCGACAAGGCCCGCAGTCTCATGTCACGTGCTCCCTATGTGACCAGGAGGCCGAGACGTCAGTTCACCTGGTGCTGGGATGCGTGTTTGCCAGAGAGATTTGGCACTTTACCCTCTCTCTCGTTGCGGCCTCGGTCAGCTCGTGCCAACCTTGGATGCAACTCTTGTGGAGTGGTGGCCCGCGAGTTGTGCGCTAATACATAAGGCGCATAGGAAGGTTTCGACTCCATCGCCCTCTTTACCGTCTTGATGTTATGGAAGGAGCGCAATGGACGCGTCTTTTAGCGCTTGGCGGTTGTTGCTCGTGAGCTCTACGGGCGCATTAGTGGCGAGGTTGAGCTATGGATGTTGTTCGGTGCAAAAGGGTTGCCGGACATTTGGAGATGGATATTTCTAGGACTTAGGGTGTTGTCCAGTGTTTTTGGTTTCCCACCATATGTTGCCATGGCGCTGTTTGTAACAACGGCATGCCACCGAATTGTTCGTACTCACTCCGTAAAGAAATGTAAGAGCGTTTAGATCATTAAAGTAGTGTTCTAAACGCTTTTATATTTCTGTACAGAAGGAGTATTTCTTATTCTCTCTTCTTCTAATACACCGTCGTGCAAAGATTTTACGCGTTCACTAAAAAATCTTCGTCTCGGTACGTGAGGTGAGATGCACCGAACATTTGCTTTGTGGAGGTGGATGAAGCAACAGCAAAGCAGTGGACAGGAGAAGGCCGTGCAAGAAGAAAGGAAGAAGAAAACTCGAAGAAAGGACAAAGTGTTTATTTTATTATTTTTATTCTGTAGCACTGTCTTTTGTATAGTAAGTAGTTAAGCAGCCAGAACTGTTGAAAATAATTTCATAATTTTTGGTTTATACGGTCACTTTCTCGATATTACTGGTACTAATAACAGAGAGGAGAGATTGCATCATGAATAGTCTGTAGGAGGCAAAAATGCAAGTCCATACTGAAGTAACGGAATCACGTGAAATTGCCGTCTGACTGTCTGAGAAGAAAAACAAAAGACCATAAGAGGATAAAGTCGGGTGTGTCTAATCCACATAGGCCAGCCCAGTGGATAGTAGCGGTATTCTTACGACGGAATAAAGTACGGCCCATAAGAGGATAAGACACACTGGACCGTGGCCCATCAACAAAGAATATAGTGCGGAGTGAAGGCTTTTGGAGGCCGAGCTCCACGGAGCCCGTTTACAAAATACGAATTTTCACTTCGTAAAAAAAATTGAAATTTTTTGTATACACTTTCACGCATGTGTATTGCATATGTGTAAAAATTCATAACCATATACTTTCACACGTGGCGTAGAGAAAAAAGACAAAATCATATTTCTAAAATGGGCCCATTTTTTTGTTGTTGGGCCGGAAATTTGTCTTTTTTGTACAGCCTAAAATCCACAAAAATTTCAAATGATTTTTTCACACGTGCGTGCGGAAATCATATAAGTTTTGGTGGAATTGTTTTCTGATTTTTTTTTAAGCTTTGAAATATGACTTTTGATTATTTTTTTAAATACCGAGCTCCGTGGAGCTCGGCCTCCGTTGGCATTTGCCGGTGTAGTGTATTTCTTTCTAGTATTAATAATATAAAAAAGTGAGATAATACTCCATGTGTTGCTTTGGGAATTGAATAACTATATTTGAGTAACATTTTCTTGTTGAAACACTTTCTGGATTGATAATATGAGAACTAAAATTAAGCATACATATAATTTATCTATTTGTATTTTATTTTGTTTATAAAAGTATTTACTGAATAGAAATATGATAATAATATGATCATTTCGCATGAATGGTTGCATCTTGATGTGGGATATTTGCATGTGCATGGTTTACATGTTCTGGCGGAACCTTCTTCCATGCATGTATGCTCGCATGCTGCGATGGAATGTATGCATGTCGAGAGACTTCTGTTAGTGAGGATCATGTACTTATAGTTAAACAGGAGTGCAACACACACATAAGCCAACTACAAAGAAAGTTCAATGCACAATCAAATCCTTGCACAAAGGCCCAAAAAAAAATAGGAAATCAATTTAATCCATGCGCCAGATCTGAGGAGGGTGATGCGACCAAGGGGGAGGAGACGATAGACACGCCTGGCTAGTAGATCTAGCTCTTCGACAAGATTATTACCGGAGCCTCGGAAATCTACACATCTCACCTCCACCATGGACAACTACAAAGAAAGAAGATTGTAGGGCACACAAGCTGCCTCAATGCTCCACACCAAACACCACCACGACATTAGGCCATTCGCCCCTAAGGCAACTACTAACCTAGCCCTACTATGTACTCCCTCCTGTCCTTTTTACTCTGCATATTAGGTTTGTCTGAAGTCAATCTGATTCTACTTTGACGAAGTTTATATAAAAAACTATTGATATTCACATAACAACGCCAATATCATTAGATTCATCTTGGAAAAAAATTGTATTATATTTATTAGATATTATAGATGCTAATAATTTCTAATATAAATTTGGTCAAACTTAGCAAAGTTTGACTTTCGGCAAATCCAGTGTGCAGAATAAAAAAGACCGAAGGGAGTACTATAGCGGCCCAAACTCCGCTCAGGTCCCCCACTCAGTGGCGGAGCTAGCGATCGAGTCTCCAAAGCCTGGGCACGTGTAAGCTAAAGTTTACTTTGGTTTACCCAAATCATAAGTATCACACATGTGAACACATGCCATACGCAATATACACACTATTTTAATAGATTATAAACATAAAAATGTAATTAAAGCAGGGCACAATCTCTCAGTCAAATTTAGAGAATAAGTCAAGTAGCTATTGCGTGCCACCGGAGTCGAAGCCCACCTCACGTCAATGCTTTTCCCGGTTGTCACAGGCCTCCGGCAATTCGGTGGGAGCTGAAGCCAGCTGCCACTCCAAGGCAGGCGCCGAAGTAGCTGTAAAAGTAAAAGTGATTGTGCGAATGATCAAGTACTTCATTGATTTGATAATCACATATTTATACAAGGATTTGGGACGCATTGAATAGGCGTCTGTACAAAGAGGCGCCTGTACGTACCGATGTGTCCGTACGACGCTTGGACACTAATAACTGACTAACGACACTCTAATGTCGGTTCGCTAATGACCGTTCAGATCTGTCGGTTCGTAACACTTCCCCTTGTACAACGTCGATTTCTTGAAATGATCCATTATTGAAAGCTCCTTGTATATTCATCATTCGTCTCGAGAAGTATAATCTTGACAATCTCCTCCAAAAACCCTGTGGGAAAACATGAGGAGAGTGATACAGATATGTTGTTAAAACTCCTTTAAAACCCAGTGGGAAAAATAATAAGGAGAAAATGATCCAACATATAGTGATTATTGTCTCTTGATAACTCATATGAGAAAAACCTTCAAAGAAGGAGAAAATTATTACTGAGTTTAGAGAACAATAAATATGCTTTAGATACTTTCCTTTAAAAACCTTCATAAGAAAATAGAAAGTATAGCATATAATCTTTATGAAGATATTGCCTCATTAAAAACATCATGAGAGAAATTTTCAAAGAAACTCATAATGAAAAGAGTGCAATGAGATATGCCATGAAAAACTCCTTGAAAACCTAGTAGGAAAAATATAAGGAGAAATACGATATGGCATGCATTAACGCTTGTATTTAATTGTCTCGTTAAAAACCTCTTATGAGAAACCTGTTGGAAAAACTCATAAAGGAAAAGAGTACAATATTCATTATCTGCTGATAAAAAGAATTATATTTTCAGGAGATTTCTCCCCCTGAGCTTTGCAAATCACGAAGTCGTCTCATACCAATTCCATGAATGAATTTCTGGAATGTTGAATTTGGTAAAGACTTTGTGAACAAATCTGCTAGATTGTCACATGATTTAGTTTGCAAAATATCAATTTCTCCCTTTTCCTGTAATGCATGAGGATAGAACAACTTAGGAGAAATGTGTTTTGTGATATTACTTTTTATATAACCCATTTGCATTTGAGCAATACAAGCTGCATTATCTTCATAAATAATAGTTGGTGATCCTAATGAACCAACACCACATGCAGTTTGAATGTGGTTAATCATCCTGCGAAGCCATACACATTCTTTTGATGCTTCAAATAATGCAATAATTTCAGAATGATTAGTGGAAGTTGCTACGAGAGCCTGTTTTGTTGACTTCCATGAAAAAGCAGTTCCACCATATAAGAATACGAAACCTGTCTGTGACCTCGCATTGTGAGGATCAGATAGATAGCCAGCATCAGTATATCCTACCATAGTCATATCTTGGTTTTTCTGATAGAATAAGCCAAGATCTTTTGTGCCATGTAAATATCTAAAGATATTTTTTACTCCTGTCCAATGACGTTTTGTTGGAGCAGCGCTATGTCTAGCTAGTAAATTTACCGCAAATGCAATATCAGGCCTGGTGCAATTTGCAAGGTACATTAGCGCACCAATGGCACTGAGATACGGGAACTCGGGTCCTAATATCTCTTCGTCATCATCCCGAGGTCTAAAGGGATCTTTATTCATATCAAGGGGTCTGACAACCATGGGTGTTTTGGTTGGATATGATTTATCCATATTGAATTTTTCCAAAACCTTTTGAATATAAGCAGGTTGGTATACTAAAATCCCTGAGGGAAGATGCTCAAGCTGTATGCCTAAGCAAAATTTGGTCTTTCCCAAATCTTTCATCTCAAATTCCATCATTAAATGATTGCGTGCTTCTTCTATATCATGTGTACTCCCAATGATATTGAGGTCATCAACGTACACTGAGATGATGCAAAATCCATTTGAGGACTTCTTTATAAAAACACAAGGGCAATCATCATTATTTGAGTATCCTTTCTGAATAAGGAACTCGCTCAGTCGGTTATACCACATTCTACCCGACTGTTTTAAGCCATAGAGTGACTTTTGTAATTTTACACAATATGCGTTGCGATTTGTTTTTGGATTCGGCATTTTAAGTCCTTCAGGGACTTTCATATATATGTCCGATTTGAGTGACCCATATAAGTATGCTGTCACTACATCCATCAACTGCATAGATAAACTCATTTGTACTGCCATAGATATTATGTATCAAAACGTAGTTCCATTCATAACAGGAGAGTATGTATCATCGTAATCGATGCCGGGTCTCTGCGTGAACCCTTGTGCTACAAGCCTCGCTTTGTATCTCACCACCTCATTGTTTTCATTCCTTTTTCGAACAAAAACCCATTTTGCTCCCACAGGGAAGACATTCTGAGGAGTAGGTATTACAGAGGAAAATACCTTTCTTTTGTTGAGCGAGCGCAGTTCTGCCTCAATTGCTTCCTTCCATTTAGGCCAATCAGGACGCTTGAGGCACTCCCTGACGGTCTTTGGTTCTGGATCCAGTTGAATGGTTTCAGCAATTTCAGAGGCAAAATATATGTCGACAATTGTAGTCTTTCTGTTGTATGATTCTCCTGATTCTATATAGTTTATGGAAATTTCTTTTATGCCTTCAGACTCTATGTGATTTCCCACAACAATAGAGTCATGGTGTTCCGATGTCCCAGCTATTATGTTTGTATGCGCATTTATACTGGGTTCTAGATGTTGAGTATCTGGTTGGTGTCCTTCAACTTGAGGTTGAATTGCATTTACTGGTAGAGGATTTGATTTCCTCTGTTTCCGCGGAGGCTTTTGAGAAGTTATATTCCGGCTAACCAGATTTCTCCCCCTCTTACTCTCATTTGGGGTTTGAGTGGTTTTACTTGGTACCTCCACTCGTTCTGGTGCATTAACGGCGGGAATATGTGATTTAGTGACACCTTTATGGTCAGTAAATGCATCTGGCAAATTATTTGCAATGTGTTGCAAATCTATGATCCTCTGAACTTCAGTTTCAGATTCTTTAGTATGTGGATCTAAGGACTGAATGCCTGTTACATTCCAATCTATTTCCTGGCATTCTTTGTGGTTTGATTCTCCCCCTAATGCCGGGAAATGGTCCTCATCAAAAATTGAATCAGCGTAGCGGGCAGTAAACAGGTCCCCTGTAAGAGGTTCAAGATATTTTATAATTGACGGTGAATTATAACCCACATAGATCCCTAGTTTTCTGTGGGGGTCCATGGTAGTACGCTGTGGTGGTGATATCAGTACGTATACTGCGCAACCGAATTTTCGCAGATGGGAAATACTTGGCTGAGTGCCACGTACTAGCTGTATCGGGGAGGTTGTATGATATGCAGTTGGTCTGATTTGTATCAGATCTGCGGCGTGTAATACCGCATGTGCCCAACAAGATGCTGGTAAATGACAATTCTGTAATAGTGGTCGAGCAACTAATTTTACTCTTTTGATGAGAGATTCAGCCAAACCATTTTGAGTATGAACATAAGGCACAGAATGTTCTAAATGAATGCCCATAGCCATGCAATAGTCATTGAATGCACGTGAAGAAAATTCAGCGGCATTATCCATTCGAATTGTTTTTATCCTATTTTCAGGATGATTTGCTCTTAATTTGATGATTTGAGCAATTATCTTGGCAAAAGCATGATTTCTTGTGGACAATAGACACACATGTGACCATCTAGTAGATGCATCTATGAGTACCATGAAATATCTAAAAGGTCCCGATAGTGGTTGAATTGGACCACATATATCTCCTTGAATGCGTTCAAGAAAATTAAGTGACTCATTTTTTTACTTTAAGATAAGATGGTCTTATAATTAATTTCCCAGTTGCACATGCGGTGCACACAAAATCTGATGATTTAGGGAATTTTTTAATTGGAAGGCTGTGACCAATAGAATTGTCAATAATTTTTCTCATCATCCCTATGCCAGGATGACCTAGGCGATCATGCCAAGTCTTGAATTTATCAAGGTCTTGAAAAATTATTTTGTACGCAACATGTGGTACGGGTTTTATATAACTGTAATATAATCCAGATGAAAGTGAGGGGAATTTCTCAAGAATCTGTTTCTCAGACCCATTGCTCTTTGTTAAAAGCAAATATTCAGTATTATTTTCAGAGATAGTTTCCACATGGAAATTATTTGATCGAATGTCTTTGAAACTTAGAAGGGTGCGTGTAGATACAACACTATAAGAGTGGCGCAAAGGGCGCCCCCTCGCTGCATCCACCTCATCACTTTTTACTGTGCTAGTCAGAGTAAAAAAAATGTGCTAGCGCGTCGGTTGGGCAGGAGGTGTGGATGGGAAAGAAAAAAGAAGGAAAGTGTGCTCGCTGAGGGAGGTGTTACCTGCACACGTTTTTGCCCATCATCCCTTCCTCACGAAGCAAACTCCATAACTCTGTCGCACGCGTCCGCATCTCTCTCTCTCTCACCACCTCCGCCTCTGCCCCTTCTCCTCTTGTTCCTCTCTCCTAGCCGAGCTCCGGCCCTGCTCGTGGAGCCGCGCCATCCTCGCCTCCCGCCGCGCGCACCAAGTCCGCGTGCGTCTCCATACCCCGGGCCCGACACCGGCGCCTGTTCTAACACGGCGCGGTTCACCGGGCGCGTCCTCCTCCGGTTCGAGCTCCTCCGCGCCGGCGATGGCGAGGAAGGTGAAGGCGCTGGGGCGGCTGGTGCCGGGGTGCTGGAAGCTGCCGTTCCCGGCGCTCCTGCCGAGGCGTCCGACTACATCACGGCGCTGGAGATGCAGGTGCGCGCCATGGCCGCGCTCGCACAAGCCCTCTCCGTCGTCTCCCCGCCACCGTGATCCATCCGCCCATCCCGCCGCCCCAACCCCAAGATCCCTCGCGAATTACTCCGCCTCAGCGACGCGCCCTAGCCGAACCAGGGTCACGGGGTCGCGGGCGAAGAGGGCGAGGCTGAGTCGCGAGCGGCGGCAGGGCATGATCTGGCGGCGCGGCGGCGTGATCTGGAAAATCGGTGGGGCGTCGCCGTGCGGTGCTGGTGGTGGTGTTGTCGATGTCGGGGGTGGCGCTCCGCGGCCCGGATGCCGCGTTCGTCCTTCCCATGCGCTTCCCTTCTCCTCGGTTTCTTGTACGCCTGATTCGTCCTCGACCGCCTGGTATACAAGGTACGGAATCAGCTCCACTTCCTCCTTTTCACTATACCTTCATCTTCATGCTCCGCTCCAGGTGGTTCATATCATGATCATTCTTTTCTTTTGTCACATGATAGAGGGCACTGATGATGCATGCTACATAGTCTGAATCTCCCTTGAAAATAACCATGAAAATGTATCAAGTTTTTTCTTTACTAAAAATTTATCCAAGTTATAAGCTACAGTGCGGCTAAACCGCAGTTTGCATTTCTTCCAGGATTTAGGGTACCAAACATGCAGTTGTATATGAAAAAGGCAAGCACACAATTGTAACACTCACGGGGAGCACTACAGGGGATTTCATGAGCATGTCTTATTAATTTTTTAAGCTCAACCATCAGGTACCCTCACGCTGAGGAAAATCATCGTTGAAAGACGGAATAGAGTAAGTTATAAAAATTAACTGCCAAACTATGATTACGTGATACATGTTGATGATAATTAAGAAATGATGACCTTCTGATCAATGTTGTAAAATGTCTGGGATAGTGTAGTGTCATAATTAATGAGAATGATAACTTAATTGAAACTTTGCATAAGACTCCGGGGTTGATGGAGGGGCAAATCATGTCTGCAGGGAAGTGTACGAGTAGTAAGAAGTTTCATCAGTCTGTTACTGAAAATGTTGTAGGCATTGATTGATTCGAGCTGTCCAACCTGAGCTCAAGTCAATCAAACTTCAACCAGGTTCTAGGGAAATACTTTACGCTCTGTAATGTTTATGCTGTCTTGTGTACTTACAAACAACAAGAAGAGTTGAATGCCTCACCACACTATCTTCCATTGAAAAAAATGCCTTTTTCTACCATGATGCTTTGTTATTCCGTCAGTCACAATTGGAGATCAAGTAAACGATACTACATAACATAATGATACCAATTTAAGTTTTTGTTGTACATCAAACTTGTCATTTTTATTGTCACCTTTCATTTTGGAGACATGACTAACTGTTTTCTTCATTATTTGTCATCTTCCCAGGTTTATCTTCACAATCTGATTTTGGGGATCTTGTTTTCTATTTGCAGCAGCAAATGATGTTTCAATGATACAAAGGGGTTGATGTTGGTTTTGGTACGTTCATAGGTTTATGCGGTACATATATACTGGCATAATACTTGCTGAAGCACCTATCTAGCTTCCTTGCCTTGTTACTCTAGCACCAGCCTCGCTGCCATTGAGGTTTGCTCTGATTTGCATGCCCTGTTGTTTTGTTTATGCTTGATTTGCTTATGGAAAATGCAATGTGATGCTTGCATGATTGATGGATGAAATCCTGATGAAGAAATACATAACTGTTTTTCATGGGTTCACATATGTGACACTTAGCGTTAGTTTGCTCTCGGATAGAAATTCTTAGCATTTGGTTTAGGTATATCTTATATAATTGTTCTTTTCCTATTAATGGTGATCTTTGGATGAGTTTTTCTTTGTAACTGGTTGCATAATATGGTCTTGTAGATCATTATGAAGTAAATAACTTTTGGGGAATTCTCTGCTTTACCTATATATAAAGTGGTGGGGTCCAGAGATGAAAGCTAGCTTCAATTGGCATGTAGTAAGGCCAAATGGCAGGTAATGAGTTTTATTCTTCAGTTAGGAGCTTGTTTCAATGTCCTGTGTTTTAGAAAGCTCAAACTTGAATTGCTCTGTTTAGAAAGCTCAAGTAAGTAGTTGTTTGTTACGGTGCATGCGTGGAGTTAGTTGGGCTGATGGCCTGACTTAGTGCATGGAGTCGTGCTGTTAGTGGCCGAGTATGATGGCCAGGTTAGTGCGTGCGTGTGTGTATTTAAGATATGTATGCATGTTTGCTTTAAGGAGGAGAACAGAGAGAAGAAAAGGGCTTGGCTGTGTGATACGGCAGCTCACCAAAACACTTGTCTCTCCATTGCTTTTGTGTTGGTTGTGTGAGGCAGCCGTGAGAGAAGGGAGCTGAGAGAGTTAGCTCCAACATTTTATTTTTCACAAGCACTGTACTTATATCTGATTGTTGACATGCCAACGGAAGTGCCTAATTCTCTTAGGCTTTGATTCTTATGTTACTTTCTTAGTGGGCTTGTTTTATTTTATTTTGGGAAAACCCATGATTTTATCCTAACCCAAAATTGCTGAGGTAGGATAAGAGTAATAAGAATCCAAGCCTAATTCTCCATTTCAATGTACACAAAATTACTGATGCATCTCCATTTCAATGTACATAAAATTCAGTTGGAGTAGACTCCAAATCTACGAATCATTCTTCCTAAAAAGAGTAGAAACGGAGCCTATCCACACAACCAGAACACTTTTTTAACTCTTAAACTTAGCAAGCAGTAACTCATGCAGAGTAGTTCTTCAGAGCTCTATCCAGCCTGACATCAAAGGGAGTCAAGTACGGCTTCATTTTCTATCCTGCAACAGATAATTAAAGGTAAGTACATCGTTCGAGAATATTGCTTCATTGACATGCGTGTTTACTGTGCCTGCCATTGGTTCGACGGTTTGCTCACCTCGCTTCCGTTTTGCTTACTGCAGATTGTCAGAAGGTTGAAGGTGGAGTCGAACTCCGAGCTCGAGGTCGCGGCGGTGTAGTGGTGACTGGTCGCGCCCGATCTAGGTAAAATCTTCGTCTCATTTTTGGTCCACGTGATGATGATGAATGATCTGTTTCTTCGGGAGTTTCTTCAGGAAGCCAGAGCCGGCTCAGGATGCCTTTTTGGACGACGACGACACAGTGAGTGGGCTTTGAATCTTTCGTTGCTCCTATCGGATCGGATTCGATGCCTATATGGTAGTAATGAATTGCTAACCGCTTGATTTGGTGTTTCCTCCGTGCTGTGGCACACGTGTTGTTTTCAGATCATGAAGCGAGTGGAGCACCGAAGGAGGATCTCGGGGATGAAGGAGGCGTCGGCGATGACCTCAGGCGAGAGGTATGAGACTGCAAATCTCTTTGCCGTTTCTAGGGAGCAGTAAAAAACTGAATTTGTTAGTGCTTAAAATTTAGACTGATCTGCTTGATATATCTGCACTGTTGAGGCGGTCTTCTTGAATAGACTCTGGGTATTTCGCATAGATGGATTATTCATTGCTATGTGTTTAATGTATAATCCATCTATAAGCAATATGTATAATCCATTGCTACAGACATGCCCCCTATGGATTATTCATTGCTACAGACCTAGAAGCAATATGTTGAAAAACTATAACTTTATCATTTTGTGCTTACTTTAGTTATGAGGATGTATATGGCAGTTGATTTTAGTGTATTTTCAGTTTTAAATCTTAAGCTTATCTCCTGAACATGCCTGAACAATGCATCATCTATTATATAATCAATTTTATGATAGACCTGACTACTGCAGTATATCTTATTGGCATAACATGGCCTCCTGATTTTATTTATCAAAAATCCTGGTTCATTGCATGCTTTTTTTATCAGAACTCTGCTTCGCCATGTTTTATTCTGAAAGTTATATGAGGTTTTAACCAAGCTGGTTTCAGATTTATGAGTAGGCATGTAACGCAGGTAACACTTTAGCTCCCAGCCTCCTCAGCTGTCAAACACGAGATACATCCTACTATCTGTTGAACTGAGCTGGACCTCTGCCTTGCACTGGCAGCGACGACACCGTTCTCAAAGTGGCGGGGGCGGTGTGCCACGCCCGTGCTGGTACCGTCGCTGACGCTCCACCTGGACGGCAGCGATTGGGAGCTACCTTCCACGACGTGCAGGTCATGTGCCTGGTGGTAGACATGATGGCCGGGACCAGACCGTCATCTGCAACGACTAGCAGCAGAACACACAAGTCGTCTATGACCTCGACAGGACATGCTGGCCTTTGTGCCGGCACAGTGCGACAAGCTTGCAGCGTCACTATAGTGTTCTTGTAGAGAGATAGAATTTATAGTACTGATCAGGTGAAATACGCAGAGGTCTTTTTTTAATCAATGTGCTCTCGATGGTAAAGGTGATAAAAAAGGCTACTGGATGGGCATTGTCCTACCTGGCACCGCCCAGTCATCCTTCAGGCGGCGCGCCATGGGCGCGCCCCATTCACTAGTTCAGGATACAAGAGTGCATCCTCAATTACAATTGTAGTACCCATTGGTAGAACGAGTGTGGCTCGCCCTGAACCAATAATCGACGCATCGCGACCGGCGATGGTCATAATATTCCCTTTTCTCTTAGTTAGAGTTTGGAAATATTTCATTTCCCTTAATATTGTGTTAGTGGTACAACTGTCCACCAAACATAATTCTTCTTCCATTGGATTATTTTCCCGTAAAATCTATAGAGAGTAAGAGAATATTTTAGGATGAAACTTTATTCATATTACTCACATATA
>LR738714.1:752104345-752127192 GCA_902687465.1 Secale cereale
ATATATATATATATATATATATATATATATATATATATATATATATATATACACACACACACACACACACAAAGTATCCATATTATAGTTACAAATATAAATATGACATTATGTCTGAATTACATAATATGATTGGTCCGTAGGACTTTATTCTACTTAGAGTTATACAAATTATAACTTCCATTATTACAGTAAAATAGCTGATAACATCAAATGAGTGATGTGGAGATTATATGAGATCTCCATATGCATCTTGGGTGTATTCCACCATCATGTTGTCAACATCAAGAAGATCTTCATCCTTCTGCCTTGTTTCCTTAGGAGCGCTTTGAGAAGTGCTAGCTTCAAGGTTTTCTTCTTGTTGTAAGGCGTTGAAGTGAGCTTCGACTTTTCCATGAACTTGTTTGCCTTTCCCAGTGGATTTGAGGTATAAATCCGCTAGATGCTTGGGAGTTCGGCATTTGTTAGTACGATGGTTAGTACATCCACACCTTTGACAAATCTCGGAGTTGGTATTTCGGTCATTTTTCTTGAAGTGACCTTTACCTTTAGATTGACCAAAGCTTTTCTGCTTGTTGTTCCTTTTCCACTTTCCATTGAATTTCTTGAAATTCTTCTTGTTGCCCCCATACTTTTTAGTAAACCGAGTGTTAGCATGTGCTTCAGGGAGTGGCATTGAGCCCGTTGGGCGTGTCTGATGATTCTTCATGAGAAGTTCATCATGTTTCTCAGCCTGAAGTAAAGTGTATATGAGCTCAGAATACTTTTTGTATTTTTGTTGACGGTACTGCTGTTGTAGTACTCTCATCGAGGGGTGGAAAGTGCACAAGGTCTTCTCAATAAGGTCTTCTTCGGAAATTGCTTGATTGCAAAACCTTAGTTTTGAGTTAACCTTGTGAACTGCAGAGTTATATGCGGCCACAGATTTGAAATCTTGGAACCTTATGAGGGACCATTCTCTCTGTGCTTCCGGCAGCATAACCGCTCTTTGTTGGTCATATCTCTCCTTGAGAGAGTTCCACAAAACTAGTGGATCCTCTTCCATCAAATATTCCGACTTTAAGTCCGGATGGAGATGGTGCCTTAAGAAACTTAAAGCTGTATATTTGGCTGCCGTGGGGATTTCTCCGGCGCCTTCAATGGGTGTGATGATGGTGGAACCGAGTTTACGACTTTCAAGGGCTATCTTTGCATCCATGGCCCATGGTAAATAGTTACTACCATCTAGTTCAAGTTCATGAAATTCTCTATTTATGACGCCAGCCATTTTCCTGCATGTTGTGATCATGCATGAATTAGTTTTACTACGGGAGTAAAATATATGTACAACAAATGCTTCGAAGAAGATTTTCAAGTATAGCTGATGCTTTATACTTATATGTGTAGACCTCATTTTATGTATATGGCACTTTGAAGATAGTCACCATTGCGGTGTAGATCTCACAGTAATGGAGAGCATAATCTGGTTTTGACCAGTAGATGTTCATTTGTCCATTACCTTGTGTCATACTACATTTTACAAAAACACTTTGCAGGTAGTCATCTGTCAAAAGACTAGACGTAGACCTCACAGCAAGAGTGGATAGTCTGCAATTTGATGCATTAGATCTCACAATTACCTTGTGATTTGCAAGTATAAAATACGAGGTAGTCACATCAATTTTGTATATTTGGGAGAGCACTCGAAGATAGTCATTTTGCCAACATAAATAGGAAAGGCAAAATGTAGATCTTTCAGCGATGAGGATAATCTGCAAAGTGCAGTAGATGCCTCATCTACCTTGTGATCCCAAAATTTGAATAAAAATTGTTGTACTTCAGAATTACATATTCTTAAAAAAAAAACCGAAGCAATTATATAGAATCTGTACACATAGTCTCAGACTTTATGTTAGACGACACATAGTCTAAATATTCACACTTATAATCCAGTACTGAATATGATAAGCAGAGGTTCTTAATACAATAAAATACTACTCTCAAATAGAAAGAACAAGCTGCTGTACAATGTATACACTATGGCCATTTCCTGTTGAAAACGTCACAGCGCCAGCAGCCATTTATTGGATTTATTGGCCTATAGGCCTGTTTGGTGAGATACGTGACTTGGGCTGGCCCGTGCACCGACAGAGAGAGAGAGGGATAAGGATAGCACGCACGAGGGTTTCCCACACAGCGCCGCTTCTCCCGTTCCCCACTTCTCTGCTGGATCTGGCGCAGCACCTCACCACACCATCTCTTCCTTGCTCATGGAGTCGTCTTCAAGGGGAGCGGGGTGTGCCCCGCGTCTCCGCACGGTCCCCGCCACTGCTGCACGCCCCGGGGGCGCCGGTGAGGCCGAGGGCCGCCGGCGACCACGCGCCCTGGACGGCTGCGCGGTTTTGCGCCATGGCTGCGGCGAACTGCCGCAGGATCCGACGCGCCTCCGGTGGAGGCGTGGGAGGGAGGGGTGGCGCTGGAGGCACAGGTGGTGTCGCCGGTGATGGAGGAGGAGGCGGCATCGACGACGAGCCCTGTCCTTCCATCTCTTCTTCCACCTTGATCTTGATGTTCAAGTTGGGGATGGTGGGGTAGCCGTCGGTTCCCGCTGCCGCCGGCGTCGGGGACGGGAGATCCGGGACGGGGCCGTATCCAGGAGGAAGGAAGTGCTCCGGCAGTTCGTCTGATGGCGTCGGCGACGGCATCCGCGGTGGTGCGCCCGTACGCGCTGGGCACGGTCCGAACCGGTGCTGCATGCAGTACGGGGGCAGAGGCGGCGGCGCGAGTTCGCAAGGGAACATCTCTTCTTCTCCGAGGAACGGCGCCGATGGCCCTGCAAGGAGCCAATCCATCGGAGGGATGGTGAAGGCAAATGGCGGCGGAGTCGCCAGTACGATGTTGTCGTCGGCGACGGCCGGAGTCGAAGGCCCAGCATGGTTTGCAGCGGTGGCCGCAGCCGAGGGTCCAGCCTGGTGCACCGTTGGTGCTCGCCCACGAAGTGAGCGGTTGCCTTGGCGTGCGTACCCACGGCGGAGGTTCTGGCGGCGGTTCCGGGCGAAAAAGCGGCGGCGTGGGCCACTCCTTGCACCGAGTCCCTGATGACGACGTGCAGCATGGTGGCGCTGGGTGCGTGGAAGGCGATGGCTCTCTCTCTGGAGGAAGCGTGCGATGGCAAAAGCAAGCGACGGCAGGTCTGTCCCTGCCATTCTTACCTTTCTCGTGATCGCTCTCTGGCTCTCTCGGCAGAGCAAGTGCTGATAACGTGTAAAAGTAAAAGTGATTGTGCGAATGATCAAGTACTTCATTGATTTGAGAATCACATATTTATACAAGGATTTGGGACGCATTGAATAGGCGTCTGTACAAAGAGGCGCCTGTACGTACCGATGTGTCCGTACGACGCTTGAACACTAATAACTGACTAACGACACTCTAATGTCGGTTCGCTAACGTCCCTTCAGATCTGTCGGTTCGTAACAGTAGCTAGGGTAGTCGGCGGCTCGACGTGCCACGTGAGCGCCAGGTCTATCTCGCGAAGTCCACTGCTGCCGCGAGGAATCGATTGATTCTTCTAAAAATTCACGCGCTGCCTATAGGACAACTAACGAACGAGTGCTCGTTCAGGAGCCTCCAACAGTCACCTGGAGATGGGCTGAGAGCGTGCTATTTGGAGCACTCTCAGCTGTCACCATGTGTCGCACTCTTATCTGATGCCACGTGTTGCGCTCTAGGCGCCTCCTTCGATTTTTCTTTTCATTACTTTTTCACATGCATTTTCTGTTTTTTACATGGTTTTTTTGGGGTTTTTCAGGTTTTCAATTTTACACCTATCTTTCTTAGTTTTTCGACAAAAACAAAATAATTCAAAAAATAACATTTACGCAAAAAAAACTGTATATTTCCCTTCTGCGAGAGGCATGGTCGTACCTCTCTTAGAAATGAAAAAACGCGTTTTTTTTTCCACGTGAGGCACGGATTTACTTCTCGCGGAGGCGCGGTTTTACTTCTGCAAGAGGCACGGTCATGCCTCTCGGCAACAAAAAAAAATGCATTTTTTTATTCTTCAGCGAGATGAATGGATTTGCTTCCGCGAGAGGCACGGCCATGCCTTTCCTAAACGAAAAAAAAGTTTATTTAATCTTTTTCTTTTGCGAGAGACACGGATTTGCTTCTGCGAGTAGCACGATCGTGCCATGTTTTCTTTTTTCCCTTTTCCTTTCCGTGAGAGGTACATGTTTGCTTCTCGAGGAACGATTTTGATTCTGCGAGAGGCACAGTCATTCCTCTTTTCGGAAAGGAAAAAAAGTTCTCCCAATTCAGTTTTTCCATGAGGAATAGTTCGTCAAAACCTATCAACATGGGATCTATTTTTAAAGACCTCGACTCGAAGGGGATGTCAGAATAAGCCCAATTGTAGTAGATCCAGGCGAGCTCAAAGCCATGGTAAACGATTTTTATCAAAAACTATATACTTCGGAGGAAGTCCAAGGGATAGATGCGGTTCTTAATCACGTGCCAAGGCGAGTGTCTGAGGAGATGAACGTTATGTTGAATGCAGAGTACACTAAGGAAGAAGTAAAAACAGCTTTGTTCCAGATGTTTCCGACGAAGGCACCGGGGCCTGATGGCTTCCCGACACATTTTTATCAACGCCATTGGGATATTTGTGGAGATGATGTAACACGGGTGGTGCTGAAAATAGTCCATGGAGAAGAGAGTCCAGAAGGTATAAATGATACAGTTCTTGTCCTAATACCAAAGGTAATCAACCCCACCCTGCTTTCCCAGTTTAGGCCTATAAGCTTATGCAATGTAATGTATAAAATTGCCTCTAAAGTGGTGGCCAACAGACTGAAGCTAGTTTTACCGGACATAATATCTGCTGAGCAGTCTGCCTTTGTTCCCGGTAGGCTTATCACTGATAACACTATATGTGCATATGAGTGCTTGCATTTCATGAAGAGATCAAAAGCAAAGGCTAACAGTTATTGTGCTCTAAAACTGGACATGATGAAGGCCTATGACAGATTGGAGTGGTCTTATTTAAGGGCTATTATGATCAAGCTTGGCTTTTCTCATCGATGGATTAATACTGTTATGGAGATGGTTTCTTCAGTGTCTTTCTCTGTTCTTTTCAATGGTGAGAAACTTGATTCTTTCAGACCAACCAGAGGTATCCGACAGGGAGACCCAATATCCCCTTACTTATTCTTGATAGCAGCAGAGGGCCTTTCGTGCCTCCTGAAATCTAGTACACAGTCATCAATTGCAGGTATTAAGGTGGCCCCAACTGCCCCAACTATAAACCACCTTTTGTTTGCAGATGACAGCCTGTTGCTTTTTAAGGCTAATGTTGAGGGGTCAGTTGCAGTGTCAAACTTGTTGGATACATATTGTAAGGCGTCCGGGCAACGCATCAATCATGACAAATCATCCATCTTTTTTAGCCGAGGGTGTCCAGGCTCTATGAGGGAAGCAATTAAGAACTCTTTGTAGGTTCACAATGAGTCCTTGAGCGAGCGTTATTTGGGCATGCCAACGGACGTGGGACACTCCAAGAATGGAACGTTCAAGTACTTGAGAGATCGTGTATGGGAGAAGGTTAAAGGTTGGATGGAGAAATTACTCTCGGCTGCTGGCAAGGAAATTCTGATTAAGGCAGTTGCGCAAGCAATTCCGGTCTACTCTATGTCATGCTTCCGTTTGCCTAGAGGGTTATGTGACAGTATATCAGCTATCATTAGGCAATTCTGGTGGGGGAGTAAGCAAGGTAAAAGAAAGCCACACTGGGTTGCCTGGGACACTATGATACAACCAAAACAGTTGGGTGGACTTGGTTTTCGGGATCTGGAGATGTTCAACCTAGCCTTGCTCGCGAGGCAAGCTTGGAGGATTATGAATGACGAACGCTCTCTCAGTGCTCAGGTTTTGAAAGCTGTCTACTTCCCAAACAGCTCGTTACTGGAAGCAGAATTGGGTCCCCGTCCATCTCAGATATGGAGGGCTATATTGGATGGTAAGGAAATACTAGCTCAAGGTATCATCAGGAGAATTGGGGATGGGGAGAATACGGACATATGGCTACATAATTGGATCCCCCGAGATAATTTCAAAAGGCCCATCACTTCATTAGTGCCGAACCCACCAAGGCTAGTTTCTGATCTCATAGATACCACAACAGCACAATGGAAAGAGGAGCTGGTTCGCTCTGTGTTCATCCCAGTTGATGCAAACGAGATCCTAAAGATACCAGTGTGTTTGCGCAGGCAGCCTGATTTTTGGGCTTGGCATGATGAACCAACGGGATGTTTCACCGTTCGGTCGGCATACCGGATGATATTGCGAACAAAGACGAGCAGAGAGGGATGGTGGAACGAGGCCGAGGGCTCATCCACGGGGCAGAATACCGGGTTCTGGAGCACTTTATGGCATATCAAGGTACCCTCAAAACTGCGTATGTTTCTCTGGAGACTTGCCAGACATTCTATGCCCAGCGGAGAAGTGCTTCACCACCGGCATATGGCCGAAACAGATAATTGCTGCTTGTGTGGAGCTAGGGATACATGGAGACACGCACTTCTCTCTTGTGCTCTTTCTAGAAGCGTATGGGCCCTAGCACCAGAGGAGCTGGTCGAGAAAATTATACCACACCAAGAGGAAGACGCGAAAGACTGGTTATTTGCTTTTACATGAAATACTAGATGAGCATGAGTTTTCCCGTGCAGTGGTTACACTATGGGCAATTTGGGCTGCACGTAGAAAGGCAATTCATGAGGATATATTTCAATCTCCACATACTACAGCAGGTTTCATCAACAAATTTTTGTCAGAGTTGGAGGTAGTAAACAAGAGAGAAACGAAAGGGATGCCAGGAAGAGTTATGAGAAGTGCAACATGGGTACCACCAATCCAGGGGCGAGTCAAGATCAATGTTGATGGAGCAGTGGCCGTGAGAAGGAAGCATGGTTCAGTTGGAGCAATATGTAGAGATCAACAGGGTAACTTTTTGGGTGCTTCAGCCATTGTTTTCGAGCACATAACAGATCCTGAAACGCTTGAAGCCTTAGCTATAAGAGAAGCTCTCTCCTTGGCGGATGATCTACATGCACGAGATATACAGGTTGCCTCTGATTGCAAAGTAGTGGTCGACGAGCTACACCACGGCAAGCTAGCAAAGTATGGAGCAGTTCTTCGGGAGATATCGGAGCACTCTACTAGTTTTTTATCTTGTATTATAGGTCATGAATTTAGGAGCTCAAATTATGAAGCTCACAATCTAGCGAAACATACTCTCTCCCTCGCGGTTGGACGCCATGTGTGGTTAGGCCAACCGGGAGATCTTCATTTCGTCCATGTAAACATTGTGACGGGCTAATAAAGTTTCGCGAGATTGTCTCAAAAAAAAAAGTAGCTCACCGGAGTTCAGGTAATTGACCGGGTCGAGCCCGGGCCGTGCCTAGGGTGCACGATAAAATTATATTTCCTTGTTTCAAGAAAATTAAAAAGAAATAGTGAAAAACTTATGCATATTCACGATAGATCTGTGATTTTTTTTATTCAAAAATATTAGGATTTGGAAGCTGCACAAAAGAAGAAAATCCATCCCAACATTAAAAATAGATTGTCCCATTTGCATATACTTTTTTCGTCCTCCCTCGTATGAAAGTATATTGTCGTGAAAAAATCCTTAAATGTGTATTTGTGTATGTAAAAAAAAGCATGGGAAAAATGTTTTTTAAGTCACATAGTGCGTGTCCACCATTGGGCATTTAGGGGGGGGGGGGGTCAGGAGGAAATAGAGGTGCGTCTGCGGGTTGTTAATAACTGAACTTGTGTATAAGCTTATCATCATGGGAATGCTTCAAACGAATAAGCATGGAAATGCTGCATTTAGAGCATCTACAGTCGGGCACCCCAAACCTGTCTCAAACGTCGGACGGACAGCCTGATCACAAAAGGCCGATCCAGACGGGCACCTCAAATGCTCGGACTAACTGCCATCCCCATATCAAGCCCAAGATATGGGGCACCTGGACGCTTCCGCCACATCGAACCCGATAGCCCTACCCGACTACAAATTGCACGAAATCCACCCCCTTGACCTACCGGATCTATTTGCCCTCTCATCTCTTCTTCCTCCTCGCGACGGACGTCTCGTTGCTCTGCCATCACCTTTGCTCCGCAGCCGTTCTGAGACTTTGCGCCGCCAGCACCAGCACGACAGTCCTCTGTCTCGTTCTTGTCGTCGGACGTCGTCGTCGGCACGGACGCCACTGTGGGTAACTCTCGGGCTACCCCTTGCGCTCTATGTGTTCGACACATTGTCCGACTCGATTTTTTGTGATTTATTTGTAAGAAAAATGATGAGGTTATGTGGACCTACAATGAAAATCAAAGAGCTAATGTTTGAGCTGGGAACTTAAAATAAAAAATTTAGTATGTATTTTAGCTACTTCCTCTGTCCAGGTGCATCAGTCATCTTAGGTTGTGCACCGCGACAAAGGCCGAGGGGAAAACGAGAGAACTTAATGTTTATTTGCTAATTAGTAGCAGTGCATGCAATGAACTGATCACTGCATGTTGTGTTTGGTAATCTCAAGTCATTGCAAGCATGCACATCCCACATCCGTTAGGTTAGTCACAATGGGGTGGAACTTAGGAGTAACATCACATATTTCAATACAACGTTGCTTATGTGGCACATATTTAATGAAGAGTGAGGTGCTTGTGGTAACTAGCTAAGTTACCGAAACATCACACACTTCAAGAAACAATGAGTCTATAAGCTAATAAATGCATCGTTGCATGACACTACCTACATGTTCCTACCTACTATGAAGGTAGTAACATAGTCTAGATAAGTGTGTATGTTACTACCTTATGTTCCTGCCCATTGTGACCAGCCTTATTGTTTGATTCTTTTATTTATGTCAATATAAACAAGAATCGAGGTGGGAGTTAATGCATAGCGTCTAAGTGTTTTGGGATTATTGGGTTTTCGTAAGGTGAGTTATACACCTAAATGGAGGGAATTTAACATTTTTTATTTACGTGCGACATAATTTTTTACGGAATTACCAAACGCGGGTACTACCTCCGTCCTGGTTATTGGTCCCCTTTGTAATTTGTGTCAAATTTTGATCAAATATTTAACTAACAAAATGTTAATTTTGCTTTGTAATTTTTCTACCGTGTGTACAGACCCATAATAATAGTGTTTCTACAAAAGAAAACTATGTTGTTCCCACTGTCCCAGCATGACAGGCACACAAAATGGATAACGAAAATGATGGTGGGATTCTGATCGATTAGCGCGTCTATCCAAATCATGGCACATTCGTACTAGTCGAATAATCAGAGAAGTGCTTGATTTACGAAGCTAAATAGCTAATGTACTGGAAAAAAAAAATCAAAAGTCCAGCACACACGAGAGCAACTCTCTGGAGATTTAATAAGCAGACTGCTTAGAGTTGCAGCATCGTTTTATTTCACGGAAGTACAAAATACAATTACACGAATACGAAGTAAAATTGCTCAGACTACCGAAACCAGGGCCATAGCACAAACTAAAAGTGATCATCTGAGCGGAAATGCAGATTATTTAGGTAGCTCTGGTCCCAAAATTTATTCGATCTTCAGCCAATTCTCCCTGCGTTGCAGCCTGAGCGCGAAGGCCTGCAGCGAGAGGAGCACCTTCTTGAGCCGCTCCCTGGCTTTGGCGTCGATGAGGTTCCCCTCGCCGTCGAACTTGGGCGGGTCCTCGTACGCCCTGATGTGTAGCTCCGGCTTGTTGATGAAGTGCAGGTCCAGGTATATCCCGATCTCACGCAGGTGGAGCGACGCCCTGCCCCCGCCGAAGTCACCGCCGGCACAGACGATCGCCGCCGCCTTGTCCGCCCAGCACTTGTGCGTGCCCCTGGACGCCCAGTCCAGCGCGTTCTTCAGCGAGCCAGTGACGGAGTAGTTGTACTCGGGCGAGGCGAAGAGGAAGCAGTCGGCTGCGCTGATCCTGTCGCGGAACGCCTCGACGGCCGGCGGGAAGCCGTCGCCGCCGTCCGTCTCCAGGTCCGGGTTGGCCATGGGCAGGCCGGAGATGTCGACGTGGTCGATGCGCAGCCCCGGGATGCACTCCTCGCACAGCTCCTCGGCTACGCATGCAAGGTGCAGTCAGCGGTGCATGCAAATTACTAGTAAATCAGATTAACATGTGTGCATGCGTACCGGCGCGGATGAGGCCGTGGTGCCACGAGTTGCTGCGGAGGGAGCCGCTGAGGGCGGCAACGCGGAGGATGGGCTTCGCCGAGACCGCAACGGCTTCCATTTTTCTCTTGTTTCGAGCTTGGTCGCTGTGATATACACTAGCCCGAGCTTTGGGTTTACTGGTGTAGAGCTCGATGAGGTGACTGCGGTCCATTGGCGGAGGAGACGGCTGCCTTAAATAGATGACCAAATTCGATCTCAGCCGCTGACGTGACCACTGTCTCTGGTTGATCGGAGAGTGAGAGAGAGTCCTTTGACTGACCTGTACCGTAGTGGAAAGGAATGAGATCGTCATCGATGGCATCATGTTTCTCACATGCATTATTATTGAGTACCAACACTCATGGATGCATGTGTAAGCACTGCACGTGAGTACTATATGGCCAACGACCACTGCACTTGAGCGCGACAGCCAGCAGCCCGCACCAGTAGCATTCAGACGTCATCGATGGCGTCACGAGAGTGTATGGCCAAGTCGCGGGTCTTAGGGAGGGCATGTCCCGTGCATAGCCCCACGGTGTTGCGCTGCATGTTATCTAGGATCGGATGTCAGAAGAAATAGGTTTGGATGGTGAAGCGGGGTTCTTTGCAGGAGGCGAGTGTTTGGAAAGAAAAAATATGGTTCAGTGTAAAAAGCTAAAAAGTTGGAGTGGAGAGTAAAGAACTAAATATACATCTGTACTAAACTCTTTACTTTCTATTCCTTGATGAGGCCCATCAGCGGTAGCTTGCGTCGAAGAGAAAAAATCATGGGGCATCTGTATTCATATGCCACTATACTTTCTATTCCTTGATGAGGCCCACCAGCGGTAGCTTGTGTTGAAGAAAAAAAATCACGAGGCATCTGTATTCATATGCCAGTATTTTTCATGTCCTAAGGCCTTATGCGGGTGGTACCAATAGAACTAGCCAAGCAAGGTCTTTCCAAGCAACTAACTCACATTCTCGTGGAAACACAGATTTTTTTTACCATGAGAAGCAAATATGTGCTTCCATGAGAAGTAAAGATTTGCTTCGGCGAGAAGCACATCTGTGTTTCTCGAAGAAGGGAGAATGGTGTGCTTTCACAAGAAGAGAGGCACACATTTACTTTCGTGAGAAGCACAATTGTATTTCTCTGGGGAAGAATCTATGCTTTCATGAGAAGCACAGATTTGTTCTCGTGAAAGCACAATTTTATTTCTGCGAGAAGCACAACTTTGCTTCTCCCGAAAAGGGGAAAGCATAGTCCATGCTCCAAAAGATCTCGACATGAGAAATAGTTTCAAAGATCTCGACGTGAGAAATCCAATGGTGTATACAGTTCAGAATTAGAACACACAACTCAAAAGATAAAGGATTTTAAATAAACAAATCCTGAAAAAAAGAAAAATAACCATGTTGCAACAAGTGACTCACTGTGGTGTGCGACATGCAGTGCATCACTGGTTAACCCCTCAAAAGGTGGGGTGGCTTTTACAATAGATACCCCTTAACTAATGATTTCGAATGTCTCGTGGCTTGTGAGATAGGCCCAGTCATTCTTCTTTGGGCGAGATAGCCAAATTCTTGTTTAACGACACAACAGCAGGCGTCAACTAAAGGGGACCTCCTATTGCACGCCTTCAGCGCCGCGGAATGCAACTGGCGCTCACAACAGCGTCTAGGTGGGCCGGCCCATGAACACGCGGCGCAAAAAAACACCGCAAAAAATGGCTCTCGATCAAAAATCAATCGCCCGCTGTCGTTCAGTACAGTGAGGCTAACCACTCGACCAACTAACTACTAGTGACTATTTCAGCACGAACCATTTATAATAAAATAGTAGATGCGCTATTTATTGGGCACTGTACCATGTAGATTTTTGAATTATTTAAAAACATGTTCATAGATTTCAAATGAAGTTCACGAACATGCAAAAGACGTTCGCATATTCAAAAAGAAGATCACCAAATCAAAAAAGTTCACGAATTGAAAAGAAGTAATTTTTTTAAAATTTCCAATATATTTTGAAAAAATCACAAATTAGAAAACGGTTTATGAATTTGAAAAAAGTAAAAAATTTAAAAAGTTTGTGAGTTAAAAAAAATTGCGTTGATTTTGAAAAACAGTTCACCGAATATGAAAAGAAGGTCATCGAATTTGAAAAGTTCTTCATTTTCTAAAAATAGTTTATCAAAATTTCAAAAAACAATTATTTAAGAAAATCCATCCAATTTGGAAAAAAAATCATCAAATTTTTAAAATGGTTCATCGAGTTTGAAAAAAGTTCATCAAATTAGAAAAAAAATCATCAATTTCAAAAAAGAGTTCATCGAAAAATGAAAACAGCTCATCGATTTGAAGAAAAAAGTTTATCAATTTAGAAAAAAATCATTGAATTGGGGAAAAAATCGTATAAAGAAAGTACATCTATTTGAAATGAGTTCACGGAATTGATATTTGTTCATCGAATAAGTAAGAAAAAAAACAGAAAATGTCAATGGAAAAAAGGAAATACGAAAAGATCAAAAAAGATGTACTAACATATAAGATCAGGTTTGGTGGCCGAGTAGGCGGTTTGATTCTCTACGCGAGCGCATTTTCTTGTGTTTCAGAAAAGCAAATAATAAAAGGGGTACTTTGCGCCGGTCGACCGGCGGAACGCCTAGCCGCCAGTCCTGTGTGAGTCGTCCGATTCTGATGCTTGCAACCGTTTGATGGAGCACGTCTCTCCCATGCGCGACTATTTAATGTGGGTACATATTTTGATTTGTAGCAGCGGTGGCGCGCGTTCCCCATAGGGCTCGTAGCTAATCATCATTCGCTCACCGCGTCACTCGTCCTCTCAGGGCACCACCGGCCGTCGACACCGGCCGCCCGTGCAGCTCGCCATGGGGATGTTTGTAGCATCGTCATCTGCCCGTTCATAGCGTGGCCTAGCCAATGGAGAAAAAAGCTACCTGGCCGTCGTCGCAGAATCCGTCGAATCAACGCCGAACCCTGCCATGGACACATGAGGCGAAATACATTTAAGCACCATCGGCCTGCCGTCGTTCGCCGCACTCACAAAGCCGTTGATGATCGGAGCACTGTCGATGTTGATGCCTCCGCACGTGATGGTCGCCATCGCAGCACCGAGTCACCGCCGTCCTAGCGCGCCAATCATCACACCCTATGCACCGTCGCACGGCTCCAGGGCCGATCACCGTGCACCCTATGCAACCAGCACCGATGGCCAAGAAAGCTACGAGGGCTGTCATTTTTTGCTACAAGCAGTGAAACTTAAGGTTGTGACCAGCGCGCAGAAGAGCTGCAACCAGCAACGAAAAATGCGACAACTGGCGGCCAAGAAAGCTACGAGGGCTGTCGTTTTTTGCTACAACCAGTGAATTTTAGGGCTATGACCGGCGTGTAGAAGAGCTGCAACCATTAACGAAAAATGCTACAACCGACGGCCGAGAAAGCTACGAGGGCTGTCGTTTTTTTGCTACAACCAATGAAATTTAGGGCTGCGACCGGTGTGTGAAGGAGCTGCAAACAGCACTGAAAGCTACAACCGATGGCCAAGAAAGCTACGAGGGTTGTAGTTTTTTGCTACAACCAGTGAAATGTAGGGTTGTAACCAGCGCACAGAAAAGCTGCAACCAGCAACGAAAAATAATACAACCGACGACCGAGAAAGCTACGAGGGCTGTCGTTTTTTGCTATAACCAGTGAAATTTAGGGTTGTGAGGAGCGCGCAGAAGAGCTACAATCAGCAACGAAAAATGCTACAACCGACGGCCGAAAAAGCTACTACCGATGTCATTTTTTGCTACAACCAGAGAAAACATGGACTGCGACCGGTGTGAAAAATGCTATGATTGTGATAAAGCTACAACCGACCTATAAAAAAGCTTCAAGCGAAGACGTGGAAGGTGGGAGGCGGCCATGAATGCCCCGTCCAACGTCGCAGCTCGCTGTCGCCGCTCTGCGTCACCGTCGTAACTCGTGGCCGTTGGCTCGCACAAAAAGCTTTTGTTGTAGCATGGTCTTTGCTGGTCCTACCAAATTATCTTGCCGGTTGCAGCTTGTCATCTCGCCCGTCCTGACAAATAATCTCCTCCTATTCTACAATGAAAAACTTCATACATTCCCGGCAACCAAAAAATCTTGCCGGTCGCAACAAAAATTCTCACCAATCCCAACAAAACCGATAGACGGTTTGAGCAAAAAAAAGACTTGCCATGCTGGGTTGTAGCAAGAATTCTCGCCGGTAGTCAACCGCAACAAAAACAGTCATCGGACCCAGCACAAATGATCGCCGGCAAAAATAAATTTACTCGCAATCGTCAGTTCGTAACACAAATTCTCGCCGGTCGTGGCCGCAACGAAAAGTCACGCTAGTCCCAAAAAAAATTATAGCCGGTTGCAAAAAAATGATCGCCAGCAAAAATAAATTTACTCAGCCAGTCGCAGAAAAAATGATCACCAGCAAAAATAAATTTACTCGCAACCGTCGGGACGCAGCAAAAACTCTCCCCTATCGAAGCAAAAAAAAACTGGTCGATTGTAGCAAGAAAAAGTTCGTCGTCGCTGGTCACCGTGAGAAAACACACCATTCTAGCAAAATAACTCGTCGTTGGTAGCAAAAAAATTCGCCGTATCTCATCGCAAAAGATCACACTGGGCCCATCAAAACGACTCGTCAGTTGTAGCAAAAAAATGCCTCAGTCGGCCATAGCAAAAAAATTGCGCCGGTCCATCAAAATGACTAGCCGGTTGTAGGACAATATCAACCGGTTTGGAGCTCCACCGGGCTGTCCATGACAATTGCAACAACAACAAAAAAGATAAAACGAATGGACACGGCTGGAGATAGAGATAAGTGTAGAAAAAAAAAGGGGCAGCTAAAAGAAACGGACGAGGCCCACAGCATGTGCGTTGTTGGGCTAATTTTTTTAAATAATACATTTTATTTAGTAAATTTCATAACTAGTACGTAGGTAGGCGAATTTTCAAAAATGTGACCCAATCGGCCAGCAGCAGGCCGACTAGGCCTTGTCGGCCTGCTGCTGGCCGATTGGGCCTTATCAGCCAACCGTAGGACGACAAGTGGCTTATCGGCCACGCGGCGGCCGATTACTCGCCAGGCCACGTCGCCCCGGGCGCTGTCGGCGCGGGCTGGGTCACGGGCGCCCCTGTCGGCCAGCCGCGGACCGATCGGCTTGCCGCAGGCCGACAGGGTGCGGCCCCACAGCGCGGCCGGCTTCTTTCCTCTTTCTCCTTCCTTCTTCTTTCTCCCTTCGTTCTTATCCTCTTCTGTTCTCTGTTCTTCTTTCTCCCTCTCCTCACACACATATTTTCTAATTTATACACCCAACCCATCCATCTATTTGCGGATTTGGCACCGTGAATGGGTTCTACGTAGTGAGGGGAGCTAAGGGATACCTCGATCTACTCATGGGGTAGCTCGTGTTATTCGTGGTTAGCATTTTGGTGGAGCTTTTTTGGAGCTCACTGGTGAAGGTTTGTTTGAGCTCACTGGTGGCGGTGGTGTTGGTGAAGCTCGGGCATTGCGGTGTAGGCAGTGGTGGTGGTGGAGCTCCGGCGTTGCTACGCGAGTTTCCCGCTCCGGTTCCGTTGGTTGAAGACCGACGTTCGTCGTTCGTTTGCACGCTTCAAGGGTATATTCCAACACACATTTTATCTCTCGTAATTGTTTGGTAGTATTTTTTAGGTATGTGAATATTTTTAGGTATATGAAGAATTTTTAGTTGGTCCGTGACTTTTTATTAGGTATGTGAATATTTTTAGGTATATGAAGTATTTTTAGTTGGTCTTGGACTTTTTTTAGGTATGTGAATATTTTTAGGTATATGAAGTATTTTTAGTTGGTCCGTGACTATTTTTAGGTATGTGAATATTTGTAGGTATATGAATATTTGTAGTTGGTCCGTGAATATTTTTAGGTATGTGAATATTTTTATGTATGTGAATATTTGTAGTTGGTCCGTGAATATTTTTTTAGGTATGTGAATATTTTTAGGTATGTGAATATTTTTAGTTGGTATGTGAATATCTTTAGGTATGTGAATATTTTTAGTTGGTCCGTACATATATACATGTCTAATATTTAGTAGTGCGGACATTTGAAAGCGTTGCTTATTATTTGTTTGTCGTTGTTGGAAAAAAATTAGGTGAGCCGAGATGTCTGATGTAGTGAAGTTCATATTTTACTACGGTACTGGTACTGTCCAGACAACTGAGATGGGAGCTGATCTGAGTGAGTTTACTCACATAGAGGTGGCACTGAACGCGCCTCAAACATGGTCAGTCAGTCAGTTGAAAGAATGGATTGCGGCAAGTTTAGGGCTAGATACTGTAACGCACACAGTCGGTATTCATGCATTGTGGACACGGTCAAGTTCAACAATATATTTTTATTTGAGGCCAATTGAGCGAGACTCCGAGTGGGTGAAATGGTTAAAAGGTTGTGAACGCAGGGGATGCAATCCTGTTGCCTTAGTGACTCCCGTCGTTAATGCTGGGCATGCTGGTTACGAACCAGGGCAGAGCAGTCAGGTAGAAGGAGGAAATGTTGCTGGTTACGAACCAGGACAGAGCAGTCAGGTAGAAGGAGGAAATGCTGCTGGTTACGAACCAGGACAGAGCAGTCAGGTAGAAGGAGGAAATGCTGCTGGTTACGAACCAGGACAGAGTAGTCAGGTAGAAGGAGGAAATGCTGATGGTGATTACATTGGCGAGGTGGACGCTGACGAGGTAGATGGGCACATGCAGGACCAGATGGAAGAAGAAGACACCGATGTTGATGTGGGTCATGCCGATCATTCTGATGAGTCGGATGAGGAAGACAATCAACAGATGGCCCCGATTCCTGCATCATGGAATCATTACTTCTCATCTGCAATGATAGTCAATGATGGACATGATTCTGCCTGGCAATATCATCAGAACAATATTGCGACGGGAGCTATATATCCGAACAAGCAAGCTTTGAAGGATGCAACAATTAATTGGGCAATGTCCACGCAAAGGGTTTTCACAGCTCAGGTGTCAAGTCAGAAATACCTCACATTGGTATGCAAGAATGCAGATTGCCTTGCCAGGGTGCACGGCTATCTTCCTAAGTATGGCTCAAGTTGGGTTATCAGTGACTTAGTGCATCACACATGTCTTACTCCGTGCATCCCTCAAGATCATGCCAACCTTTCATCGCCGATGATTGCTCGGTTATTTTACGATGAGATAGTGCAGGGCAAAGCTATGGAAGTGAAGGCAATCCAGACAAAAGTCTTCACCAGGTTCAATTACAGGATTTCTTATGGCAAGGCTTGGAGGGCTAAGCATTTGGCGCTGGAGAGCAGATTTGGTTCATATTTTGATGCATATGACTCTGTTGTCAAGCTCCTCCGTACACTGCAGCAGCGGAATCCAGGCACCTATATCGATATCCAAGACCTCTTCATGCCAGAATTCCCAACTGTGAGAGTGTTGCATCGTCTCTTCTTCTCTTTCGGTGTATGCATAGAAGCTTTCAGGCATTGCCGACCGGTGATATGTGTAGATGGTACATTTCTCACAGGCAAGTACAAAGGTCAGATCCTAACAGCCATAGGTCAAGATGGCCAAAATCAAGTTGTCCCACTCGCATTTGCTTTCGTGGAGAGTGAGAACATTGAGAGTTGGACATGGTTCTTCAGGCAGTTGAAAATATCCGTTGTTAAGGACAAGCCCAATGTGTGCATCCTTCATGACAGGCATGCAGGTATACTCAGTGCGATAAGGACACTGACAAATCCAGGCCCTGAGGAACAAACTCCATGGCAGGACTTGCAGAGCCGTTGGTGCATGCGCCATCTGGGGGCTAATTTTTTCTCGCAGTTCAGAAACAAGAACCTGATGAATCTATTCAAAAAACTCTGCAAGCAGAACCAGTTATGGAAGTACAATTTGATACGTGACCGACTTAATGTGTGCACGCAGAGACATGTTAGGGACAGGAAAGCTGCAAGAGATGCAGCGGTGAGGGCACATGTTGAAGCAGTAGCTGCACAGTTGGCAACAGGAACAGCGGCCGTGGAGGAGGAGCCTGTTGGGCTATGTGACTTGCCAGGCTTTGACCCACCAGGTACTAGGAGAAGGCTCGGGAGGTCGATTAAAACCTTCCAGCAGTGGATAGAGCATGAGCCTCTTGAGAGGTGGTCTTTGCTACATGACACACATGGAGCAAGGTACGGTGTCATGACAACCAACCTCGCTGAAACATACAACTTTGTCCTCAGAGGAAACCGGGCATTGCCGCTTACAGCCATCGTTGAGGGTATTTTATATGGCACCGTGAAGTATTTCAGAGATAGACGTCAAAAAGCAGAGCAACATATCTTGAACAACCCGAATACACGTTACTGTGAAAGAATCACGAAGTACATAGAGAACAAGATGCAGAAAGCAAGGTCACACACTGTAGTCGCCATCGGTAATCAAGAAAGAAGGTTTGAGGTCCGCTTAGCCAACAACAAATTCGGATGTGCCAATGTGATGAGGACACATGAGGTGAAAATTGGAAATGAAGCCTGGCCAACATGTGAGTGCACATGTAACAAACCAAAATTGTGGCACCTACCTTGCTCACATGTACTTGCTGCTTGCGGGCTGATTGGATTGGACGCAATCTCGTTTGTGTCTCCATATTTTCTAAAAGAGGCTGTCCTGAATACCTGGACAGGTGAGCTGATGGGTTTTCGATCAATGGGTAACTTCAACACCGTCAACTCCTCTGAAAGGCGTTACATTCCAAACCCAGAGCATAAGCGTACAAGTAGAGGCAGACGTCAGTGTCGTCGCATCCGGAATGATATGGATGAATCAGAAGCAGGAGGTCCGACAATTCAATGCATTCTATGCAATGAATTTGGCCATAGGGACACTAATTGTCCCACTTTTGTCACAGCCAGTGGTACCGGGCGTGGACGTGGCAACCGGGGACGAAGAGGAGGTAGAGGAGTAAGAGGTCGAGGAAGAAACTAAGCCAACAGTACTATATTCTGAAATTTGTATTAAGTGTGGCACTATGTTTGAAATTTGTATTAAGTGTGGCACTATGTTTGAAAATTTGTATTAAGTGTGGCACTATGTTTGAAAATTTGTATTAAGTGTGGCACTATGTTTGAAAATTTGTATTAAGTGTGGAACTATGTTTGAAAATTTGTATTAAGTGTGGAACTATGTTTGAAAATTTGTATTAAGTGTGGCACTATGTTTGAAAATTTGTATTAAGTGTGGAACTATGTTTGAAAATTTGTATTAAGTGTGGCACTATGTTTGAAAATTTGTATTAAATGTGGCACTATGTTTGAAAATTTGTATTAAATGTGCAGGAATGTCGGGAATGGGTTTGCTGGATGCGGAGCTTGATAGGGGTCATCGTGCTGCGATTTGGTCTCAGCGGAGGCTTGAGCCTCTGGTCACTCGCACTCCTAAGGAGAACTGGAGGATACACAAAGATTGAGAACAAAGGTACATGCGTTTTAATTTGCACACTAACATACATATTAATTGGAGACACTAACTGTAATGTTCTGTGATGAAGGTTAAAATGGGCCGGCCTATTACCTTTCGCGCGTCTGGTTGAGGCTATCCCTGGCTGCAAACACCTCTCCATCGACTCCTCCTTGCTGAGCTGCTTAGTAGACCGTTGGAGGCCAGAGACCCACACTTTTCACTTCCGATGGGGAGAGATGGCTCCTACTCTAGAGGATGTGTCACTTTTGCTCGGACTACCATTGGCAGGTCATGCCATAGGACCGTTGGACGCACCGGTTGATTGGGAGCGAGGTCTTACACATCGTTTTCATGCTCTTTATCCGAATGTTCCGGATGCAGTATGGGAGCATCACGGTCCTAAGTATGAGTGGTTGCTCAATTTCCAGGTAAAATTCCCTACCTAGTATCTTCAACTTATCGTGCCCGTAGTTTTATGGAAAATACATGTGGCTTACAAAAACTTTCAATATGCTTACTGTAGATACAGAAGTTCCCGGCGCCGATGACTGCGGAACAGATCACACGGAGCCTGGAGGCCTACTTATTGTGGCTTTTCGGCAAGGTGATGTTCACATAGAACCATGTCACCACTATTAGCGCGCTCTACATCCCTATGGCACTCGAGATAGCGAGTGCTCAGACGGCTGATCAGATCAGACAGAGGAGTTGGGGTTCGGCGGTCCTAGCAGCTACGTATCGAGGTATGTGCAACGGCTGTCAACTTACATCGAAAAAGCCAGTCCTTCTTGGATGCCCTCTATTCCTTCAGCTGTGGTCGTGGGAGAGGTTCTCTATAGGGCGACCAGACGTACTTGTGAATCAGCCTATAGTACGCGGTAAGACATATTGCTCTTAAATTTAGTTGTCACATATTTTTGACGTGCATACTTAATAACCTGGCAAGATTTTGCAGGCTAGCTTGACACACGAACTATACAACGACGTGGCCACCTTTGGACGATCACTGTCGTCTGGACCTCTTCTTCAGCACCGTCCTGTGCTACAGCCCTTCTTGGAACGTATGCAGAACAAGATTCGGGCTGTCTACGAGGCTATCACGTGCACCCGGAGGACCGATGTTGTTCAGCACCAGCAGCAGCCGCCGCGTCACTCCACACACCGACATCAGCCACGTCCGCGTCTTGCACATCAGCCGACTATGAGGGCACCCCCTCCTGACCAACCTGGCAGTTCGACGTGGCAGCACGCAGACCGTTTTGGTCCCACGTCAAGCTTTGTGTTTTCTCCACCGCCACGACAACAGGGTCCCTCGTCGAGCTTTATGTTTCAACAAGAGCAGCCGTCACAGCCAACAGGTATGTGTATTGTTCTCAATATTAATTTAGGCGACCTTATTCTGCATGACTTAATGTTCCATCGTTCAGGAGCCTACGGATATCATGCGTCTGCATCACATGATACATGGGCCAGTGATCAACGTCATGAGGACCACATAGAGGGTCCGATGTCGCAGCACTTCCAGTGGCCAGACATGTTTTCGACTCCTCCACCTGGCCCGACAGAGGATACACAGTATCACCAGGATGAGTCTGAGATTCCGCCTCGTAACATCAGGCCAATACATAGGTACGGATGGACGACGCCGCAAGATCCGCCTCCGCGCCAGGGCAGACGTCATCAGTGACGCTTCTATCTATCAGTAGAGACATGACCATTTAATTATGTATGAGACTTATATCTATGCTATGTATGAGACAAATGACTATGTATTTATGTATGAGACATATGACTACTCTATTTTAGTCTCTGCTATTTAGATAGAATATAATGCTCATACAACAAGAAAGTACAAACAACTAGATAAAGGATAAAAACTAGATAAAACGGCACATACAACTTAAATGACAACATAAAGGATAAAAACTACATAAAGTCATCATCGTCATCCTCCATCGATGCAGAACTCTTGCCCTTCGACGATGCAGAACTCTTGCCCTTCGACGATGAAAAACTCTTGTCCTTTGATGAGGAAGAACTCTTGCTCTTCGACGATGCAGAACTCTTGCTCTTCGACGATGGAGAACTTTTGCCCTTTGACGATGCTGAACTCTTACCCTTCGAATATGTAGAACCCGGAAGCGGCACCATGAAGATATCCTCATCATCCTCACTGTCCTCAGTCCATAGAAAAGTATGTTTGGCTGCACACTTTAGGTATGATTCACCCTTCGATTGTTGCTTCTTCCATCTCCCCTGCAACCTCAGAAGTTCTTCCCGTATCTCCTCAAAGGTCCTGGAAGGCCATCCGCACCTACTTAGTGCGTGAGCCAGCTCATTCAGTAGGGTGTCACTACTGATGAGCTTCTCCCATTGAACTATCTTGTTGTCTACCCTGAAATCGGCGGCTAAATCCAGAAGACATCTGGACATACTAGGGTGAAAACTACGATCGAAAGGATATCCGGACATCTTCGCGAGACTACAATACTACAACTGAATGCTTACCAATGTTACTGCCGACGGTGTTTTATAGACTCACAACACAAAGAAAGGCGGGAACTCGGTAGCGGGAGATACTGGCGGGAACTAGAGAGCGGGAAAAAAATGGCGGGAAAGAGCAAAGCGGGAAAAAATGGCGGGAACGAGCAAAGCGGGAAAATAGTGCGGGAACAAGCAAAGCGGGAAAATAGGGCGGGAACAAGCAAAGCGGGTAAAATTGGCGGGAACGAGCAAAATGGGGGCAAGTAGAGAGCGAGAAAAATATGCCGGAAACGAGCTATGTGGAAACCTATGTCGGGAGAGGGAAAATATGGCGGGAAAAGAGCTGTGTTTATGCCTGTCGGCCAGCAGCAGGCCAATAAGGACCTTATCGGCCAGCAGCAGGCCAATAAGGTCTTATCGGCCAGCAGCAGGCCAATAAGGTCCTGTCGGCCAGCAGCAGGCCAATAAGGTCCTGTCGGCCAAGCAGCAAGGCCGACAGCTGGGGAGCTTGTGGCCGACAGGCCTATCGGCCAGCAGCAGACCGATAAGGCCCTAATCGGCCAGCAGCAGGCCGATAAGGTCCTAATCGGCCAGCAGCAGGCCAACAAGGCCTAGTCGGCCTGCTGCTGGCCGATTGGGTCACATTTTTGAAAATTCGC
>LR738714.1:752127887-752250860 GCA_902687465.1 Secale cereale
GGCCGTTTCGCAAAAAAAAAAAAAAAAAAGGAGAACGGGGCCAGCGGTGTCGGTGCGCTTCCGATTGTTTCCTTCGATCCTACGTACATCATTATTTTTATGATTTTTCCTTTATTTTCATGTTCTAGTTTTTCTTCGGTATTCCAAGTTAGTTTGTCTCTTCTTATTTTTATTTTTATTTTTATTTATCCAATTTTTATTCTCAGCATAGTTAGTTTTTGATTTGTTTTTTCTGATTTCTTTACTGTTTTGTATATCTCCTGGTTTCTATTCCGGTGTTTTCCTTTTGCGCCATCTATTTCCTTTTTTTATATTTTCTATATATTATGAAATTTTTAAATATATATGTTAAGCATATTTTTTAATATATGATGAATTTCTTTTTTATATGACGAATATTTTATAAACACACACCGGAAAAACTAAAACACACACTAAACATTTTTTAAACACTTGGTGAACATTTGTTTTATTAATTTTCATAGTTTTTGAAATGTGTAAATATGTATAATAATCTACAACCAGTTATCGGATAAAGCCAGCTCGAAAAACAAACAGAAGGAACAAAGATAGAAAACTGTTCAATGGACCATACATCACAGAGATGGCGGCGTACTACACTCCAATATGTGCAAACTCTCGACTATGTAACGCAGAGAAGACTCGTGAAAATCATCCATGAATTGATATATTTTTAGAGTCCCGTGTTGATCATGGGATTTTTAGTAACTACTACCTAGCTGCGCCGTAACTTGTTCCGAGAACTGATACAGGTTAAGAGCATCTTTAGTGGACGGTGTAAATTTGAACGTGTATATTTTCATATACACGTCCATATACATCTTGCTAAATTATACACGTCTTAGTTTTTCAGTGTAACGTGTAAATTTGGACGTGTATATTTCAACGGCTATATTTTTAAACGGCTATATTTCCAACGGCTATATTTTCAAACGGCTATATTTCCAACGGCTATATTTCCAACGGCCATATTTCCAATCTATATAAACCACCCTCACCACCTTGCTAAATTATAGCAATGCATCAGTGTGAAAGGCCTCTTTTTTTTAAGATCCATTTCCTTGAACAAAATGTGTGCATCGTTGGTCTGCACATATAAATATGTTGCTAAAATAAGCACAACACATATAGAATATTGCACATCACATATAGAATTACAAGAAAGGCGCATACCTTTTCTTCTATAGTCCTTCCACTTTCTTGCCTATTTAAAATCTGCTGAAGGCAACCATAAAATTTAGAGGTGTCTCTGTTAATCGTTGTGTAACGGCAATTGATTGCATTAGCATTATGTCTGGCCATGATGATTCCTTGTGTGTGTTGTAGTAATCTGAAATTCTAGCCCAATAAGCATCTCGGTTTTGATCTGTCCCAACAATATCCAAACTTGTATTTGCCCATGCTGTTATGAGAACCTTGTCCTCATCACTAGACCAATTTTTTTCTTTGTTGGATTTTCCTTTCTCTGTTATTGCAAAACGATGCTGAGATGATGAAGTTGCCTGCTCTCCAATTGGACTATCTGGCTGTGTTTGTGTGTAACCAAAACCAATAGTGTACAAGAAGCTTTGGTCACCATCCATCTGCAAGCAACCAATGCACAGCTATTTTAGACAACAAGGAGACATCTACTCCCTCTGTTCCCAAATATAATGCTTTCTAGAGATTCCACCAAATGACTATATACGGAGCAAAATGAATTAATCCACACTCTAAAATATGTCTACATGCATCCGTATGTTGTATTCCGTATGTTGTATTCCATTTGCAATGTCTAAAAAGAGCACTACTATGCAGAAAACAGAGCACTACTACTCGTACAAAACAGAGCAACTCCATCCCCTCGACTCACTCCTCTCCCCATGGCCGCCGGCCTCCCCAGCCCCTCGACCTCACCCCTCTCCCCATGGCCGCCGGCCTCCCCAGCCCGTCCACCTCTAGCCCCTCCCCAGGCCGCCGGCCTCCCTTACTTCTGCACCGCCGCCGGCCTCCCCAGCCCCTCCACTTCCTCCCGCGCGCCCGCATCCCATCCCCACGCGGCCGCCCCCCCGCCACCCATCCCCACGAGGCCGTCCTCCCGCCGCCCATCCCCACTCAGCCGCCCATCCCCACGCGGCCGTCCGCCCGCCGCCGCCAGATCCGTCCGCCGCGTGCTCCACCCCCCGCCCCCGCGTCCCCGCCCTCCCGCTCGTGAGCTCGGGTGCAGAGGAAACGTACCTTCGACGGCGGCCGGGCGTGCGCGGGACGAGCTGACGAGCTCCTCCCTTCCTTCCTTCCTTCCTTCCTTTGAGCTGCTCCCTTCCTTCCTCCGGGCGTGCGCGGGACGACGAGCGTGGCTCGGGCGTGTTTACTTCCACGCCGCGTACTGTCGTGGCTCGGGCGTGGCTGTTTACGCCCTCTTACACGAGCCGCTGGGAGCAATTTTTCAGCCCACATGGTCTATATTTGCTATACACATCCATATAGATGATCCACTGGAGATGCTCTAAGAACAAATAACTATAGCCGGCTCCTCTACCTAGCTAGACACTAGTAGAAAACAGGTCTTTGGTCCAAGCTCGATCTACACATTACTTCCGGTTGCATTATGAACCGGGATTAATATGAGCATTAGTCCTGGTTCGAGCGGCTAGGGCGTCGGGCAGGCATCAGTCCTGGTTCAAATGGGACCTTTAATCTCGGTTGTTTTTGTTCTTTCCATTTTTTTTGTTTTTAGTTTCTCTTTTAAATTTCTTATATCTTTTAGGATATTTAATGTTTCTGAGTGATTCTTTTTACATTAGATTCAAAATTTTGTCTAGTTTCTATTTTTGACATTAGTTTTCAAATTTGAATGATTTGAATTTGAATTTGTTCAAATTTGCTTCAAACCATAGGTTGTGAATAATTTGAGTTTAAAAATAGTTTTAAATTTAATTCTTTTTGCTCCTAGTCACATGTTAGATTGTTACCGTAGTCAGATTTATTTGGTTATCTTTAGAATTACTTTTGCCTTTAGCCTTTAATAATATTTGATAGAATTAGTTTTGCTATATTAAAAAGTAATTCTTTTTGCCACTTTAATAGAACATGACTCTTTCTTGGTTAACCTTAGTTGTGACTCTGACCGAGACGGTGCTAACAGATGTAGCCGACTGTAGGATTGGATGGACACCATCCCGGACTAAAGGGGTTCTACAATTTTCAAACTGTACACAAAAAAACAAAAGAAAATGATAGAAACTTTTAAATTTAAAATCCTTTGAGATGTAGTTATGTTACTACATCTACTAGATAGGAAAATTGAAAACATAAATTTCAACATGTTTTGCAAAAAAAAGGTTTTGAAAAAGTAAAGCGGCTATAACTTTTGCATATGATGTCGAAAAAACGTATAATATATCAAAATGTTTAGCACGAGAAGCCGGTTCTCTAATTTCGAGTAGGCCATTTTGCAAATTTTTAGAATTCTTCAATGATGAAAGGAAAAAAAATTATCCTCAAATTTAAGTTTTTTTGGTCAAACTGTGGTCAAACTACTTATTCAATAAATATTAGTGTTACTAAATAATTATTGTTTTTCATAATAATAGTTTCAAACTCAAACGGTGAAACGTGTGACTTCATGCTCCAGTTCAACTCCTAAAATCAAATAACAGCAGTTGCTGCAACTGGAAGACATGGTATATAGTGATTCAAGGATTCACCATTTTATACCTGAGCTAGTACGAGATCAACAAATTATAACCATTTTATCAATGAATCCAGAGCAGGCACTTGTGCTTAGCCAAACATAGAAAGCTCATTAGTTCTATTTTAAAAATTAATGATGTCATATTTGGATTTCTCACATTTTTCAAATAATAATGGATATATTATTTGTCGAATTTCAATTTACAGATTTAAATATATTAATTATGCCATATAAAATGAATAAATGGCAAAAAATGAATGAAATAATATTACTGCTTATTTTATTTTCATTGAAATTCAATATTATTATTACTTATTTTACTTTAATAATTGTTTGGAATTCAAAAACTTAAATCATGTGACATCAAGTCCTAAGGGTTAATAGGATTGATAGCTTACTATTGTCAGGAAAACAACTAGTGCAGACTTGGAAACAAGGAGAAATAGAACTCGGAAGTCAAGCGTGCTTAGGCTAGAGTAGTGAGAGGGTGGGTAAGCGGCCGGGAAGTTAGACAATTTGGAATGAGTGCTCAGAAGTTAGATGATTTGGAATGAGTGTTCCACACTAGAGCAATGATGAGGGGTGGTTAGAGCTTAAATTGTCACATAATTTGTAAAATGAAAAACATTCAAAGAAAACATTGTTTTCAAAAAAACATTCATTTTTAACAATATATTCCTTTAGTCCCGGTTAGTGTTACCAACCGGGACTAAAGGTGGAGCTCCAAACAGCGGGCACATGGAGCTCCTTTAGTCCCGGTTGGTGTTACCAACCGGGACTAAAGGTGGAGCTCCAAACAGCGGGCACATGGAGCTCCTTTAGTCCCGGTTCGTAAGAACCGGGACTAAAAGTAATGGGCATTAGCCCCGATCATTTTGTCCCGATTGCAGAACCGAGACTAAAGGCCCTCTGGAACCGGGACTAAAGGCCCGTTTTCTACTAGTGAGATGGATACCCTCACCCGGTGGATCATCGCCAAACTTCCTCTAACAAGGTCGAGAAGGATAGGTGAGGGGCCGGAGAGGTTGTGGGAAAATAAACAACCACATGCTCTTAGCATAGAACATATTGACCTTTGGGAACTTCTAGTGCATTATCTCTTACCACGTTCTCTTAACACACCATATATTTTTTAAAGGCGGTTGACCCATTTTATTTCTCTCTTAAATGTTGTATCTAAGACGCTTTGTGTGATGGGTTTGGAGATCATAAGAGCAGTGGCGGTGCCAGGATCTAAACCTTGTGATGTCAAGTGTTTCTAATGGATTATTCTAGACAAATTAGGGCACATCTAGTTATTGCACATTTAAGTGACTCAATCAAACTAGAAAGAAAACAAAAAAAATCTTGCACGAATCTTAGCATAAAATCAATGACATAGGACTTAGATGTGCAATACTTAGAGCACATCTAGATGTGCTCTAGCAAAACTGACAAATTAGACAGGAACATAAAATACCATACTTTATTATGAGCATATAATTAATGTTGCAGCACTTTGTGATCATGCATATTTTGATTTGTTCACGTGATGCCATCGGTACTAGACTCAAATATATCGGTTTCAACATAAGTAATGAGACAACGATACAAGAGATCATCGCCTATACCGTTGCACAAATCAGACGTGATATATTTCATCGCGAAAAATGCAATTCTTATTCTAAACAGAATCATCTTACTTCTTAATATTGCCAGCGAGAGGGAGAAAAATGAAAGATAAGGAAGAGTATTGCAGTGTTGCCAGATAAAACTTGCAAATAAAAGTGGGAGAGTGGAGGGCCTCTTCCTGATGTTGGATCGGATATAAAGTGCTGACTAGGCGAGTAGTTCCAAAGTATAGTGATCAAGGTCGCGGACAATTAATGCGTGTGGAGCCGTGGGTGGGTGGTTGGCGGCTCACCGGAGGTGGCCGTTCCTCACATCTCATGGCCAGATCGGAGATCGCTAGTGTCGGATGAAGGACGTGAAGATGTTGCCGTGCGGCGGCTGTTGACGCTCATTGGACCAGAAGACACACGTAGGACTTGGAGTCCAAGTCAGAGAGTCCCCGAGGAGACGACAAGCCAGGGGGCGCGCCCTAGGGGGCACCCTTAGGGCTTGTGGGCCCCTCGAAGACCCCCTGACCTCCTACCTTGGCCTATAAATACAGAAATATTCCCAAAACCCTAGAAGTGTCCACGAAAATACTTTTCCACTGCCGCAGATTTCTGATCTCGTGAGATCCCATCTGGAGGCCTTTTCCGGTACTCTACCGGAGGGAGATTCGATCACGGAGAGCTTCTACATCAATCTTGCTGCCCTTTCAATCATGCGTGAGTAGTTTACCACAGGCCTACGGGTCCATAGCTAGTAGCTAGATGGCTTCTTCTCTCTCTTTGATCTTCAGTACAATGTTCTCCTCGATGTTCTTGGAGATCTATTCGATGTAATATTCTTTTGCGGTGTGTTTGTCGAGATCCGATGAATTGCGGATTTATGATCAGATTATCTATGAATATTATTTGAATCTTGTCTGAATTCTTATATGCATGATTTGATATCTTTGTATTTCTCTTCGAATTATTGGTTTGGTTTGGTCAACTAGATCGGTAGTTCTTGCAATGGAAGAGGTGCTTTGTTTTGGGTTCAATCTTGCAGTGTCCTCACCCAGTGACAGAAGGGGTAGCGAGGCACGTATTGTATTGTTGTCATCAATGATAAAAATATGGGGTCTATATCATATTGCTTGAGTTTATCCCTCTACATTATGTCATATTTCTTAAGGCGTTACTCTGTTCTTATGAACTTAATACTCTAGATGCATGCTGGATAGCGGTTGACGTGTGAAATAATAGTAGTAGATGCAGGCAGGAGTTGGTCTATTTGTCACGAACGTGATGCATATATTCATGATCATTGCCTTAGATATCGTCATAATTTTGCGCTTTTCTATCAATTGCTTGACAGTAATTTGTTTACCCACCGCATGCTTTATTCAAGAGAGAAGCCTCTAGTGAAATATTTGGCCCCCAGACCTATTTTACATCTATTATTCTCAGATCTATAATACCAAAAACCAAAAAATACCTTGCTGCAATTATTTTGTGTTCACTTTATTTTGCTTTTTTACTCATGTTTTAAATCTATCTCTATCTGATCTCACTCTTGTTCGTGACGTTGAAGGGATTGACAACTCTTTTTCGCGTTGTGTGCAGGTGTTTCTTAGTTTGTGCAGGTGCATATATTGGAGACTTGCTTGTACCTCCCACTGGATTGATACCTTGGTTCTCAACTGAGGGAAATACTTATCTCTACTTTGCTGCATCACTCATTCCTCTCCAAGAAAAAAATCAACGCAAGCTCAAGAAGTAGCAATCAGCAAAAACATCTATTATCTTTTGGAGAGTGGTATCTCACAGATTGGTTAGGTATCACTTGGGAGCCTCCAAAGCTTGTGGAGTTGAACCAAGGAGTTTGTAAGGGCAATGAGATCGCCTACTTCGTGAAGATCTACCCCGCGTGAGGCTAGTCCTTCATGGACGTAAGACATGGTGCAATTGACAAGGTTGCTAGTTTCTCTGTGGACCCTTCGTGGGTGGAGCCCTGCATGGACACACAGAACTGTTACCCTCCATGCGTTGAAGTCTCCATCAACGTAGACCTACTTACGATCCTACACATCCCTTACAGTCTTTCTATACAAAATACTTCTATATTTATATTCGTTTCATTTTTGTTTTTGTTCTTTTCCCTCGTAATGCCTCGTATATTTCGTACTTAATGAAACATAGGGAATTCCCTTTTGTAAATAGCAACCTAACTATCTTAATAAAACAATTGTACCTAATTTTTGGAATTCTTTGCAACCGAATGAGGCTATTTGTCATAGTATCGCTACCGTGATAAACATAAGGGGGGTTTTTTATTTTCAAAAAGGATGGGGACTTTGATTCAAGGAAGCTGATTATATTTTTTCACGAGATGAATTCCAATGTTTTCTCTATAGAGGTAGTATAATTTGTAGTTCCTCCATACTACATTTTTTTCCTTTAAAACTACATTTAGAGGAAAATTTCATGAATTCAAATATCACCTTACTATTTATTTGTGTTTTTCTATGATATCGAACACTTTGTGCTCTAAAAAATGTAGTTTTAAAATATTGAAAAACTGGAAATAACATGTTACTCTAATCATGTATCCATTTTGCTCATGTATTTTTACTCCAGCTGATTGGAAGTGAGTGCCCCTAAATCTGAAGACCGGCTCATAGTACATAGAGAAGGAGTAGAATCTTGCGAATAAAAGAACCCCTCAATCCGAAGGGTATGTTTAGATTGTAACAAAAGAGTACAATTTTTTTTTGTTCTGGCCCAAAAATTAGTCTTTATCTCTACTCCTAATGGAGCAGTTGGTAGTATTTGTTCCAGGTTTTTTTTCGTCCCACCTCGTCTGGTTTTTTTTCGTCCCACCTCGTCTGGTTTTTTTTTCAACCGGTTTTTTTCGCTATAATTAACCCACCCCAACCCCACCCCACTCACCGCACGCAGTCAGGTTCCGTTTCCCCCCTTACGTCCCCGATTCATGCATGACAATCAATTCTTTCCAAACGCAATAATGCATGACAATCAATTCTTTCCAAACGCAAGCAATTAAGTTAAGGTAACCAAACACAATCAATTCTTTCCAAACGCAATAAAAACTTTCCTAATTTTCCCAAAGTTTCCTAACTAGACACGTTATAAATGGGCAGGAACCGATAACACGTTACCAATTAATAAAGTTTAGTTTTATGACCATCAATTCGGAATCCTAATTTTCCTAATGCATTGACAATCAATTCTTTCCAAACGCAATAATGCATGGCAATTAATTATTTCCAAACGCAATCAATTAATTTAAGGTAAACAGACACAATCAATTCATTCATAACGCAATAAAAACTTTCCTAATTTTCCCAAAGTTTCCTAACTAGACACGTTATAAACGGGCAGGAACCGATAACACGTTACCAATTAATAAAGTTTAGTTTTATGACCATCAATTCCAAATCCTAATTTTCCTAATGCATTGATGTTTGCCTTTTCTAAGAACCAATCAATAATCTACATTTCTACATTACTTATAAAAGAGCAAACATTATCTCCTCTAAACGTACCTCATAAAATGTACACGAATCAACTGCCACCACATGATTAGGCCCACTAAACAAATCTAACCGCTAAAATTAATCTAAATCATTCTTTGTGTGCAGTTAGCAATTTACGCTGGACTGACCGCGCTCCACCACGGAGGAAAATATCAACTTCACGATGTCAACCCCTACAATCACGCACGCAGAAAAAAGAAAGAACTACCGGCCCTCCTTGCCGCCCCACGACGCTTTCTTCAGTGCGCTCCTTCCGCCCCTCCTCCATGCTCGGCCGCCACCTGCGCCTCTCCATGCCATGCCGCCACGCTCGGCCGCTACCAGCGCCCCTCCGCGCCAAGCCACCGCCGCCACGCGCCTGGTGTGGCCACAGAGGCGCCTCGCCTCTAGGTCGTGCACAAGTACAAGTACAAGCGTGCCCCCTCCTCTGCCTTCGAGACCAAGGTCGCTGAGTTGAGTTCCTCCCCCCGTTCTCCAAGCAGGTGGGCCAAGGTCCTGCTCCCCACCCACGTACACATCCACGGCCTCCTTGGCGCGGCCGATGCCTCCCTATTCCGCGGATCTTTGACAGTTAAAACGGAAGGAAGAACGAGGAAGATGGACTAAGAAGAGGAGGGAGCGGACAGACAGGAAATTACACCGAGATCTGGAGCAAATCAACACACCACAATCCCAGGTAAGTACTCTCAGTCTCCTCTAGATCTTTGATAGTTTGAAGGTTTGTTGTTCTTTAGAACGCTTGTCAAAGAAACATCCGAGTTCCCCATAATCATCAAATATCTGAAGAAGATACTTGTGGAAGGAAGGCCTAAACGCAAGTATTCAGCAACCAATAATTCAGATAGCTACAGTGCTCTAAATTCCACATCGGGCTACTGTAAAATCACCATCAGCACAAAACAAACCATGTAAACAAACTGAAATGAGAATACTGACCTATGGAATTGAAGTTTTCTTGCTCTTCGATATATAGTTTTTCTGTCGACAAGTTTCTGTTTTGGATTAAGTATCGATGAGCTTTGCCGAGTCTGGGTCAGAGATGCTTGCTTAGTTGCTTTAGAAGAAGGAAGAATCTCTGCTCTTTTTCTGGTCCTACACATGGGGGTATTAGGTCCATGTTTAATGCTTCTGCTGCTGATAGAATCTCGAGAGCGGATTTGGGCTCTACTTAATCATCTAATCTTTTCTTTCCTGGTTAAGGTGCAGCCGTGAAAATGATCGACCTTTTTCTAAAAAAAAAGGTGCAGGTAGTGAATTCGTAAAGAGATATGCAGTTTGCTCTTTACTGGACGATATGAGTTAGGTTGTCATTGATTTTCTTTGTAAAACTAAATAAACACAACTGAATTCACTACTTGTTCTTGCCATGGTTGATCTTCATGAGTAATAACATAATAGGGTGACTGCTTCCATGATAATGTCATAACATTGATTTCGGGCTTGCCATGTTGTGTGCGTTTTAAATATTCCCTGTTTTCATCTACAACCATCCAGTTTAGGCTGTGAACAAATAAGTAACTCTTTTTAGCCAAAAATTTGAGTTATGCTCTAAACCGTAAGCTTTACTGATTTTGATTTACAACTGGTGTCCTAAGTTTGGTAAATCAGTGTTGTTGCATATCCCTACAGTTTGTACAGTATTTTGTTATTCCAATAGTTGTGCGAAGAAGATGGGTGTACTTGCGTATTATTATTTTTAGCTCAATTTCGTGCTTCCTCTGACTTCCATTGCATGAGTGATTTCTCACATGATTTCTCTATTCATTTGCAGCATGGTTCAAAGTTTGTTCTGAGCATTTCAAGGCTGAAGTGTGCACTTCGGGGGTTTGATTTAAGGGCCCTTTTGTTCCCGCTGATTGGTGTGCCAATTTAGATCTTTTTCATATATGTACATGGCCAGAAGGTCAGTTGGGCAAGAGTGTGCATCAATCCGGAGAATTGTCCTACTCTTCTGACGACAGGTACAATAAGCAGCAAGGCTAAGTTTTATGTTCTCTAGCTTCTCTGTACACACCCGCCCTGGCTGACCCTGCTATAATTAAGCTTCCATTTCTTTACCTTATTATGCAGAATTTTCAAAAGTACTTTGCATTTGCTACTCCCTTTTCTGAATAACGAAATTGACATCTCATATTGATATTTTATCTTGATTACCAATTCAATTGTGCGTGACCAGAAATATTTGAGTTGCATGAGCACATATTTTCCATATTATTTGTGAATACTTGTATCAGAAACAGGTAGCAAAAGGCAAATCAGTTTAGCTATGCATCAGTCGACTGAAAATCCGAATTGGGTCAGTCAATTTTCCCTAGAAGAAATGAGACGGGAAGGAAGAAAGAGCTGCAATGGGGGCTCGCAGGAGAGGCTACCCCACTATCTATCTTAGGGTTTCAGGTGGGGGCGGTGGTGGACGGCTGTGGTGCAGTTCGCCGGAGAAACACCCAAACACGGGCGGGCCTAGAGGTATGGCCGGGGCGGAGGAAGACCAGCGGTGGGGAGCGGTTCTAGGGAGGGCAGGGCGATGAGGCTGCGCGGGAGCGCCGGCGGCCGCGGGTGGTGGTTGCAGGCGGTTCGGCGGCGGCCCGTGCGGCGGCCAGGGGAAGAAGAAGCTGGAGGAAGAAGAAGGCATGCCCACCATTTGATCTGCATCCAATGGTCAGATATAGTCGACTGACCCAAATTCGGAAAACAATCCACTGAAGTGTAGCCGTTCCCAAGGCAAATATCATATTAATGTGTGTTTGCTTTTAACTTCCCTTTTCTCAAGTCAAAAATGGTATATCATCAACTCATTCAAATCTTGTACAGTGGTTTTCTCATCGTGTAGAATAGGGTGATAGATGAGAACAATTGTCTCTAACAACTCAATCTTTGTCTGCACCTTAGGGAAAAGCAGTGATAGCCTTGAGATTTAAATTGGAGGTTGAGATTTTGTTTTGCTGTCAACATTTGAGATGCGTACGTGCAACATTTCAAATGTATATGTGTGTTGTCTGAACGATGAAAAGCTCAAGCATAATGGTTGCCACATATAATTGTTGAATCATTTGATATTTCTGTCCTATAACTTTTATATAGATTCTCGAAATTAGCTTAAATCTCATGATTATTTGATTTTCCCTTGCAACCTGTAAATATAATCTGTAACAATCTATACATGCATTACAACTTTTATGCTTTTGCTACATTGAGAAATGTGAAAGCATATTGAGAAATACTATACGATAATTATTTTGTGTCCTTATTGTACGACTTTAAACTATAGCATATCTTGGAACTCATTTAAAATATAGTTGATTTGTAATAGTATTTTAACGCCTCCCTGGTAACAACTTCTCAATGTACGTGAATTCTCACATCTGATTGTACTATTAGTCGAGACGTGCGTTGCACGTGCACATTTATTAGCGAGCCAGCCCGTCAATATAAGAGACCGATAAACGGGTAGGAACCGATAACACGTTACCAATTAATAAAATTTAGTTTTATGACCATCAATTTCAAATCCTAATTTTCCTAATGCATTGGTGTTTGCCTTTTCTAAGAACCAATCAATAATCAATATAAGAGAAAAAAAAGCTCCGCACCTAGCGAGCCAGCCGCTTCTCTTCCCGATTAATAATCTTGCGCTAGGGTTCCTTGTGTTGTGTCGCCGCCGTGGAGCTCCTCGACCAGGCCGTCTCATGCCGCCTTGCCCCTCTCTCTTCCCTCCAACCTAGAAGCTGGCGACGAGGCGCACAACGCCCTCACGACCCTGCTCGATCGCTTCCAGAACCCACCACGCGTGTCGAGGCGAGGCACCTCCTGGGCTCCGTTCGTCGCCGCTTCGCCAATGACCCCCACGCGTCTGTCGCCGCTGCACCGACGACCCCGCTGCCGGGCAGGAGGAGTGCTTCGGCACCTCATTGGCTCCGTCCGTCGCCGCTTCGCGGACGACCCCCACGCGTCTGTCGTCGCTTCGTCGACGACCCCGCTGCCGGACAGGAGGAGTGCTCCGGTGAATCATGGGCTCCGTCCATCACCGCTTCGACGACGGCCCCCACGCGTCGATCGCCGCTTCGCCGACGCCGACGACCCCGCCGCTGGGCAGGAGTGCTTCGGCGCATCATTGGCTCTGTCCGTCGCTGCTTCACCAACAACCCCCACACGCCGGGCAGGAGTAGTGCTTCTGTGCCTTCAACCTCAGCCTCCGCGCTGTCGTACTCTACGCCCACCTGCAAGGTCCCCCGCCCCGAATCCCCCTGGTCCTTCCCAGCAAATGGATTTGAAAATCATGGAACATGTCTGGTTGTTGATCGTAATTATGACATGATTTGTGGGTGTTTCCTTTTTGTTTTACATCTATAATAAATCGTTATTTACATTGCTGCTATAGAATTATGAAGTTAGTATATGCATGTGCTTTTACTTTTCTTGACTTCATCTGGCACCTGTAATTGCACAAGTGTCGGGTCATATTGAAATAGCGTGATTAAATGAGTTTTGTTGATTCGGATATGTCATAAATTGCCGTATTGGAAGTTAGCAGGCCCCTTGTGTAGTTTTAAAATAGTAACTAGGTACAAATTTTAAAATTGCCATAGTGTTTGTGATGCAATGGTTGGTCAAATATGGGACCTGGATGTTATACTCATGTACGAGTTTATATCTATCAAACGTGATCTCAGCTTGAAATGTGTCGAAAATGTCACTATCAGCATCTAATATTCAGTATCCTCCCCTGAGCTTCATACACGCTTATTACATGTTAAATTTATGTATTCTGCAAGAACGTGTTAAATTTCATTTGAAAATGTTGTGACTTGTAGGCTTTACAAAGAAACAAAATTATGTCCCAACAACAAAAAATAAAAGGCCGGGTTCGTCATGTTAAGTACCATCAGTTTCTCTCCAAAGAAAATTTTCTTAGTACAGGAAGAAAATATTTATTATGATTTTTGCATGCCGTCATGGTTCTTCCTTGGATTGCGGGGTTTGCGTTAGTGTGTGCAAGCCGAGATTGACAGTGGGCCATCACATTTTGTTCCTTATTTCTGTGAGAGTTGATCATAGCTCTTCTATTTTTATTAACTGTATTTCGGTGAGAGGTGATCATAGTTCTTCTATTTTTATCAATCATGCTATGATAAATACAAAGAATCTCATCAGCTTTTGGGTGCGTATAAAAGAAACAAGCATGCACTGATGTTGAACCATGACAAAGTTTGGCAACTTAGGCCGTAAGAGAATTAGGGAGAATCATTGGAGGGATTGTAAATAATTGAGATAGCAAAATATGCACATCTGATATTGATTCGGTTTTCTATGAAAGAATTTCCCATTACAGGGATCCCCTACTTGTTGAAAGTTTTATTGTCAACAAGAAGGGCAAGGAGCACGAGCCTGTGAGAGAAAAAGGGCAATGCAGAGAGGAGGAACTGGATGCTCCGTCATGAAGTTGTGTCATAGTAGCCATTTAGAGAGACGGCAAAGCATGCAATCGTTTGCACAATAAAATACAACTATGCTGCATGAGTCATCAATTCAAGTGAGAAGAACTTGTTTTATGTGATTTTTTGTGGACAGAAGAAAAAATGTTTTAATAACGGCTAATTCGACAACACAAGTGATATGCCTTGATCATTATGTGCATATGATATGATTCTAGCTATTTTCCTCTGTATGGTTGATTTTAATCCTTGCATATAGGAGAATTCTTACGAGTGGGCCTATCAGCTCTCATGCAAGATAGCGAAGTAATAACACAATGATTGAAGCGCTGAAGTTGAGGGGCTCTAACATAGCGAGGTAATAACACAATGATTGAAGAGCTTAAGTTGAGGGGCTCGTCATAGATTCATTTCTTGGCCCGTGGCAACGCACGGGCGTTCTACTAGTTTGAATGGTTACCAACTTTTTGAAATGTCAATGCACTTAAGCCAACTCCAGTTAATTTTCGTACCAATGTTAACCTACTCATAGGCAACCAAACCTTATCCAATTTTTTACTAGCCAAACAAAGTAAAAAAAACTAGGGGCAAAAGATTTGCCAAACGAATTAATTTTGACAATAAGCCAAACACACTCATACTATGCTGAAAAATGGTTTGAGACTAAATGTTAACCAACTCATGGGTAAACGAACTTTAATACTTCCTCTGTTCACTTTTGTAAGTCCTTTAGGACAGCTGAAATTGAACTATTTTATGTGCTGTCTTAAATGTCTAAACGGTCTTACAAAAGTGAACGGAGGGAGTAATAAAAAATTGACTAGCCAAACCAAGTAATTTTGACCACACACCAAACGCACTCATAGTATACTGAAAATTGGTTTGAGACTAAATGTTAACCAACGCCACGCCCCGCCGCGCCTGCCCCGCATCCGGTGTGCCCTCGCCCGGTCCGCGCTCACCCGCCCTGCCCGTGCGCCCGCCGGCAGCCGCGGCCCACGCCCACGCGCGCCCCCTCGACCGCGCTCCCGCATCCGTCGCGCCCTTGCCCGGTCCCTGCTCGCCTGCCCGTGGCCCCGCCAGCTCGCCGTGCCGTGCGCCCCCGTGCCACGCCTGCTCGTGGCCCCGCCAGCTCGCCGTGCCGCGCGCTCCCGCGCCACGCCTGCTCGTCCTGTGTCATGCCTGCTCGCCCGCCCTCGCCATGCCGTCGGTTACGCCGAGGAGCTACTGCATGCCGCGGCTGTGCATGTAGTAGGCGAAGGTGGCGTGCACCGGCATGGGTGGTGTGTGCAGCAGAAGAAAGAGATGGGAAAAGGTGGAGAGAGAGAGGATGATGGGTGGGCATGGTGGGCCATGGGGGATAAAAAAAGAGAGAGGATGACAGGTGGGTCAACCTCACATGCAGAGGACACTGCCCGGACGAGGACGACACAAAGTCGTCCGCTCGTGTCCGTTTCAGATGCAAAGCCAGACCAACTTTGCTCTCAGGATGGGGCGAGACCAGGGGCGAAGCCAGGATTTAGACATAGGGGGGCGAGACAACAACGAAGCCCAGAAAATTTTTCTGTCTCACAAACTACATAAGAGTTTTTATATCCAGATATAACTCCCGATCTGACAGGTCTAGCTATAGATTATAGTATTGAACAACTCCATGTGCGTGCCATGTAGATGAAGTTGGTAATCAAACTACTCCAAAATACGACATAAAGTACCTTGGTATGGAACGTTGTCATATGTATGTTTAAGAAAACATAACCAAATCATGTATAACTAAAAAGCAGGATTTAGCTTGCGTTCATATAGTTTTGAATTGAAAGGCAATCACTGCTTGGGACACCACTTACATTTACTTGATATACTTGATATATGTCAACGCAAGCATACAAAAGCATATAGAATCAATATGTGGTGTATTAGAAAAAAGTGAGCAACGTCTCAAGAATACATACCTTGCTAGGGTATCAAATCCAGCCCCGGCAATCCCTCGAAAAAAAAATCAAATCCAACCCCGGCTCTTCTCATTTGCTCGGATGAGCATTGTTTCCGCAGGCCGCAGGCATGCGGCAATCATCGCTGGTCAAGCATGGAAGGGTTCCCGGTTTCCAAAGATTGTGCGCGCCTATGCCCTTAGTGTGGCGACGATGGTCGATGATAACGATAGATTAAGCCTTATCCTGGCGTGGGCGGCGGCGGCGGCAAAGAGATCAGGTGGAGCTTGATTAGGTCGAACTGCACGGAATAGAAACGAACGGCATGTATGTGTGTGCATTACAGATCGATCGGTGATTCACGCACGGGAAAACCACCAAAACGCCATTTGTTTTGGGCTTGGGCCAGCCAGGAATATATGCACGTATGGATAAAGGCATGTACCCCTTTGCTAATGGGCGGTACCTACTAAGTAGCAATCAGTAGATTAGTATTAGCCCCCCCTAATAATCCATGGGGTGGCCGATTCATGGGGCCTGGCCTCCGCTCGCCCCCCTACTGGCTTCGCCCCGAGACGGATCAGAAACGGACTTTTTTTGGAATGCGGTCGCGCTGGGTCGTCTAGTCTATCCATTCATCTTCAAACGGATAGACCCAGAAGATTTGTGATTATACGCTGGAGTTGGCCTAAGCAACTCATGGGCAACCAAACCTTGCCCGAAATTTTGACAGCCAAACCAAGTAATTTTGACCAGAAATCAAAGGCACTCATAGTACACTGAAAAGAAGTATAGGCCGAGGTATATCACTGTGCTCCGGTGCGGTGGCCCGTGGCCGGCCTCCACGGGATGGAGTAGCAGTACCTGCTGCAGTGGCCTCTGCAGAGACGGAGCACGCGAGAGGGATCGCCTGGAAATGGAGCAAACTAGCTCGAGCCACGAGGAAGGAAATGGATCTGCTACCTTTTCAGGTCTGCACACTCTTCACCAAGCTGCCTTTTGACCCTGGAGCTGGCAACGCAACGGGCGGAGATGACTGCTCCGCTGGGTGCGAAGTGGACTGCGGCACGGCAGGCAGGGAACAGGAGGCGGCCCCATGGCCGCGCGTGGAACCTGCCTGGACTCGCCGCCTGCCTGGTTCCCGAGAAATCGCCAGTCTGCTCCATTCACCAGGCCATGAGATTCGCACCGATTTTCTTGGGACGCCGCGTACTCCCGTCGTTCGGAATTATTTATCGCAGAAATGAATGCATCTAGATGCATTTTAGTTATAGATACATCCATTTCCGAGACAAGTAATTTCGAATGGAGGGAGTACCTGTGTTAGACGGGAGAATATCACATGATAGTATGATACCAACACTTATATGCTCTCATGACACCAATTCGAAAAATTGAAATTTAAACGTGTCTAAAAATTCCGGAAAAACCATAGATGTTCTCAACATATGTGTCTACAAGCCCTAAAAAATCAGATCCAAATTTGATATACACATTGAGAAACAAATAAGACAAATATGTTGTGAACAGTGTAGTTTTTTGTACAATATTCATGCTTCGTCTTTATTGACATTACTCATGCTGAATTTTTCTTTTTTGTTTCTCAGTGCACAATTTGAATTTGAATCTGATTTTTTTAGGGCTTGTAGACACATATGTTGAGAACATCTATGCTTTTTTTTTCAGAAATTTTTGACACGTTTAAATTTGATTTTTTTTTTCAAATTGGTATTATGGGAGCATATAAGTGTTGGTATTATGAGATATTCTCCCGTGTTAGACTAGCCACAGTGAAGAGTAACATACACTTGTAACATATATATATCCCGATTATGTTACTACTTTCATAGTGGGTATTAACATAAGTGTGATATCATGCAATTCTTCATTTATTAGGTTATATACGTACATTGCATTGGGACATGTCATATTACAGTAACTAGCTAATTTACTCAAACTACCACTTTCTTCATGAACTCATTGTCACATAGACACATATGCTGAGTTGGATTCGATGTTACTGCTGAAGTTACATCCACTGTGGCTAGTCTTAGGCTAGTCATAGTAGGGAGTAACTTAGAGTAGTGTCATGCATATGACACTAGTCTATGTTACTACCTTCATAGTGGGTAATAACATAGTGGTAGTGTCATATATGATTGTATTTATTAGCTTGTAGACTTATTTTGTCTTGAAAAGTGTTATGTGATGGTAACATAGGGGGTGTTTGTTTCCAGGGACTTTTTAGTGTAGGGACTAGAAAAAGTCTAACAGGAATGACTACTAGGGACTAAAAGTTGCTTTTTGGGACAAAATGAAGACGACTCTCAAGGAGAGTCTTTTTTGGGACTTTTCCAACAATGTCCCTCCCTGCACCCATTGCCCCGCCATCCCATGGTGTTGTTTAATAGGGGTAACATGATCTTTTACATGTCATTTAATAACTTCTAGGGAGGAATTATGGACTTTTAGTCCCTGGAAACAAACAGGGAGGGACTTTTTAGGGACTGGGGACTTTTTAGTTGGGACTAGAAAAAATCCTAGGACTTATGATCCAAACAGGGCCATATTAGGTTACTCCAAACACCTTTCTCCTTATTAAATACATGCCACATAATCAAACTTATCTTGGGGTGCGTTATGTTATTATCTAAGTTACTCCCACTATGACCAGCCTTAGGGCATCTCCAACAGATTGTATGTTAATCTTATTGGTAAAATGTCCATGTCATCAATCAATAAGTTATCATACAACTACTCCAATAAATTGTATGTATGGTATCCAATAGATGGTGAGAAAATAAATGTGATTGCTCTTTATTTCACCTTCGAACTTGTGCAAAGGTTGTTGGTTAATCTACATAGTATAACTTTGCTCTCTCTCCGCACTTATCACATGTCACGTCATCACTATGCCTAGTTGACAAATTTACCAACATCTATCTTACAACTGTTGAAGATGCCCTTAGACGTAAACGGATTTTGTCTTTTTTTGTCTGTTTGTTATAGGTCGCTTGAGGCCGGCATCCGGGCTCATCCATCCAAATCAGAGGTGCGTCTAGCCGACCGACCCATTTGATCCACTGACCTAATTTTGTTCAATAAACATATTTTACACAAATAAATCTAGAATTCTCGATCATCATCATAGTTCATGCCAATCTACATGCCTGCGACCGGCATACATACTAGCACTCAACAAATTCGTCTTCTCAACCGTAGTTCATGCCGCCATATATACCAGCACTCAAAAAATTTGTCACTCTCAGCCATAGTTCATGCATCTCGACCGTAGTGCATATCGGTACACATGCCTGCATACAAAATGATCGCATATCGGCCATAACTCATTCATATATCTCGAGCATCTCCTTTTGGCTCTTCTCTGGACTAAGTCCTTTTCCCTGGGGACACCTTACTCAAGTCTACCGTCGTGATCTTCAAATCCTTCGAGATCCGCATGAGCTTCACCTCCTTTGCTTTTGTCCAGCCATAGTCCTTGATCTCGAGCTTCTTTTGCATGTCAAAGAAGGTCTTCACTTGCTCATCTTTCTCTTGGCGCTTCCTCTACTCCCTCTCTTCCTTTTAGGTCATGAGCCCCTTTAGAGTTTCTTGAAACACGAGTGTCAAAACATCACGCTTGTAATCCAACTTGGATTTGGTCTCCCCCCTCCCTCGTTTCTCACATTCACTTGGCTCAACGACAGTCGACGCCCCCCACCTTTCTTTTGCACGTCATATTGCTCCTTAAACTTTGGGCACCACAACTCATCGACCAACAATGGGTCAGGGTGAATGGCTTGTCCCCATGTTGGGCATTGTAGCACTCCAAAGATCGAAATGTCTACAAATGAAGATTAAAACAACAATATACATTTATATGCAATGAAGATGAAGGCATCAAACAACAAGAAACACACATATGAACAAAGGGAAGATCAGTTGTACACCATCTCTTTGATGCCTAAGCCACTCACGGGATCGCCGGTGATGTTCTGAAGGGTGGCACAAAAATTGTTGCACTCTAGTTGGATGAAGGACCACCTCCTTTGGGTCGACACATCACCACGGTTACTCTCATATTTGTAGGACTCGAACTTCCTACGTTCATGGAAGTATGTATGGACCCTCGTCGTATCCAATTTCCATCCAAGCTTCACAAATCAATTTATCCCATCCTTGGTGTATCCTCCTAGTGAGATGCGTTGCCGCCTCCTTTGTGCACTTGCTTGCTGAGGGAGCTCGTCGTGGAACAATGGCTCACTGTCGATGTCCACACCATCTTCTTGCCCTTAGTTGTCTTCTTGCCCGTGGACGTCCATGTCTTCTTGCCCCTTCACTTTACTGCTTGCGGGTATCTTGAATTAGGGTCTCGTTCCATCGTACACTTGGCACCCTCGTAGATCATGTCATCCTTGAATTCACTGTAGTAAGTCGGGTCTTCATGAGTCGGTGTCGAGGTCGACGCTTCATCGAACAGGTTGTGGGTATAGGGAAAGTTGCCCATAGGGATCTCCCGCAACGCTTCCTTTTGCGTCATGTGGTTTGGCCAGCCATATGTGTGGTGTTGAGGTCGAGGGCCACCACAACGAGGAATACCGGCGCGACTTCACTCACTTCCGGTGAGCTATCCTGAGGCGACCGAAAGAAGTGGGGCGTGCCCAGGTCATGTTGAGGAAGGAACCTGTACGTCAGTGGCGTTGTCAAGGTGCGCGACAACTCCGGACGTGGCGAGCGCATAGCCGACAATCATGTGCTGGCTCTAACCGTAACAGTGGCAGTAGCAAGAAGGCCCGGGTCGCCACGGAACCCTACCATGAGGAGGGCCTGCTGCGTGGCCTTGGCGACGATGACATCGTTCTCCGCAATTGCGGTCTAGTAGCTAGGGTGGCGGCGACGTATTTTTTTTCTTCTACGACCTTCCTTCGGCCATCTCTCTTCGCCGTCTCCTCCGGCATTCGCACCTTCTCTGGTGGATTTTTTGGGTGCACGACCCAGGTGGCCATGTCGTTGAACGTGGAGGCCGGGAAAGAGGTGGCGGCGGGGTTGGGCACATAGACCATAGCGCGTGGGCAGGAGGGTTTTGGGAGAGAGGGGAGAAATGGGATGGATGTGCCACCAATGGGCGGGCCAGGAAAGGACAAGGGACGGTGTCGCGGGAGTCCACGTCGACGTTTCAAATTTGGGCAGAAAATGGGTGGCGGTGGGCAAAAAAAGGCATTCGTCCGTTTGCGTCGCCGCGTTCGGCCGCGTTTTGCATCCGCGCGGATTCCAACGGACCCGGGCGGACGAAATGGCTCGCTGTGTTGGAGTTGGCCTTAGGGCATCTACAACCGTGGTCATCTAATCTGCCCCGTATATGGCTGCGGATAGGTCCTGACGCGCTCGCTGAAGGTGACAGAGCATATCTTATCTCACACTCCATAGTCACATCTCTGATATGTCCTACCCCGAATTTATACAAAATCATTCAAATGACGTACCCTACATAGATCAACATATGAACATAGCAATCCGACATACGTAACATATAAACATAATCCGATCAGCCCCAAAGTTCATCACTTAACTAAATTAGATACTAATTAAAACTAAGAGACATGGGGCTGGATTTCATCACTTCCTCGCCGGATGCTTCCACTTGGAGTCTCAGCGGCGGATGGCGTCGCGGAGGGCCTCGTCGTCGCAGGAGGGGGGCAGAGGCTCCGGCGCGGATCTGCAAGATCCGCACTTGGCGCCAACACAACCAAAACCATCGATTGTATATAGATTTTTAATTTTGAAAACAAACAATTTTGGACCACCGAAAATGGAAAATTTAAATATATAAAGTAACAAATGCAAAATTAAATATATAAAGTAAAGGATATTTGTGCAAAAAAAAAAAAAACCGCATGCGTCGCACCAAGTGGTTCCGGTCATTGACAGTGGGCCTCTGCCACACTGTCACGCCATATAAGCACGGGATACGCCTAATACGGATGAAATGATCGTATATGCACTCTCGAAACAAGTTAAGTGACTGTAATTTCATACTCTTTGCCGCTTTGACCCTGTTGATTTGACGTGGGACAGACCGGAGCCGAAAAGCGGCAGCGGCAGCGGCAGCAGCAGCCATGGGCAAGCCCAACGCCTCCGATTGGACGTCTCGGTCTCGGGGCCTCGATCCCTGCGTGCGCCGAGACTCGTGCGACGAGCCAACGGATCCGTGGTCCGTCTCGCTCCCGCTATAAATAAATGAGTTCCCACCTTCTTGTTCCTGTATTTTAAGCTCAGCACAGTCACCGGCCGCTACTAGAGCTCTTTCACTGTAGTGGTACTCTCAAGTCAAGTGCAAGCACGTCCTCGCTTGTATATAAACCTCCACCTGCTGCTTCGACTCCGATGGCGGGCAACGGGGGGACATCGCTGGCCCAGCTGTTCGAGCCCGCGCCGGCATCCGAGCTCGCCCTCCTGCCGCAGCCGCAGGCGTCGACGCAAGGGGCAAGTCCGGCGAGCGCGCGGACGAAGCCGCGTGGCCGGCCGCCCGGGTCGAGGAACAAGCCGAAGCCGCCGGTGGTGGTGGTGCGGGAGAGCGCGGCGGCGATGCGGCCCGTCGTGCTGGAGCTGGCCGCGGGCTGCGACGTGGCGGGCGCGGTGGCAGCCTTCGCGCGCCGGCGCGGGGTGGGCGTGTCCGTGCTCTGCGGCCGCGGCGCGCTCGCCGCCGTCACGCTGCGGCTGTCGACCTCGGCAGGGACCTCACGCGCAGTCCGGCTGGAGGGGCGGTTCGACGTGCTGTCGCTCTCCGGGACGGTGCTGCCGGCGGCCGGCGAGGGCGCGGGCGCGGCTCCGACGCCGTTCTCGGTGTCGCTCGCGGGGGGCGACGGGCAGGTGGTCGGTGGCACGCTCGCCGGGGAGATGACGGCCGCGGACGGCGGTGTCGTGCTGGTGGCCGCCACGTTCGTCACCGCCGAGGTGCACCGGCTGCCCGCGGTGGAGGCCGAGGCGGTGGTCGAAGGCGATGATGGCCTCGGCGGCCGCCAGGAGGAGGAGAAGCGCCCACCTACACCACCCCCGCCGCCCCCGCAGCAGCAGCAGCAACATCAGCAGCAGGCGATGGTGGCCGCGAGCGCCGCTGACGTGGGCCGCGTCGCCGCCTACGGCGGTGTTCTTGGCTGGGGCCCCGGCGGCCATCCGGGCCAGGTGGGGCTCTACGCGCAGCATGCCGAGCAGATGCTTTCGCCGTGGGGCGTGTTCGCCGACTCACGCGCCGCCCCGAACCATCCTGCGAGTTCGAGTCATCACCATTACTTGTAGAATCATCACCGTTCACGTTCATTCTCCTCTTACGTGGGGGGACGTAGATCGTTCTTGCCAACATCTTTTGGGTCCGTTTTAATCAGTACTCCTACTCTAGTCCGTATGGATGATGATTGAATCCTTTGAATCTTTGATGAATCATTGTTGAGCTGAATACAGAGATCGAACGCTTTGATCACAAATTCACAATGCATGGTACGTACTCAGACCCATGTGTGAAATAAAGGCATTGGACTATCCGCTGGTCCATGTTGTGGGTGGAGCTGGCCGGCCTGACACGGCCTTGTGCACAGTGGCTAGATGCCATGTCTGGGAAGGAGCTAGGCATGCACGCAGTGGAGCTGCGGAGCACGATGATAAAGAGAAGATACTGCTGCATGTGTGTGCCTGCCTGCCTGCCTGCCTGCGGCTGCACGTATTTTCCTCGGGAAGGCGCGACATTGTGGGGTTTCCGATGTAGTCCATGCATGCAGCTGCAACGCATAAATAAAAGCTGAAGCCACCATGTGGTACTACTAGTACGGTGCTCCTGCTGCCACACTAGCTTCAGCCTCCAGAGACTGGAGGCAGAGGGAGCATACCAATAGTAGCACCGCTTTGAATCGCATTCTCGCTGGAAACATTTACCGAACCAAATAACTCAAGGTGAACCATAAATTCATGAGTTTGGGAACTCGTTTGGTAATATGTACAGTAAATTCGCTCTATGTAACATACGTCAAGATGGCCGAGTTGGTCTAAGGCGCCAGTTTCAGGTACTGGTCCGAAAGGGCGTGGGTTCAAATCCCACTCTTGACAGATCTTTTATTATTGTCAATCAAAGAGACCCTGCCCCGTAACGTTGTGTACTACCTCCGTCTTCGTTTATTTTGTAATTTGTGTCAAATTTTTATTAAATATTTAATTAATAAAATGTTAATGTATGCCAACAAAAATGCCAGAAACAACGGGGAATGACTTGTGTAGAATCTGAGCTTGCTGTACAAAAATAGAAAAAGACATCCTGGACCACTAGATCGGAGATCAAAGGTACAGATTGAGGTGGAGGGATCTCATCCCACTTAATGTAGATTTTGCAGAAAACCCCCCACTGGCAGTTAGACATGAAATAGGACATTTGCAGTATGCACCTCAAGTCTTTGTGAAATACAACAATTTTCGGATAGGAAATGTGCTAATGCCCATATCGTCTTAGTCTGAAACAACTTGTGTCATATAAAATCTGAGCAAATATTTACTGCATGAAATGCAGACACAGAAACACTAGTTTTTGAAGAGAGTTGAACATCTTCGTCACTGAGGAACGACAATATATATCACACATATTTTAGCACATGAGATAACAAGCGATCCCGGATCAAGTTGAACCTACATGTCAAACTAGAAATATAGCAATTTAAGGATTGAAATTATAGTTGCTCGACAAGCATTTCAGTACTTGAGTACATGAGAACACATCACAAAAGGCTAGTAGAACCACACATACATGTCAAACTTGAAGTAGAGCAAATTAAGGACTGGAATTATCAGTGCTTAGCAAGCATTTGAGTACTTGAGTACATGTGGCATAAAGATCATTTTTAGCATATGGCCGGCAAAACCAAGTGGTAAAGATTGAAATTATCATCGCCCAACAAGCATCTTGCTGGTACAAGACCGAAAATATCTATCATTTTGCCTTGTGTTAATGCTTCCTGGCAATCGAGCTTCCAGTTGGGAGAGAGATGACAACCTCCATGGACACTTGATCAGTTCGATCTACCTAGGTAAACACACAGGAAATAGGGGTCAGTCAGAAACATATACCAAATAGCATATCTTGAGAAGAGAAACAATCATTATATATGTCCGGCTTCTTTCAACATTCCAACCTAGGAAACAGAACCTATATGTCAAAACTTAGGTATGTGATAGTCTTTGGTAAATGGTCTATGTATGCCTAATTGTTTCAATCAACCTAGTTGAGCGGTCATAGCAAGACAAATAAGTGGTAGTCTTTGCAGCCAGAAGAAGCACAAACCTCTACTGTTTTGATGTTTGTTTCTTAGAACATGTTCTTGCATCATGAAACACCATTTCCTTACAAATGCTGCATTTGCGCGCGACTTTTTGATGAATTCCAGGCCTTCTCTTCTCACCAGACCCACTCCTCACACCATCCCTATGGCCCTTTATTCTAGAGCATGTGCCCCTTGCATTGATATCATTAGGTGTGAGGATGGTAACATGCTTTGGAATGACGCTCCCGATACATGACTCCTCATTTTCTTGTGTATTGCATGGTACGGCCGAAACTAGTTCGCCTAAACCCAACTCAATGCTACACAAACTATTGTGCAGGAATTCAATTCCTTCCATGGAGCGTTTGGAATTCCGTATGAGATCTTCTAGCTTGTCCCTCACAGCAACTATCTTCCTTTTCACAGCAATATCAACCGGATCTATTAAATTTTCTTCAAGAACATTCCCTTCCCCATCATAGACAATGTCCCTAGGAATTGGAAAAATATCACATCATCATCATCACGTGGGTCAAGGTAGATAAATATTAATGTGTCTACATCTACACGATAAGAAATATACCTTTTACAATTTTTCTGCCATCGCTTAAGAATATAAAGGCTCGGCAATTCATTTATTTTCGCACCTCTCAATACCCTGATAATGTGACGACACACAATTCCCTTGGACTCAAAAAGTTTGCAAGAGCATTTAGCGGTCATGGATGTTGTGTCATAACACACTTCTCTAATCTTCTTGTATTGATCGCTGACAAAGATGATTTTAATCCCCTCACGATTTTCTGTCTGCTGAACATCACAATCATCTCTGGCAGCAAGCACCTGAGCCTGAAACAATTCAAAAACCTCATGTGTGAATAGCATCCTGCCTTGTCTCTCTATTTCCCATGATGTCAACAACTCACTTGTTGTATATTCACTTGTGTTATCAGCAACCAGCTCACTTTGCCTTTGACATTTCAAAGCAGTGTCAAACCTTAGCCAAAACTCAACAAAGGTAAGCTTGCGACGGATGAAACGTTTAAAAAATGAATTTGCACTCTCTGAAATAGAAGTTGTCCTGAGTAGACCAGCTAGATGAATGTCCATGAAGTAAGCTGGTATCCATGTCGCACGAAGCCTATACCTTTTGGCAAACCACTCGTGGTCCTCCAACTGAAACTCTGTGATGAAAGACTGCCATCTATCCTCAAATTCAGCAGGTGTTTCAGAATTCCACACACAATATTTCAGCCTATCATAGAACACAAGGTCATTCCTCAATTCTGGGCGTACCTTCCCTGGAACCTTTTCCATAATGTGCCACATGCACAATCGATGTGTCGTGTTTGGTAGAGTTTTTCCAATTGCATTTTTCATCTTAACACATTCATCAGTTATGATCAGTCTAGGCGCAACCCCACCCATTGCTCTAAGAAATGACCTGAACAACCAAATATATGATTCTTCTGTCTCATGAAGTAGAAACCCCGCCCCCAAAAAGACACTTTGCATATGGTGGTTTACTCCAGTGAAGGGCGCAAAGGTGTATTCATATTGGTTAGTGCTATATGTCGAATCAAAAGATACGACATCGCTGAAATGCCCATAGTTTTTCCTACTTGATGCATCCGTCCAGAATAAACGAATCAATGTACCAATCTCGTCAACTTCATATTCAAAGAAAAAAGCAGGGTTCAGAGCCTTCAATCTACCAAATTGGTCCACCAATATTTGAGCATCACAATTTCTGATTTTATTTTTCAGTCCACTGTAGTGATTTTGTAGGTCTTTCTGGGTGCACCCAACATGCTGAAAACCACCAGCACCAACATTAAGCAGCCTATATGCTAAGGCAGTGCCAATGCTAGCTTTCTGGCAATCGTGAAGTGTTGTCTTCACTCTCTCACTAACTTGACGATTTGATCTAATCAAGTGTTGCTGGCTAGGTGGCACAAAAGGGTGATTGTGATATTCAGTGAACGAAGCTATCTTGTATTTTCCATTACTTTCCCGAGTGACATATATATAAGCTTCACATCCACATCTAGTTAATTTAACCTTTCTCCTTTTCTTTGAAGCCTCAACAACAACCATACCTTTCTCGGGACGAAAGCCTTCTTTTGCACACAGGAAGCGTTTCCATTGAAGCACATTATCTACAACCCTCTGTTGTCCAAGACGTACACCAAATCCGACATTGTGTGCATATGTCCTGTAAAATTCCAGCACCGAGCCAATGTCATCAAATATCATCCCTACTTTTGGCTTCAATTCCTCGTCACACTGGGGTTTATACAAAGAACCCTGCAACATTAATTACAAGTTCAGTAACATTACCCTCATATTTTCCTATCAAGCATGACTGCATTCATGTAGTTTAACTTGAAAAAAAATAAGAAGTTACATTACATTAAAATACAAAACTGTATGTACCTCTTGAGAGAATGATTCTTTTTTCTTCGGTGTACTGGATTCATCAATGAGAAGCATTGGGGAATTAATTTCTGCAAATGATGTTGCATCACTGAAATCTTGATTTTGAACACTGTTGACCGATTCCAGGGCTGCAAACAATTTTTTAGCAACCAACATCACACAAGGGATTAACATAATGTTAGATACATCAGGATATCTTGACTTCCTCGTACCGCTATTCTCACCTGATAGTGCTGGTGCACATGTTGCGATCATTGGAATTGAAGCCTCTCCTAGGGGAGACATCGCACTGCTACCCTCCATTACTGGATCCTGAGATGAGAATTGCAAATTTAGACTGGGCATCATCTTTTCCATGAAAACTTCTGCCACATGGGCCATATCAAAGGCATGGCTTATGGGAACAATTCTATTATAGGGAAATGTAATTAATTACTCTGGTACAAAAAGCTAAACAGAAGGGCAAGAAAATATTCATGTGCATAGAAATACTGGAGGGAGCACCCAGCCAATAACAAATGTCAGAATTATGGGGATGAAAGATCAGCAGTAAGCATTAAAAAGGAATTGCCAACCCAAGGAATCCCCTATCAGAACATGCAATGGCATCTTTGCGTAGGAGGAAAAAGGATTGCATGCAATTGACAAAAGAAAAACAACAATAATTAGCTCTGTAGTGGGAACAATAACTATCACAAGTGTGAGTGATTGGACATGGTGATGTCTTGTGCCACTGCCGAAATTAGGAACAAATCAAATGAGAACAACATCAACTGTATACATGCATCAGCATATGTACCTTTGCATGGACAGAAAAAAGCCATTATCTCACGCGCGCGCGTGTGTGTGTGTCGGCTTGCCGCTGAAGAAGCGACGAAGCCAGAGCAGCCTACTTCGTGTACTAGTGCATCTCACCGGAATTGCTAGATTTGCTAGTGTATTGCTTCATGCTATAAATTGGTTAGGTACACGTGCTGCTTCTGGTAGCAATACACAATACCATAACTAAGTCATAGCACTAATCAACATGCTGCTTCTGGATAAAAAAAAGAATCCAACCAACACAAGTATCACCCCAGAACAGATCTTCTTCTATTCTACTCAAGCTGCTGTTGCTACCCCAGCAACTAAATTGGACAGATTCGACGTTAAGAAGTAGAAAGAATATAAAACTATAGAGATGTAGTATCAATCTGCTAGCTAATAAAAATTTGACATTTATATTTACCTGAAGAACGAAGAACCGTGTCAGCCTATTCGCAGAACCAGAAGCGGCCGGCCGGGAAGGAGGCGAGGATCCAGGACCGTCGAGCTGGTGCTGAATCGCGAGAGGGGGTGGGGATGTGGAGGAGGACGGGAACGATCTGATCTTGGAGCCAGAGAGTGGGGAGAGTGGGGAATCCGATCTAATCTGCCTCAAACTGCGCCACCGGCGACGAAACGGTTAGGAGCCATCGGAGAGGAGAGGGATCAGCATATTTGCTGCGCGAGCCCGCCCAGCTTGGCTCAGGATCTGCCGCCCCCACGGCGCCGCCGGCGTCGCCGCCGCCGCCGCCGAAATTTTGGATCCTGTGTTGTCGGTGTGTAAGGATTTGGTACAGACAAGGGAGGGCAGCGACTGCTAATTTCCTTGTCTCGTTGGACCTTTTTGCAAATTTTGTGCAAAGATCCCTCCATCGTGACCTGTGCCATCCATCTCTCATCCAATGGCTCAACATCATTTCTTCTATTTTTTCACCACAAGCTCAGATTCTACACAAGTCGTTCCCGAAACAACGCAACATCATTGTACTAGTATTCCTGATCATTGGCTGGCATTAGAATCATGAACACTTTATACATTCTAAAAATACATAACCATCACAACGCAACATCAACCGAGCTGTAGCCGGCATGTGTGGCTGACGGCCGAATCTTTGGCCGCTGTCGTATTTGCAGACGAGGTCCTCCGTGTCAGCGAAGGCTGTAAGGTAAAAGAATCAATGCCAGAAAGCGTTGGCGACGCAGTATTTAGATACATTAAAACTGAGCACCCTCCCAGCCCTCTCAAGCCATCAGCATTTCAACCGTTAGATCTTGAGTCAAAATCGTTTCTGGCCGTTGGATGGTTGTTTTATCCCATGTTCTCTCGCTAAGTGGGCTAAATGTCCTAAAGAGCAGCTACTCCGGTGGCAATTTCTGAGAACTCTGGTAGATTGGGCCTAGCTGCCCCACAAAGCCCACGAAGAAATTTACACATCGGAGAAAAGGGCGAGCGACTACTCTCCAGAAACCTAGGTACGCCGCCGCTGTCGCTATCATCCACGCTATCCCTCCCGTCACGCGCCCTCACGCCACCTCGCCGGCGGCCTCCTCCCCTCCTATCCTCTCCCCCAAAGCCGCTGACCTCGTCTCCCACCCTCTCCTCCTCACCTCATCAGAAGAGAAGAGAAGAGAAGAGGGAGATCGACCAGGTCAGGCGCAGGCCAGATCCGCCACAGCCGCAACGACCCCGCCAAGGATTTGGATATTTGCCGCCACGGAGATCACGACCAACGACCAATCCGTCCTGCATCACCTTCACCTACGCCGCGGCTCATCGGCGACGCGACAACGAACCAGGCCGCCACGTACCCCGTCGACACTATCTTCGGTGAGAACTGCCAACTGACTGTCACCTACTTTTTTTCCTTTTTTTTTTGTTTAAAGGTAGTCATTTTTTTTTGCATGGTAAGGGCAGGCCTTCTGTTAGTTAATCAAGTTTCTCAGGTTCATGGGTTTGTGTTATGGTGTTTTGTGCTTGTGTTGCATATATATTTATCACATTAGTATCAACAATATAGACATGCCCAGAGCCTTACATCCCTACCATCTCTTACATTCTTCAGTTTGTCAAATGCCCAACAAGCTATTCAGATTCCTGCATCTTTTTTCCAGTTTTTTTTCATAGTGATCTATGTATTATGGTGAATCCTTCAATCCAAGATTCCATAAGACGATATAGAAGTTTGGGATTAATTGAAGTACAAATATGTACGAGTTGTTGGATGGAGGGTTGGCCAGAATTCCTCTAGCAGTCAGCACATGAGAGCCAGGACGGTGGCGGTGGAGCCTCCGGCATCAGGGCACCGCTGTCGTCGTTCCCGTTCCATAGACCACCAACTGGATTCATTGACCGCTGCCTGGATGAATGCAAGGGAACCAATCCAGATTCATCTGATGTGTTCAAGAAATCATCAGTGTTGTCATACATGACAGGATGATTAACAGGGTCAGTGGATACACACCCATCTTGTCATAAGTAAAATAATATTCTGCTGGTACATATTTGTGTATATGATTAGAGGTGAAAAATCTGAGTTGAGATGCCTGTGCATTAGTATGGATTAGGAGTTTTAGTTGGTGGTTTTCAAGATCAATATGATGCAGTGTTTGTTCGCTGATCCAGAAAGTCCACAATGCACGTGTGTACAAGAATTTTCTGTCTGTATAATTGTACAATTAAAATGTCTTTCTGTTTTTTTTCATTCTAATGTAATTACTATGTAGTCACTCCCACTCTTGTTTTTGGCATATTACTGGGACCCTGGAGATATAAAACAGACTGTTTACCATTCTGTAGGAACCATAAGCAATATATGGCAAAGACATCTTCCTAATTGTAGAATCGTGCACGCTTTTTGGGCACACACGTTCATATATCATAATATGTAATACTAACAAACAGATTATTTAACAAGCCAGATCTACTTGATCAAATGTACCCGCCACTTTCTTGGGACATTTAATTGCCCATAGAATCACCCCAGCTTTGATAGCTGGGACTGGAAGGACATTATCTGTCTTGTTAAAAGTCTTGATCGTATATACTAAGAGCATAGGACTCCACATGCTAACGATTTCTTATGAAAAACAATCTTCACAAAAACTGAGACCTACCTACGTCGACTCACATCAAATCCATTGGCATTCAGTTACCTCTTATATACAACCAATACCTGGGCCTAGGACTGATTACTTAGACCAGTATTATTTATCCTTTTATTAGATAAATAAATATGTGTGCATAGCTGAATCATTGATGTGGGAATGATGTTGATACTTGGTATACAATATGATCTTTCTTAATACGATAGTGCATTTCCCTCGACATTTTCCCTGTTTTTACTGGTCTTTGATCTTTTTTTACACAAAACAGAACGGAATTCTTGGATTTGAAGAAATTTCCCTTGCGCCTCATGGCAAGAAAATTGACTGTACATTCAGAAAAGAATCATGGCATTTGCATGGATAGTTTAACTTTAAATATGGCAGTAGATTAAAAAAATATACTATAAAAATGACACAAAATAGAAAAGTCTGCACCATACAGTGGCACTTAAAGCCTGCATCTCCAATATGATAATTTGCAGTATGAATTTATGCTTAGAGTGATTAGATGGACCTAGAAGAAATGTACAGCCACTGGCACATTTTTGTAGAAAGTTATAAAATTGGAAACAAACTGTAGCGCCTGCTTTACTGTTATCTTCCATTTAAATTATAGCATTTTGATCTTGTCATCTTTACATGTTGTTTAACATCCTATGCAGCCTTACTTTGATTCAAAGTGCATGAACCTGAATGCAGGCATCATTTTGACTGGAAGGCCTTTCTTTTTTCATTCTTTGGGATCAGTAAATTTCATCATGTAATTCAATGCCTGGATGGTTTTGGGCTGCTTTATAATTTAGTAAACAATATTAGCACCACAATTAATTGAAATATTTTGTGTGTTTCTTGTGCTCACCTTGCAAGCCCTTAAAAACAAGATGACAAAGAATTTGGTATACATTTCGTAATTAAATTCCTGTCTTATATTGGAATTTATATTGTCATCAATGATTGTTTGATGAATAAAATTTCTGTCTTATATCAATGATTGTTTGATGAATTTATATTACCTTTTCTAACATAGTAAAGCTATGTTTAGAAGTATCCACTAATTAACTTGTGAGGAGATAAAAAACACGCTTACTCAATATCGTAAATAATGAATGAACCTGTACAATAATCAGTTGGATAGTTTCTTTTAGTTTGAGGGGTTTATAATTTGTAGAGTGTTATTTTTCAGTTGAACTATGTATTGTTGTTCCATGTATTTGTATGCAGTGTTGTCCCGCCCTATGTTAATTGACAATATTTGACAATAATTGTTATGTATTTTTCATTGTGTATATGTCCAGTTTGCATATTGTACCATTTAATTTTTATATATAATTTTAATAGAGTTTTCTTACAAATATTTATATTATTCTTTTATCAAAATGTACCATTATGACTGAACTTGCATCTATAGATATATGTGTCACTGTGTCATCCTCCTACTTTGTTTATCATGAAAGTACTACTCTCTCTAATCCATATTAATTGACGTAGGTTCAAATATATTTTAAACCAATGTCAATTAATTTGGATAGGAGGGAGTACAAGTTTTGTTGAATCGTGTATACGTATTATTAAAATCCAAATCATTCTATTGATAAAATGGACGGGCGCAGCAACGCGCGCCATCGATGATCTAGTGATAATCACAGTTACTCAAGTGAATCTCTTTGACGGCCTGTCGCCTCTTTCCTGAAGAAACATAGCGTTGGAAGACTCCAATCACATTGCACTTGTGAAGTTCGTCCTTGATGATAGTGTACGTCTTAGCTTGGTGCAAAATTTCACACGCTTCGGTTCCATCAGCCGAGAGGGCGCTCCCCAGGCTTGTTGCATCCTCATGGTTCTTCTGGTCCTTCCCGAAGCTTCGGGGTCTTTTTTGGTCCATCAAAAATCACCAAAAAGTTTCAGCTCATTTCAAGAACTTTTATTTCTGCCAAAAAAACGACACCACGGTAATTCTGCTGAAAATAGTGTCAGTCCGGGTTAGTTCCATTCAAATCATACCAAAATCATATAAAGTTGTTATAAACATGGCATAAACACTTCATACATTATAGATACATTGGAGACGTATCATTATAACAAACTGTCATATGCTTAGTATCTTGGACCGAAACAATGTTAATTTCGTACTCCCTGTGTTGTCTAGTTTGTGGTAAAGTCATCTCTAGTGAGAAGGGTTGACTACGATATTAGACCGGAACAACCAAATACCAAGTAATTGCATCTTCATTATTATAACCTTCAGGTGCTACCAACCAAATGCCATGTATCAAACGATCTCCCGACGCAATGCGGGCAGCCAACGAAGTGCAAATCATGGTTTAGAGGTTGTACTTTCTCAGCCATGCTCTACCAGGACACATAAGAAAGGGGGCATAATCCATGCAGAGAACAAATCACGCCCATACCAACCATAATGAAATTGCATAGTAGTCCAGATGGATGATAGTGCTAGAATTATAAACCGATTGAAGTGGCTAAGTGCATTGCTCTCTCCATAGCATGAGCTTGATGCATGGTGGAATGCTCTCTCGTAGGAGTAGTTGGGTATCGAAATGTAAGGGTGATCTAACCTAGTAATACGTATTTCCCTGGATTTAGAACAAATGTTAATCGAATCAGTAGGATTTTTTTTCCGCAAGACTAATCCTCAATACATGCACACAAAACACAAACAATCTTGTTTCCAGTGCTTCAAAAAGGTTGTCAAGCTTCCTGTCTTGATAGCTACAACGATAAATTGTATGGTATGGTAGGAATTGACAAATAGATAAAATAATAAATAGAATAGAAAATAAAGTAAGTTCTAACGATATATATAATTATACGAAACAGACCCCGTTCCATGGTTTCACTATAGGCATCTCTCCAAGCAAGATAAATATGTTCTGGTGAACAAATTACAGTTGGACAATGATTAAATTGCAACACTTATATTTACTAGATGACTTGTTGCGCTAACTGGTGCAGAGGCCAACTGCAGGCCGGGAGTTATGCGAACTATTTGAAGGATTTGTCCTCAACTTCTGCAAATGATTATGCTCATACTAAATATATGACAAGAGACTCCTTTCGTGATGGATTTTTTTCCGCAACTATCTGCAAATGAAAAAAAAAAACTACAACCTGAAGTTAGGTAGGCGGCCGTATCTACCCTACCCATGCCCGCCTCTGGCTCACATGGGAAACCTGACAGCCGGGTCAATAAAAAGGCCGACCACAATGCCCTACAGTAGATAGCCTGAAACACCGAAACCACATACCCGGAACAGAAGAGACGACTCGAGACCATTAGCTTTCCCATTTAAGTTAATGTCGGCATTGCGATATGAGAGGCCACTCGTTCCGCCATTCGATGCTCTCCACCATTATTTATGCTTGATAAATTTTTATTTTTCTAGCGTAGACACACTGCATTCATTTCAACATGTTCAAATGAATAACCCGCAACATAGCTAGCTTAGTGTTAGAGTATAATGTTAGTAATATTTGGTGTTCTCTTTAGTTCAAGATTCACATAATTGATTCTCTTTTTGTCTTATCACGATTTTGTAGGTCACATAGTGACATATATGGATGACTAATGATTTTATTTGAATTCAACATTGCTATTAATCTTGATTGTTATAGTAAGGACTAACTATATTAATGATTGAGTAGATTACATAACTTTTTTGGTAACATGGATGAACCTGATGGGTTATTGTCTCTTTTTTTACATATAATAGATGGAATGTATAATTTTACACATTGCCCGTCTAGCTCAGTTGGTAGAGCCAAGGCTCTTAGGACGTGTTTGGTTTGCTTCCTGAGCAAACGTTACACGCCCTTAACCTTGTGGTCTTGGGTTCGAGCCCCAAGGCGGGCAATTTTTTGGGTGTTCATACGTATTTCCTTTGCTTTCTCAGTGTATACCTTTTTAGACCTATTGATTTAGGTGGATACAAGAACATAGAGTTATGTATTTTTGGCAACATTATGAACCCCATTTGGAAGTTAGCTATATGACTCAAATGTGTATTGGTGTGACATGGATTGTGGAGAATAGGAAATTGATGCTAGACGAACTAGGCGATGGTTTTGTTTTATTATTTTTTGGCATTGTAGTTGTTTTCTATGCTTCGGGTTTAGGTCATCAGTTTAGACCGGTCGATTTATTAGATGTAAAAATTGTGTTGAGTTCTCTATTATCTACAAAATTGTGAACCCCATATTTTACACCAAGTAGATGACATGACAATATTTCTAAGTTATGAAAACTAAGGAAAATGTACGTTGCAATGAGTTGCAATGGATAAGTTCATTATCCCAAAACCATATATAAGGCGCACTTGACTTATGCCGTATTTTCCCATTGGGCAAGAATGATGATTCCTTGAGTTATCAGGCATCCTATATGCATTGTTTCTATATTACCTACATTCATTCTACAACATATGTTTTTCTCTATTTATTTGCTTTCCCCCTTCCCAAAATTATAGATCTCCAGGTTTAGCTTTCACTTGACTCGGGGTAGCTGCTCAAGTACATCTCAAAAAGAAACTTCCTCAGGCCCAAGTTTCTGCAAAAATCTTCTTGGGACATTTAGCTAGCAAAGGAATGTACACGTTGGCGATATCTGAATATGAAATTTCAAAGCCTTAATGGTCTTTGGGTAGACAAACTAAGCGCCATCAAACTAAACAATATTTTTCTTTTGGATTTATCACCGCTCACAAGAATGTAGGTATACACATGTCCTACTTATGTTTTTGAATCTCACGAGGAATGATAACATGGTATCATAGCACTATTATTTGAAGTTTTCCATCATTACCGAGTGCACTTAGTAAACTATACGCATGCATGCTCTTGTTCCTTTCGGCCCCCATTTCCCTTCCTGTGATGAATGAACCATATAGGGCGTGATTGGTATCATGCAGTCCCCCAAATAGTATGAGTGGATGCAAAAATGTCATGTTTGGTTTCTCACCCAAGGCTTTGGCCAATACATGCATGAAACTCAAACCACCAACTCAGTAGGACGCTCAAATCGTCCGTTTTCGTAGATCTAGGATGGGGCGACCGCAAGGGGGAATGATGTACGTGGAGGTGCAAACATGAAGATGGTGGGAGACAAAAATCTATAGGTGCGGTATGGTGCTAAATATGCAGGCTCACCCTCCTTTTGCTAGATCACCTCTAGCGGGAGGAAAAATCCAACCTCACTTCCCAGCACTGACGATGGCAACATCTTAGATCCTTGACACTAAAGGTGACTCCCCTCCGACAGCTACTCACTCCCTTTATCTGCGTCTCTGTCTTGTCTCTAGCATGGGCGGGTCATTGCCATCGCCTTCCATGGAGGTAAGTATCATACAACCACCCTTCATCCCTCCATTGTTAGGTCGTTAGGTGTATGGTCGGTTTAGTCATTACTTACTGCAACCTTGATTTCACTATGGCAAATAGATGAAGCTGCTCATTCAAGCTTCAACACTCATAGCTCTGATTGAATTTAGGTTAATGTTGGCCCACGTACAAGAGAGCGGTTCGTCACTACTCAAAGTCTGTTGTCAGATATGGTCCATTTTTACCCCGAGATAAGGAAAGGATGGCCAACCTGAAATATACCCACAATAGTAATGATATTTAGAGCCTATGAATATGCTTCGAATGAGAAGAGCCCCGTTTTGCCAAATTTGTGGTGATGTTTAGGGAGAAGGCTTGCTACAAGATAACACCCATGCCTCTTTGGAAGATCATGTAGCAACGTCCCTTCATGTTGTAGGTCATAACTTGAGGTAACACACTCAAGAGATTTGTTGAGACAATTTCGATATTTAAAGCAAGTTTTGTATGCTATTCGAGAGCTCTAAGTAGACATGATCAAGGCCACTACTTGTCGAATTCCCACTGAGATACACACAAGCTATAGATGGTATCCATATTTCAAGGTGGGAGCTACTAATTGTTAGTTCTGCAATGACATACTTGTATTATTGTGAGCCATAACACAACTGTACTGGTCCAATAGAAGGTACTCATGTGACTACTGGAGTGTTGAAGTCATATGCTGCAACATACATGGATAGAAATTAGAAGTGTGCTTGATGCTGTTGATTTCGATCTCAAATTTGCATATGTGTTAGCTGGTTGGGAAGGACCATCCCATGATGCTAACATTCTTGCTCACAACATGGCTCGACCTGATGGATTCAATATCCATGATGGCAATTTGTACGTAGTAGGTGTTGGGTATGCATGTCGACCTGGGGTTCTTCCAGTCTTCTAGAAAAACAAGTGCCATCTCAATGATTTCTCTGGTAGGAACTATCCTAACATTGTTGCTGAATTGTTCAATCTTACAACACTAGACTTGGAGTTATAATTGAGAGGGCATTTGGTGCTTTCAATAATAGATTTAAAATCCTTGATCAAATTAAGAAGAAGAGAAGTATAGAAGGAGAATGAACTTCCCCCTTGAACACCATTGATAAACCTTCCCCCATGAGCCATATGACTATTAATTTGGTATTGCCATTTGTTAGTAGTTAGAGTGAACTGTCATTTGTTTAGTATCTAGGACTGAAGCAATGTTAATTTTGGACTCACTATGTTGTGCCCTTTGTGTTCAGGTCATCGCTAGTGAGAAGGAGTGACTACAATATTAGACTAGAACAACCAAACGCCAGGTAATTGCATCTTCATAGTCATAACCCTCAAGTGCCACCAACAAAGCACCATGTATCAAATGATCACCTGATGCAATGCGGGCAGCCAAACAAAGTGCATAACATGGTTTGGATGTTTTATTTTCTCAGCCATGTTCTACGGGGTCACATATGCAAGGAGGACACAATCCATGACCAATCACGCACATGCACATCATAATCAGACTGAGTAGCAGGCCAGATTGGTGGTCGTGCTAGAAGTTTGAAATGGTTGAAGTGGATAAGTGCATCACTCTCTCCATAGCACGAGGTTGATGCACGGTGTGATGCTCTCTCCATAGCACGAGGTTGATGCATGGTGTGATGCTGTCTCATTAGAGTTGTTGGGTATCCCCCAAGTGTAAGGGAAGTGTAACCTAGCAATAAGTATTTCCGTCGATTGAGAACCAAGATTTATTGAACCAGTAGGAATTTCTTCTACAACACTAATTCTAGGTACCTGCACACCAAACATAAACAATCTTATCCAAGTGCTTCAAGAAGGTTGTATAGCTTCTTGTCCTGATAGTTACAAGGATAAATTGTATGGTATAGTAGGAATTGATAAATAGATAAAATAATAAAAATGGAATAGCGAAGGAAATAAGTTGTAATTGTGTCTACAATTAAAGAAAAATATACCAGAGTCCATAATGTCACTAGAGGCAATGCACCAAGCAAGATAAATATGTTGTGGTGAAAATAGTTGGGAAGCGATTACGTTGCAATATTTATATTTAGTAGATGACTGCGCCAATTGGCGCAAAGACCAATGCTACTTGTGAGATGCGTTGCAATTTTCCCCAAAGAGGAAGGGTGAAGCAACATAGTAGCCGATAAGTATTTTCCTAAGTGAGAACCCAGGTTATCGAACCAAAAGGATAACCAAACAAATCCTAATCAAACAACACATGCACACACAAGAGAAAATACTTGCACCCAACGCGGGCAAGAGGGTTGTCAATCCACTTGAACTCGTTACTTGCAAGGATTAAATCTGGTAGTGGTAGATAGATAAATTAAAAAGTAAAATAGGAGGAGTAAAATTGCAGTAAGGTAGTTTTGGTATTATTAATATGATAATATTAGACCCGGGGGCTATAGCTTTCACTTGAGGCTTCTCTCTCGAAACATAATATAAGGTGGGTAGACAAATTACTGTTGGGCAATTAATAGAAAAGCGCATAGTTATGACTGAAGGAAATATGCCCTAGAGGCAATAATAAAGATGTTATTTGTATTTCCTTATATCATGATAAATGTCTTTTATTCATGCTAGAATTGTATTAATCGGAAACTTAGTACATGTGTGAATACATAGACAAAAACAGTATGTCCCTAGTATGCCTCTACTAGACTAGCTCATTGATCAAAGATGGTTATGTTTCCTAGCCATAGACATGAGTTGTCATTTGATCAACGGGATCACATCATTAGCAGAATGATGTGATGGACAAGACCCATCCGTTAGCATAGCACTATGATCGTTTAGTTTAACTGCTATTGCTTTCTTCATAACTTATACATGTTCCTATGACTATGAGATTATGCAACTCCCGAATACCGTAGGAACACCTTGTGTGCTATCAAACGTCACAACGTAACTGGGTGATCATAAAGATGCTCTACAGGTGTCTCCGAAAGTATTCGTGGTGTTGGCATAGATCAAGATTAGGATTTGTCACTCCGAGTGTCGGAGAGGTATCTCTGGGCCCTCTCGGTAACACACATCATAATAAGACTTGCAAGCAAAAGACTAATGAGTTAGTCACGAGATGATGTGTTACGGAACGAGTAAAGAGACTTGCCGGTAACGAGATTGAACTAGGTATAAAGATACCGACGATCGAATCTCGGGCAAGTAACATACCGTTTGACAAAAGGAACAATGTATGTTGTTATGCGGTTCTGACCGATAAAAGATCTTCGTAGAATGTGTAGGAGCCAATATGAACATCCAGGTTCCGCTATTGGTTATTGACCAGAGATGAGTCTCGGTCATGTCTACATAGTTCTCGAACCCGTAGGGTCCGCACGCTTAACGTTTGATGACGATCGGTATTATGAGTTTATGTGTATTGATGTACCGAAGGTAGTTCGGAGTCCCGGATGAGATCACGGACATGACGAGGAGTCTCGGAATGTCCGAGACATAAAGATTGATATATTGGACGGCTATATTCGGACACCGGAAGTATACCGGAAAAGTTTCGGATTTATCGGGAATGCCGGAGGGGGTTACCTGAACCCCCTACAAGAGGGGATGGTCCATAGTGGGCCTAAAGGGAAAGAGAGGGGCAGCCCATAGGGCTGGCCGGCGCCCCCACCTAGGGTTCCTAGTTGGACTAGGATTGGGGGGGGGGGCGCCACCTCTCCTAATCCTTTCCCCCTTCTTCCTTTCGGTGAATCCTACTAGGAATAGGATTGCAATCCTATTCCTAGTAGGACTCCTTCCCTAGCCGCACCAGGAAGGGCCGGCCGGCCTCCCTCCCCTGATCCTTTATATACGGGGGCAGGGGGGCACCCAAAGACACACAAGTTGAATTGTTTTAGCCGTGTGCGGTGCCCCCCTCCACAGAATCACACCTCGGTCATACCGTCGCGGAGCTTAGGTGAAGCCCTGCGCCGGTGAACACATCATATCCGTCACCACGCCGTCGTGCTGACGAAACTCTCCCGTGAAGCTCAACTGGATCAAGAGCTCGTGGGACGTCATCAAGCTGAACGTGTGCTGAACGCGGAGGTGCCGTACGTTCGGTGCTTGATCGGTTGGATCGCGAAGTAGTTCGACAACATCAACCGCGTCACTTGACGCTTCCGCTCCCGGTCTACGAGGGTACGTAGACACACTCTCCCCTCTCGTTGCTATGCATCTGGTAGATAGATCTTGCGTGATCGTAGGAAAATTTTAAAATACTACGTTCCCCAACAGTGGCATCATGAGCCAGGTCTATGCGTAGATGATATGCATGAGTAGAACACAATGAGATTGTGGACGATACTAGTCATACTGCTTACCAGCATGTCATACTTTGCTTCGGCGGTATTGTGAGATGAAGCGGCCCAGACCGACATTACACGTACGCTTACGCGAGACTGGTTTCACCGTTACGAGCACTCGTTGCTTAAAGGTGACTGGCGGGTGTCTGTCTCTCTCACTTTAGCTGAATCAAGTGTGGCTACGCCCGGTCCTTGTGAAGGTTAAAACAACACATACTTGACGAAACATCGTTGTGGTTTTGTATGCGTAGGTAAGAACGGTTCTTGCTAAAAGCCCGTAGCAGCCACGTAAAACTTGCAACAAACAAAGTAGAGGACGTCTAACTTGTTTTTGCAGGGCATGTTGTGATGTGATATGGTCAAGACATGATGAGTTATACGGTTTTGTATGAGATGATCATGTTTTGTAAAGTTATCGGCAACTGGCAGGAGCCATATGGTTGTCGCTTTATTGTATGAAATGCAATCGCCATGTAATTGCTTTACTTTATCACTAAACGGTAGCGATAGTCGTAGAAGCAATAGTTGGCGAGACGACAACGATGCTACGATGAAGATCAAGGTGTCGCGCCGGTGACGAAGGTGATCATGACGGTGCTTTGGAGATGGAGATCAAAAGCACAAGATGATGATGGCCATATCATGTCACATATTTTGATTGCATGTGATGTTTATCTTATTATGCTTCTTATTTTGCTTAGAACGACGGTAGCATTATAAGATGATCCCTTACTAAATTTCAAGGTATAAGTGTTCTCCCTGAGTATGCACCGTTGCGAAAGTTCGTCGTGCCGAGACACCACGTGATGATCGGGTGTGATAAGCTCTACGTTCAAATACAACGGGTGTAAGCCAGTTTTGCACACGCAGAATACTCAGGTTAAACTTGACGAGCCTAGCATATACAGATATGGCCTCGGAACACTGGAGACCGAAAGGTCGAGCGTGAATCATATAGTAGATATGATCAACATAAGATGTTCACCATTGAAACTACTCCATCTCACGTGATGATCGGACATGGTTTAGTTGATTTGGATCACGTGATCATTTAGATGACTAGAGGGATGTCTATCTAAGTGGGAGTTCTTAAGTAATATGATTAAATTGAACTTTAATTTATCATGAACTTAGTCCTGGTAGTATTAGCATATCTATGTTGTAGATCAATAGCTCACGATGTTGCTCCCCGTTTATTTTTCATATGTTCCTAGAGAAAACCAAGTTGAAAGATGTTAGTAGCAATGATGCGGAATTGTTCCGTGATCTGAGGATTATCCTCATTGCTGCACAGAAGAATTATGTCCTTGATGCACCGCTATGTGACAGACCTATTGCAGGAGCAGATGTAGACGTTATGAACGTTTTGACAAAAGCTCGATATGATGACTACTTGATAGTTTAAGTGCACCATGCTTTACGGCTTAGAACCGGGACTTCAAAAACGTTTTGAACGCCATGGAGCATATAAGATGTTCCAAGAGTTGAAATTAGTATTTCATACTCATGCCCGTGTCGAGAGGTATAAGACCTCTGACAATACTTTGCCTACAAGATGGAGGAGAATAGCTCAACCAGTGAGCATGTGCTCAGATTGTCTGGGTACTACAATTACTTTAATCAAGTGGGAGTTAATCTTCCAGATAAGATAGTAATTGACAAAGTTCTCTAGTCACTATTACCAAGTTAGTAGAACTTCGTGATGAACTATAATATGCAAGGGATGACGAAAGGAATTCCCAGCTCTTCGCGATACTGAAGTAGGCGAAGGTAGAAATCAAGAAAGAGCATCAAGTGTTGATGGTTGACCAGACCACTTGTTTCAAGTAAAGGGCAAAGGGATAGAAGGGGAACTTCAAGAAGAATGACAAGCAAGTTGTCACTCCCGTGAAGAAACCCAAAGCTAAACTCAAGCCTGAAACAAGTGCTTCTACTGCAAAGGAAATGGTCACCAGAAGTGGAACTGCCCTAGATATTTGGCGGATAAGAAGGATGGCAAAATGAACAAAGGTATATTTGATATACAGATTATTAATGTGTATTTTTCTAGTGTTCATAGCAACCCCTCGGTATTTGATATTGGTTCAGTTGCTAAAGAGTAGTAACTCGAAGTGGGAGTTGCATAATGAACATAAACTAGTTAAAGGATGAAGTGACGATGTGTATTGGAAACAGTTCCAAGATTGATATGATCATCATCGCACACTCCCTATACTTTCGGGATTAGTGTTGAACCTAAATAACTGTTATTTGGTGTTTGTGTTGAGCATGAATGTGATTTGATCATGTTTATTGCAATACGGTTATTCATGTAAGTTAGAGAATAATTGTTGTTCTGTTTACATGAATAAAACCTTCTATGGTCATACACCCAATGAAAATAGTTTGTTGGATCTCGATCGTGTGATACACATATTCATAATATTGAAGCCAAAAGATGCAAGGTTAATAATGATAGTGCAACTTATTTGTAGCACTGCCGTTTAAGTCATATTGGTGTAAAACGCATGAAGAAACTCCATAATGATGGAATTTTGGAATCACTTGATTATGAATCACTTGGTGCTTGCGAACCATGCCTCATGGGCGAGATGACTAAAACTCCGTTCTCCGGAACTATGGAGCGAGCAACATATTTGTTGGAAATCATACATACTGATGTATGCGGACCAATGAGTGTTGAAGCACGCGACGGGTATCGTTATTTTCTGACCTTCACTGATGATTTAAGCAGATATGGGTATATCTACTTAATGAAACACAAGTCTAAAACATTTGAAAAGTTCAAAGAATTTCAGAGTGAAGTGGAGAATCATCGTAACAAGAAAATAAAGTTCCTACGATCTGATCGTGGAGGAGAATATTTGAGTTACGAGTTTGGTCTTCATTTGAAACAATGTGGAATAGTTTCAAAACTCACGCCACCTGGAACACCACAACGCAATGGTGTGTCCGAACGTCATAACCGTACTTTATTGGATATGGTGCGATCTATGATGTCTCTTACCGATTTATCACTATCGTTTTGGGTCATGCATTAGAGACAACTGCATTCACGTTAAATAAGGGCCTCATCTGAATCCGTTGAGACAACGCCTTAAGAACTATGGTTTGGCAAGAAACCAAAGTTGTTGTTTCTTAAAGTTTGGGACTGCGATACCTATGTGAAAAAGTTTCAACATGATAAGCTCGAACCCAAACGGGAGAAGTAAATCTTCATAGGATACCCAAAAGAGACTGTTGGGTACACCTTCTATCACAGATCCGAAGGCAAGATATTCGTTGCTAAAAATGGATCCTTTCTAGAGAAGGAGTTTCTCTCGAAAGAAGTGAGTGGGAGGAAAGTAGAACTTGATGAGGTAATTGTACCTTCTCCCAGATTGGAAAGTAGTACATCACAGGAAATTGTTCCAGTGATTCCTACACCAATTAGTGAGGAAGTTAATGATAATGATCATGAATCTTCGGATCAAGTTTCTGCTGAACGTCGTAGATCAACCAGAGTACGTTTCGCACCAGAGTGGTACGGCAACCCAGTTCTGGAAATCATGTTACTAGACCATGATGAACCTACGAACTATGAGGAAGCGATGATGAGCCCAGATTCCGCAAAATGGCTTGAAGCCATGAAATCTGAGATGGGATCCATGTATGAGAACAAAGTGTGGACTTTGGTTGACTTGCCCGATGATCGGCAAGCCATCGAAAATAAATGGATCTTCAAGAGGAAGACCGACGCTGACGGTAATGTTACTGTTTACAAAGCTCGACTTGTTGCGAAAGGTTTTCGACAAGTTCAAGGAGTTGACTACGATGAGACTTTCTCACCTGTAGCGATGCTTAAGTCTGTCCGAATCATGTTAGCAATTGCCGCATTTTATGATTATGAAATCTGGCAAATGGATGTCAAAACTGCATTCCTAAATGGATGTCTCAAAGAAGAGTTGTATATGATGCAACCAGAAGGTTTTGTCGATCCAAAAGGTGCTGACAAAGTATGCAAGCTCCAGCGATCCATCTATGGACTGGTGCAAGCATCTCGGAGTTGGAATATACGCTTTGATGAGGTGATCAAAGCATATAGATTTATACAGACTTGTTGTGAAGCCTGTATTTACAAGAAGTGAGTGGGAGCACTACAACCTTTCTGATAAGTATATGTGAATGACATATTGTCGATCGGAAATGATGTAGAATTTTCTGGAAAGCATAAAGGAATGTTTGAAAGGAGTTTTTCAAAGAAAGACCTTGGTGAAGCTGCTTACATATTGGGCATCAAGATCTATAGAGATAGATCAAGACGCTTGATAAGACTTTCGATGAAGTACATACCTTGATAAGATTTTGAAGTAGTTCAAAATGGATCAGTCAAAGAAGAAGTTCTTGCCTGACTTGTAAGGTGTGAAGTTGAGTAAGACTCAAAGCCAGACCACGGCAGAAAAATATAGAGAGAATGAAAAGTCATTCCCTATGCCTCAGCCATAGGTTCTATAAAGTATGCCATGCTGTGTACCAAACATGTTGTGTACCTTACCATGAGTTTGTCAAGGGGGTACATTAGTGATCCATAAGTAGATCACTGTACAGCGGTCAAAATTATCCTTAGTAACTGGATGACTAAGGAAATGTTTCTCGATTATGGAGGTGATAAAGAGTTCGTCGTAAAGGGTTACACCGATGCAAGCTTTGACACTAAATCCAGATGACTCTAAGTATCAATCTGGATGCGTATTGAAAGTGGGAGCAATTAGCTAGAGTAGCTCCATGCAGAGCATTGTAGACATAGAAATTTGCGAAATACATAGGGATCTGTATATGACAGACCCATTGACTAAAACTTCTCTCACAAGCAAAACATGATCACACCTTATTACTCTTGGGTATTAATCACATATCGATGTGAACTAGATTATTGACACTAGTAAACCCTTTGGGTGTTGGTCACATGGTGATGTGAACTATAGGTGTTATTCACATAACGATGTGAACTATCGGTATTAAATCACATGGCGATGTGAGCTAGATTATTGACTCTAGTTCAAGTGGGAGACTGAAGGAAATATGCCCTAGAGGCAATAATAAAGATGTTATTTGTATTTCCTTATATCATGATAAATGTCTTTTATTCATGCTAGAATTGTATTAACCGGAAACTTAGTACATGTGTGAATACATAGACAAAAACAGTATGTCCCTAGTATGCCTCTACTAGACTAGCTCATTGATCAAAGATGGTTATGTTTCCTAGCCATAGACATGAGTTGTCACTTGATCAACGGGATCACATCATTAGGAGAATGATGTGATGGACAAGACCCATCCGTTAGCATAGCACTATGATCGTTTAGTTTAACTGCTATTGCTTTCTTCATAACTTATACATGTTCCTATGACTATGAGATTATGCAACTCCCGAATACCGTAGGAACACCTTGTGTGCTATCAAACGTCACAACGTAACTGGGTGATCATAAAGATGCTCTACAGGTGTCTCCGAAAGTATTCGTGGTGTTGGCATAGATCAAGATTAGGATTTGTCACTCCGAGTGTCGGAGAGGTATCTCTGGGCCCTCTCGGTAACACACATCATAATAAGCCTTGCAAGCAAAAGACTAATGAGTTAGTCACGAGATGATGTGTTACGGAACGAGTAAAGAGACTTGCCGGTAACGAGATTGAACTAGGTATAAAGATACCGACGATCGAATCTCGGGCAAGTAACATACCGTTTGACAAAAGGAACAACGTATGTTGTTATGCGGTTCTGACCGATAAAAGATCTTCGTAGAATGTGTAGGAGCCAATATGAACATCCAGGTTCCGCTATTGGTTATTGACCGGAGATGAGTCTCGGTCATGTCTACATAGTTCTCGAACCCGTAGGGTCCGCACGCTTAACGTTTGATGACGATCGGTATTATGAGTTTATGTGTATTGATGTACCGAAGGTAGTTCGGAGTCCCGGATGAGATCACGGACATGACGAGGAGTCTCGGAATGTCCGAGACATAAAGTTTGATATATTGGACGGCTATATTCGAAAACCGGAAGTATACCGGAAAAGTTTCGGATTTATCGGGAATGCCGGAGGGGGTTACCGGAACCCCCTACGAGAGGGGATGGTCCATAGTGGGCCTAAAGGGAAAGAGAGGGGCAGCCCATAGGGCTGGCCGGCGCCCCCACCTAGGGTTCCTAGTTGGACTAGGATTGGGGGGGGCGCCACCTCTCCTATTCCTTTCCCCCTTCTTCCTTTCGGTGAATCCTACTAGGAATAGGATTGCAATCCTATTCCTAGTAGGACTCCTTCCCTAGCCGCACCAGGAAGGGCCGGCCGGCCTCCCTCCCCTGCTCCTTTATATACGGGGGCAGGGGGGCACCCAGAGACACACAAGTTGAATTGTTTTAGCCGTGTGCGGTGCCCCCCTCCACAGAATCACACCTCGGTCATACCGTCGCGGAGCTTAGGCGAAGCCCTGCGCCGGTGAACACATCATATCCGTCACCACGCCGTCGTGCTGACGAAACTCTCCCGTGAAGCTCAACTGGATCAAGAGCTCGTGGGACGTCATCAAGCTGAACGTGTGCTGAACGCGGAGGTGCCGTACGTTCGGTGCTTGATCGGTTGGATCGCGAAGAAGTTCGACAACATCAACCGCGTCACTTGACGCTTCCGCTCCCGGTCTACGAGGGTACGTAGACACACTCTCCCCTCTCGTTGCTATGCATCTAGTAGATAGATCTTGCGTGATCGTAGGAAAATTTTAAAATACTACGTTCCCCAACAATGACGTTATTCATGGCAATGATCATGTATATAGGCATCACGTCCATGATAAGTAGACCCACTCTTGCCTGCATCTACTACTATTACTACACCAATCTATCGCTATCCAACATGCATCTATGGTATTAAGTTCATGACCAACAGAGTAATGCTTTAAGCAAGATGACATGATGTAGACCAAATAAAACCAAGCAATATGATTAAAACCCCGTCATTTTACCCTTAATGGCAACAATACAAATACATGCCTCGCTGACCCTTCTGTCACTAGGTAAGGACAGGACAAGATTAAACCCATCACAAAGCACCTCTCCCATTGAAGATAAATTAATCTAGTTGGCTAACCAAACAGATAGATTGGAGAGAAAGACAAAGCTATAATAATCATGCATAATAAAGTTCTGAAAAGTCTTAATTACTTTTAATGAATAATCTGATCATAAACCCATAATTCTTTGGATCCCAAAAAACACACCACAAAAGAAGATTACATCGATTAGAACTCCATGGAGATCATGTAGAACAATGTATTGAAGATCAAAGAGAGAGAAGAAGCCATCTAGCTACTAGCTATGGACTCGTAGGTATGTGGTGAACTACTCACACATCATCAAGAATGTCAGCAAGGTTTATGTAGGAGCCCTCCGTGATCGACCCCCCAGAGTACTAGAAAAGGCCTCCAGATGGTATCATGGAGGAACAGAGACTGGCGGCAGAAAAATTGTTTCATCCATTGTGATCTCACCCAAAACTTGAAATCTTCAGCACATAAAACTCAACTGAAACCTTGTGAGATCTATTAGTATAATAGGCAAATCATAAACTTTATTGTAAACTCATTCATAATTATTCTTGCATAATACCTACTGTATTATAACTTCTCCATGACTTATACCCCCCGATATAATCCATAGCATCATTAAAATAAGCACACTATGCAATAAAAACAGAATCTGTCTAAAACAGAATAGTCTAAAATGATCTGAACAGAGACTATACTTTTTTAGCTCTAATCATTCTGAAAATATGGGACACCGTGGGAAATTTTCATATCAATCATGTGTAAAAATTTCAGACAATTATCACGTTCCTGTAAATTATAGGAATGACTGGATTGGAAGCAAAACTTTCTGTTTTTTCACAGATTCAAGACAATTATCATCCAAATCATCCCAAAGGCTTTACTTGGCACAAACACTAATTAAAACATAAAACACAATAATTACAATATGAACAATCCTGTCATCACATAATAACAGAAAAAAGAAAAAAAATTAAGATAACTATTGGGTTGCCTCCCAACAAGCGCTATTGTTTTAGGCCCCTAGCTAGGCGTAATGCAATGTTTGAAGTATTGCAGTAATCATAAGGGAGATCATCTATGTTCATCTCATACTCCCTTCTCTCATCATAAATATTTCCAGTAGGTAAGGAAAAAATAACTGAAAGGGCTAAATTTTATGGTATCGAAATCCATAAGATGAAGTCTAGGAGGAGGATGAGGTTCCTCCTTCGGCTCTTTGTAGGTGATGGCTATTTCTTCATTGTACAAGTTTCTATAGAGATATTCTTTTAGTATTTTCTTGAGCACACAACCAAGTACAAGATTTTCTATAGCAAATTGATCATTGTGTTCAGAGATTTAATCAATCAAGATACACGGGGGACCTTTTTTCTAAGATTCTCATTATAAGCAGCATAGTTCGTTGATTTCAATTTCCTTGTCTCCTCTTGATCATAGATAATTTATTCTACATGAGGGCCCTCAATATTAGTTCTATAATGAGCAAATATCTCTCTTGCCTCTTTCATGATGTGACCAAATTCATGGGCTAGAAAAATAGTGGCTAAACCCTTAAGAGAAGGATCTTGGATATTGAAAAATTCTAGAAACAACCACTATATATAGAAGCATGCATATGAACAAATTGTCTTTCCAACTGAACTATAAGTAAAGATACAAGATCCACAAGACTAGTAGCTCTAGCATGAATTGACCCTCTATCACAGGTAATGAGCCCGCAGAACTAAAGAAATCTTGAATAACACCTTTTCCGAAAATATTACCACTCCCTATACAGAATTTTTTCGTATGCATAATAGTAGGTTCTTCTTTATTAGGATCATCGTCAGCAAGCTTATCTAGTGTTTCCTTAGCAACTTCATCAAACATTCTTTTTATGTTCTCATATTTCATAAGGTTTAATAGCAAAGTTTCATGATCAAAAGGTTTCGCACTAGTGGCGGCAATATCACTAACTTTTCAAACTCGGACATAATAGCAACTTCAAGCAAAACAAGCAAACAAGCGAAAGAAAATATTTTTGTGTTTTTCGATTTTTTAGAGAAGTGGAGGGAGATGAAAAAGAGAGGCATATGAAATTAGAGCAAGTAATTGATAATTTTTGTGAAGGAACCTGTAGGTATTTGATGATCTCTCCCTGGCACTGGCGCCGGAAATTCTTTCTGCTACATGTGAGCTGTGTTGGGATTTTCCCCAAAGATGAAGGGTGAATCAATATAGTACGTGATAAGTATTTCTCTTAGTGATATCCAAGTTTATCGAACCAATAGAAGAACCAAGCAAATCGTAATCAAACAACACCCGCACACAAAAGAGCAAATAGTTGCACCCAATGAATGCAAGAGGGTTGTCAATCCCCTTGAACTCATTACTACAAGGATTAAATTTGGTAGTGGTAGATGAATAAAATGAAAAGTAAAATAAAAAGTGTAAAATTGCAGCAAGGTAATTTTCATTTTAGTAATGTGTAAAGGTAGACCAAGGGGCTATAGTTTTCACTAGAGGCTTCTCTCTCGAAACATAGCAGACGGTGGGTAGTCAAATTATTGTTGATCAATTGATAGAAAAGGGCATATTTATGATGTTATTCATGGCAGTGATCATGTATATAGGCATCATGTTTCGTGACAAATAGACCGGCTCATGCTTGCATCTACTACTATTACTCCACCAATCAATATAGTATTAAGTTCATGACGATCAGAGTAATCCTTAAGCAAGATGACATGATGTAGACAAAATAAAACCAAACAATATGATGAATCCCCTTGGTTTACCCTTAATGGAAACAATACAAATATGTGCCTCGATACCCCTTCTGTCACTGGGTGAGGACACCGCAAAATTGAACCCATCACAAAGCACGTCTCCTACTAAAGATAAATCAGTCTAGTTGGACAAACCGTGTAGATAGATCAGAGTGAAATACAAAGTGATACGTCTCCAACGTATCTATAATTTTTGATTGTTCCATGCTATTATATATGATGTTTTGGATGTTTAATGGGCTTTATTATACACTTTTATATTATTTTTGGGCTAACCTATTAACCCAAAGGCCCAGTCCAGATTGCTGTTTTTTTTTTGCCTATTTCAGGGTTTCGCAGAAAAGGAATATCAAACGGAGTCCAAACAGAATGAAACCTTTGGGAGAGATATTTTTGGAACGATATCTTCACAGGAGACTTGAGAACCACGTCACAAGGCACACGTGGCGTCCACGAGGGTGGGGGGTGCGCCCCTCCCCCTGGGCACGCCCCCTGCCTCATGGGCCCCACGTTGCTCCCCCGATGCCCTCCTTCCTCCTATATATACCCATGTACCCTGAAAACATCGAAGCAACAGAGAAAACCCTAATTCCACCGCCGCAACCTTCTGTTCCCGTGAGATCCCATCTTGGGGCCTGTTCCGGAGCTCCACTGGAGGAGGGATCTTCCACGGAGTCCTTTTACATCAACACCATCGCCTCACCATGAGTTGTGAGTAGTTTACCACAGACCTTTGGGTCCATAGTTAGTACCTAGATGGCTTCTTCTCTCTTTTTGGATCTCAATTCCAAGTTCTCCTCGGTCTTCGAGGAGATCTATTCGATGTAGTCTTTTTTGCGGTGTGTTTGTTGAGATCCGATGAATTGTGGGTTTATGATCAAGATTATCTATGAGAAATATTTGGTTCTTTTCTGAATTCTTTTATGTATGATTATAATATCCTTGCAAGTCTCTTCAATTATCGGTTTGGTTTGGCCTACTAGATCTATAGTTCTTGCAATGGGTCAAGTGCTTGGCTTTGGGTTCAATCTTGCGGTGTCCTTTCCCAGTGACAGCAGGGGTAGCAAGGCACGTGTAGTATTGTTGCCGTCGAGGATAAAAAGATGGGGTTTATGTCATATTGCTTGAGTTATCCCTCTACATCATGTCATCTTGCTTAAATCATTACTCTGTTCTTATGAACTTAATACTCTAGATGCATGCTGGATAGCGGTCATGTGTGGAGTAATAGTAGTAGATGCAGAATCATTTCGGTCTACTTGTCACGGACGTGATGCCTATATATAATGATCGTGCCTAGATATTCTCATAATTATTTGCTTTTCTATCCATTGCTCGATAGTAATTCGTTCACCCACCGTAGAATTCTGCTATAATGAGAGAAGCCAGTAGTGAAACCTATGGCCCCCGGGTCTATTCTCAACATATTAATCTACAATCTACTTTACTTTGTTGTGTTTACTTTCTGTTCTTATATCCAAAAATACCAAAAATATCAAACTATCCTATCTATCAGATCTCACTTTTGTAAGTGACCATAAAGGGATTGACAACCCCTTATCGCGTTGGCTGCGAAGTTCTTATTTGTTTGTGCAGGTGCGAGGGACTCACGCGCGGTCTCCTACCGGATTTATACCTTGGTTCTCAAAAACAGAGGGAAATACTTACGCTACTGTGCTGCATCACCCTTTCCTCTTCGAGGGAATACAACGCAAGCTCGAGAAGTAGCAAGAAGAATTTCTGGCGCCGTTGCCGGGGAGGCTTACGCAAAAGTCATATACCAAGTACCTATCACAAACCCTTATCCTTCGCATTACATCTTTTTGCCTCTCGTTTTCCTCTCCCCCACTTCACTCTTGCCGTTTTATTCGCCCTTTTTCCGTTCGCCTTTCTATTTGCTTGAGTTGCTATGTGCCCTCTGTTAGCTTGCATCTTCGCTTGCTAAATTATGGATCCTCATCCACTTGCTAATCTTTTTAAAAGAACCAATTATGATGAGCCAATTGCTAGTGCGCTGCGTGCACTAGATTATTTTTATGAGGTTTTGCATGATATTCGTGAATCTAAAAATTGTGATGAAGTGTTGAAAGAAGAAAATTATGAAGTGATTCACGATAGATCTTTTAATGAAAAACATGATTGCCATGATACTATTGTAAATTCTATAATGTCAATTGTGCTAATGATATGCCAAACCCTAAGCTTGGGGATGCTAGTATTGCTATGTCCACTACTTGTTGCAATGATCATGATTGGGATGATTCTTCTTATGATCTTGAAAATTTATTTAAGCCACACGATATATATGAGATTGATAATAATGTTTGCAATAATATTGAAAGTGGGTTTGGAAGAGTGTCAACTTTAGATCCCACATATTTGGATAATATTCAATCTTATGAAATTTTTGATAAAAGTGGGTTTGGAGAGGTCATGAATTTAGTTAATTTTAATCCCACTATTTTAGAAGAGTGTCAACTTCGTATGCATGTGGATCATGTTAAGAATATGTTATGTGATAGCTATATTGTTGAATTTGCACATGATCCTACATGCAATTATTATGAGAGAGGAAAATATGGTTGTAGAAACCTTCATGTTACTAAATTACCTCTCTTCATGTTGAGAATGATCTTGTTTCTTTCTTCTTCCTTGCATATGTTAGATCTTGCTTGTCTTGATAATTTGTTTTCCTATAAAATGCCTATGCATAGGAAGTATGTTAGACTTAGATGTGACTCTCACATGCTTTATGATTCTCTTTTTATGCTTCAAGTCTTGTCTTTCATGTGAGCATCATTGAACTATCGTGCCTAGCTAGGGGCGTTAAGTGATAACGCTTGTTGGGAGGCAACCAAATTTTATTTTATTGTTTTTGCTTCTGTTTAGGAATAAATATTGCATCTAGCTTCTGTTTATATGTTGTTTTGTGTTTTAATTAGTGTTTGTGCCAAGTAGAACCTTTGGGAAGACTTGTGTGAAGTTTATACGATCTTGCTGTAAAAAACAGAAACGTTAGCGCTTACTAGAATAGTCACCAGATTTTACTGGAGAGTGTTATTTAGTTGATTCTTTTTGAAGATGATTAATAGACAAATTCCTCACGTTTACCAATTTATTTCAATTTTTTGGAGTTACAGAAGTATGAGAAAATTACAGATTACTACAGACTGTTTTGTTTTTGACAGATTCTGTTTTTCGTGTGTTGTTTGCTTATTTTGATGAATCTATGAGTAGTATTGGAGGTTATGAATCATAGAGAAGTTGGAATACAGTAGGTTTAACACCAATATAAACAAAGAATGAGTTCATTACAGTACCTTTGACTGGTGGTTTGTTTTCATATACTAACGGAGCTCACGAGATTTTTGGCTAAGTTTTGTGTTGTGAAGTTTTCAAGTTTTGAGTATGGATTTGATGGACTATGGAACAAAGAGTGGCAAGAGCCTAAGCTTGGGGATGCCCAAGGCACTCCAAGTTAAAATTCAAGGACAACCAAAAGCCTAAGCTTGGGGATGCCCCGGGAAGGCATCCCCTATTTTGTCTTCATCTATCGGTAACTATACTCGGGACTATATTTTTATTCACCACATGATATGTGTTTTACTTGGAGTGTCATGTATAATTTGAGTCTTTGCTTGTTAGTTTGCCACAATCATCCTTGCTGGACACACCTTTTTGAGAGAGATAAATATGGCCTAGAATTTGTTAGAACACTCTATGTGCTTCATTTATATCTTTTGAGCTAAATTGTTTGCTCTAGTGCTTCACTTATATATTTTAGAGCACGGTGGTGATTTTATTTTGTAGAAATTTTTGATCTCTCATGCTTCACTTATATACTTTTGAGAGTCTTTTAGAACAGCATGGTAATGTTCTTTGGTTATGAAACAAGTCCTAATATGATAGGCATCCAAAATGAATGTAGTAAAAACTTTCATACACAGTGCGTTGAATATGATGAGAAGTTTGATACTTGATGATTGTTTTGAGATATGAGGATAGTGATATTAGAGTCATGCTAGTGGAGTTATTATGAAATTTAGGAATACTTGTGTTAAATTTTGTGATTCCCGTAGCATGCACGTATGGTGAACCGTTATGTGACGAAGTTAGAGCATGAGGTATTTCTAGAGTGTCATCCTTTGTGTGGAGGTCAGCGGCGTGCGATGGTTAACTCCTACCAACCTCCCCCCCAGGAGCATGCGTTGATTGCTTTGTTTTGATGACTCATAAATTTTTGCAATAAGTACGTGAGTTCTATATGACTAATGATGAGTCCATGGATTATACGCACTCTTACCCTTCCACCATTGCTAGCCTCTCTTGTACCGCACAACTTTCGCCGGTACCATACACCCACTATATACCTTCCTCAAAATAGCCACCATACACCTTCCTCAAAATAGGCACCATATCTACCTATCATAGCATTTCCAGAGCCATTCCGAGATATATATTGCCATGCAACTTTCCACCGTTCCGTTCATATGACATGCTTCATATTGTCATATTGCCATGCATGATCATGTAGTTGACATCATATTTGTGGCAAAGCCACCATGCATAATTTTTCATACATGTCACTCTTGATTCATTGCACATCCCGGTACACCGCCGGAGGCATTCATATAGAGTGATACTTTGTTCTAGTATCGAGTTGTAATATTGAGTTGTAAATCAATAGAAGTGTGATGATCATCATTATTAGAGCATTGTCCTAAAAAAAGAAAAAAAAGAAGGAAAGGCCAAAGAAAAAGAAAGGCCCAAAAAAAGAAAAAGAAAAAAATAAAAAAATAAAAAAAAATAAAAAAGGGACAATGCTACTATCTTTTTCCACACTTGTGCTTCGAAGTAGCACCATGTTCTTCATGATAGAGAGTCTCATGTTTAGTCACTTTCATATACTAGTGGGAATTTTCACTATAGAACTTGGCTTGTATATTCCAACGATGGGCTTCCTCAAATTCCCTAGGTCTTCATGAGCAAGCAAGTTGGATGCACACCCACTTAGTTTCTTTTGTTGAGCTTACATACATTTTTAGCTCTAGTGCATCCGTTGCATGGCAATCCCTACTCACTCACATTGATATCTATTGATGGGCATCTCTGTAGCCCGTTGATACACCTAGTCGATGTGAGGCTATCTTCCTCCTTTTTGTCTTCTCCACAACCACCACTCTATTCCACCTATAGTGCTATATCCATGGCTCACGCTCATGTATTGCGTGAAAGTTGAAAGGTTTGAAAAAATTGAGTATGAAAACAATTGCTTGGCTGAAACCGGGGTTGTGCATGATATGAATATTTTGTGTGATGAAGAGGGAGCATAGCCAGACTATATGATTTTGTAGGGATAACTTTCTTTAGCCATGTTATTTTGAGAAGACATGATTGCTTTGTTAGTATGCTTGAAGTATTATTATTTCTTATGTCAATATAGACTCTTGTCTTGAATCTTTCGGATCTGAACATTCATGCCACAATAAAGAGAATTACATTGAAAATTATGTTGGTTAGCATTCCACATCAAAAAGTCTGTTTTTATCATTTACCTACTCGAGGACGAGCATGAATTAAGCTTGGGGATGCTTGATACGTCTCCAACGTATCTATAATTTTTTATTGTTCCATGCTATTATATATGATGTTTTGGATGTTTAATGGGGCTTTATTATACACTTTATATTATTTTTGGGACTAACCTATTAACCCAAAGGCCCAGTCCAGATTGCTGATTTTTTTGCCTATTTTAGGGTTTCGCAGAAAAGGAATATCAAACGGAGTCCAAACGGAATGAAACCTTTGGGAGAGATATTTTTGGAATGATACCTTCACAGGAGACTTGAGAACCACGACAGAGGGCACACATGGCGTCCACGAGGGTGGGGGGCGCCCCCCTTCCCCTGGGTGCGCCCCCTGCCTCGTGGGCCCCACATTGCTCTCCCGATGCCCTCCTTCGTCATATATATACCCATGTACCCTGAATACATCGAAACAACAGAGAAAACCTAATTCCACCGCCGCAACCCTCTGTTCCCGTGAGATCCCATCTTGAGGCCTGTTCTGGAGATCCGCCGGAGGGGGGATCTTCCAAGGAGTGCTTCTACATCAACACCATCGCCTCACCATGAGTTGTGAGTAGTTTACCACAGACCTTCGGGTCCATAGTTAGTACCTAGATGGCTTCTTCTCTCTTTTTGGATCTCAATACGAAGTTTGCCTCGGTCTTCGAGGAGATCTATTTGATGTAATCTTTTTGCGGTGTGTTTGTCGAGATCCGATGAATTGTGGGTATATGATCAAGATTAGCTATGAGAAATATTTGGTTCTTTTCTGAATTCTTGTATGTATGATTATAATATCCTTGCAAGTCTCTTCGAATTATCAGTTTGGTTTGGCCTACTAGATCTATAGTTCTTGCAATGGGAGAAGTGCTTGGCTTTGGGTTCAATCTTGCGGTGTCCTTTCCCAGTGACAGCAAGGGAAGCACGGCACGTATAGTATTGTTGCCATCGAGGATAAAAAGATGGGGTTTATGTCATATTGCTTGAGTTTATCCCTCTACATCATGTCATCTTGCTTGAAGCATTACTCTGTTCTTATGAACTTAATACTCTAGATGCATACTGGATAGCGGTCGATCTGTGGAGTAATAGTAGTAGATGCAGAATCGTTTCGGTCTACTTGTCACGGACGTGATGCCTATATATAATGATCATGCCTAGATATTCTCATAATTATTCGCTTTTCTTCAATTGCTCGACAGTAATTCGTTCACCCACCATAGAATTCTGCTATCATGAGAGAAGCCACTAGTGAAACCTATGGCCCCCGGGTCAATTCTTAACATATTAATCTACAATCTACTTTACTTTGTTGTTTTTACTTTCTGCTCTTATATCCAAAAATACCAAAAATATCAAACTATCCTATCTATCAGATCTCACTTTCGTAAGTGTCCGTAAAGGGATTGACAACCCCTTATCGCGTTGGCTGCGAAGTTCTTATTTGTTTGTGCAGGTGCGAGGGACTCGCGTGTGGTCTCCTACTGGATTGATACCTTGGTTCTCAAAAACTGAGGGAAATACTTACGCTACTGTGCTGCATCACCCTTTCCTCTTCGAGGGAATACAACGCAAGCTCGAGAAGTAGCACAAAGCTGTAATAATCATGCATAATAAAACATAGAAAAGACTCAATTACTTTCAAAGAATAATCTGTTCATAAACCCACAATTCATTGGATCCCAACAAACACACCGCAAAAGAAGATAGCAGCAGATAGAACTCCATGGAGATCATGGAGAACATTGTATTGAAGATCAAAGAGAGAGAGAGAGAGAGAGAGAGAGAGAGAGAGAGAGAGAGAGAGAGAGAGAGAGAGAGAGAGAGAGAGAGATCAATCTAGTTACTAGTTATGGACCCATAGGTCTTTGGTGAAATACTGACACATCATCGAAAGGGTAGCAAGGTTGATGTAGAAGCCCTCCGTGATCGATCCCCCCTCCGGTAGAGCACCGGAAAAGGCCTCTAGATGGGATAATTGAAGAACAAAGACTTGCGGAGGCAGAAAAATGGTTTCATCTGACTCTCTGGTGGTTTCCCAATATTTGGGAATTTATAGAAGTGGAATTAGGTCACACGGAGCCACGTGGGGCCCACAAGGCATCAGGGTGCACCCTACCCCCTTGGTGTGCCATGTTGCCTTGCCGTCTGGTCCCCTCTCGAAGCTTCTAGGGTCTCTTTTGTCCATAAAAAATCACAATCTTTCGTAGTGGCTGGACTCCATTTGGTACAGATTACCTGGAAACCCCAAAACAAGTAGAAAACAACAACTAGTACTAGGCACTTGGTTAATAGGTTAGTCCACCAAAATTATATAAAATTGTACAAAAATTATCCAAGATTACTAATATAATAGCTTGAAACAATCAAAAATTATAGACACGTTGGATACGTATCAGCCAACTCCAAGCAAGAAGTTAAGTGAACTATTTGAAGGATTTTTTCGTCAACTTTCTACAAATTATTACTCATACTACATTCTTATTTTCCTTGACGATTATCATTGACCATGGATTTATTTGGCAATGTACTTTTGATGACACGAGACTCCATTTGTGATGGAATTTTTTTCCCAACTATCTATAGATGTAGAAAGGCCAACTACAACAAGAAGTTAGGCAAGCGACCGTATCGGCCCTTCTCACACCTACCTATGGACCACGAGGGCAACCTCACAATCGGATCAATAGAAAGGTTGACATAATCCCAGATGTTTGATGGCCTGAAATGCCGAAACCTTCTACCCGGAACAAAAGATACAACTTTAGACTATCAACTTTCCCATTTAAGTCTACATAGGTATTCCCTTTCGAGTGGCCACTGATACGTCCATTTTGCATCATGCTTATATGTTGATATTTATTGCATTATGGGGTGTTCTTACATGTTTTGTCACAATACTTATGCCTTTTCTCTCTTATTTTACAAGGTTTACATGAAGAGGGAGAATGCCGACAGCTGGAATTCTGGGCTGGAAAAGGAGCAAACTCTGAAAACCTATTCTGCACAACTCCAAAAGCCCTGAAACTCAACAGAACGTCGTTTCAAAAAATATAAAAAATATCTGGTGAAAGAAGCCCACGAGGGGGGCCACCGGCTGTCCACGAGGGTGGGGGCGCGCTCCCCTTCCCAGGGCGTGCCCCCTGCCTCGTGGGCCAGCCGGAAGGCCCTCGATGCCCATCTTCTCCTATATGAGGTGTTTTGACCTGGAAAAATCATAAGGAGTCTTTCGGGACCAGACACCGCCGTCTCGAGGCGGAACTGAGGAGGAAACCAATCTAGGGCTCCGGCAGAGCTGTTCTGCCGGGGATAGTTCCCTCCGGGAGGGGGAAATCGTCACCGCCGTCATCACCAACAACTCTCCCATCTTGGGGAGGGCTATCTTTGTCAACATCTTCACCAGCACCATCTCCTCTCAAAACCTAGTTCATCTATTGTATGCAATCTTTGTACCCAAACCTCAAATTGGTACCTGTGGGTTGCTAGTAGTGTTGATTACTCCTTGTAGTTGATGCTAGTTGGTTTATTTGGTGAAAGATTATATGTTCAGATCCATTATGCATATTAATAACCCTCTGATCATGAATAATATTATGTCTTGTGAGTAGTTACTTTTGTTCCTGAGGACATGGGAGAAGTCTTGCTATTAGTAGTCATGTGAGTTTGGTCTTCGTTCAATATTTTGATGAGATGTATGTTGTCTCTCCTCTAGTAGTGTCATGTGAACGTCGACTACATGACACTTCACCATTATTTGGGCCTAGAGGAAGGCATTGGGAAGTAATAAGTAGATGATGGGTTGCTAGAGTGACAGAAGCTTAAACCCTAGTTTATGCGTTGCTTCGTAAGGGGCTGATTTGGATCCATATGTTTCAGGCTATGGTTAGGTTTACCTTAATACTTCTTTTGTAGTTGCATATGCTTGCATTAGAGGTTAATCATAAGTGGGAGGCTTGTCCAGTAAGGAAAGCACCCAAGCACCGGTCCACCCACATACCAAATTATCAAAGTACCGAACGCGAATCAGATGATCGTGATGAAAACTAGCTTGATGATAATTCCCATGTGTCTTCGGGAGCGCTTTCCTTTATATAAGAGTTTGTCCAGGCTTGTCCTTTGCTACAAAAAGGATTGGGCCACCTTGCTGCACCTTATTTACTTTTACCGTTTGTTTCTTGCTACCAATTACCTTATCACAAAACTATCTGTTACCTATAATTTCAGTGCTTGCAAAAAATACCTTACTGAAAACTGCCTATCATTTCCTTCTGCTCCTCGTTGGGTTCGACACTCTTACTTATCGAAAGGAATACGATAGATCCCCTACACTTGTGGGTCATCAAGACTCTTTTCTGGCGCCGTTGCCGGGGAGTGAAGCGCCTTTGGTAAGTGGAATTTGGTAAGGAAAAATTTATATAGTGTGCTGAAATTTATTGTCACTTGTTACTATGGCTCAAAATCCTTTGAGAGGCTTGTTCGGGGTATCTTCACCCCAACCAGAAGAGCAAAGAGTTTATCCTCAACCTATTTCACCTATTGAAAATGTTTGCTTTGAGATTCCTTCGGGTATGATATAGAAACTGCTTGAAAATCCCTTTACAGGAGACGGAACACTGCATCCCGATTTACATCTAATCTATGTGGATGAAGTTTGTGGATTATTTAAGTTTGCAGGTATGCTCGAGGATGTTATCAAGAAGAAGGTCTTCCCTTTATCTTTAAAGGGAGATGCATTGACATGGTTTAGGCTATGCGATGATATGGGATTATGGAACTATAATCGTCTGAAGTTGGAAATTTCATCAGAAGTTCTACCCTATGCACCATGTTCATCGTGATCATAATAATATTTATAATTTCTGGCCTCATGAAGGAGAGAGCATCCCTCAAGCTTGGGGGAGGCTTAAGTCAGTGTTATATTCATGCCCCAATCATGAGCTGTCAAGAGAAATGATCATTCAAAAATTTTATGCTCGGCTTTCTCTTAATAATCGCTCCATGCTCGATACTTCTTGTTCTAGCTCTTATATGATGAAGACTATTGAATTCAAATGGGATTTATTGGAAAGAATTAAACGCAACTCTGAAGATTGGGATCTCGACGAAGGTAAGGAGTCAGGTATGACTCTCAAGTTTGATTGTGTAAAAGCTTTTATGGATACCGATGTTTTCCGTGAGTTTAGCACTAAATATGGACTTGACTCTGAGATAGTAGCTTCTTTTTGTGAATATTTTGCTACTCATGTTGATCTCCCCAAGGAGAAGTGGTTTAAATACCAACCCCCTATTGAAGTAAAAGTAGTTGAACCTATTAAAGTTGAAGTAAAGACTATCACTTATAATGTTGATCCTGTTATACCTACTGCTTATATTGAGAAACCACCTTTCCCTGTTAGGATAAAGGATCATGCTCAAGCTTCAACTGTAGTTCGTAAGAGTAATACTAGAACACCTACAACCTCTGAGCAAATTAAATTTGAACCTAGTGTTGCTATGATTAAAGATCTCTTGGTAGAAGATTTAGATGGACATGTTATTTACCTCCAAGAAGATTCTGCTAGAATAGCCAAACCCAATGCTAGGAACAAACATAGACATGTTGTGGGCTTGCCTGTTATTTTCGTTAAGATAGGAGATCATTGCTATCATGGTTTATGCGACGTAGGTGCTAGTGCGAGTATTATCCCTTCTGATTTGTACAACGAAATTATGCATGATATTGCACCCGTTGAGTTAGAAGGGATTGATGTTACTATTAAGCTTGCTAATAGAGATACTATTTCACCAGTTGGGATTGTTAGAGATGTTGAAGTCTTGTGTGGGAAGGTTAAATACCCTGCTGATTTCCTTATTCTTAGTTCCCCACAAGATGAATTCTGTCCCATTATATTTGGTAGACCCTTCTTGAATAATGTTAATGCCAAGATAGACTGTGTGAAAGATATTGTCACCGTTGGATTAGGGGATATGACTCATGATTTTAACTTTGCTAAATTTTGTAGACAACCCCTTGAAAAGGAACCACCCAGTAATGATGAAATTATTGGTCTTGCTTCTATTTCCATGCCACCTAATGATCCGTTAGAACAATACTTGCTAGACCACGAAAATGATATGCATATGAATGAGAGAAGGGAGATAGATGAAATATTCCTTACACAGGGACCCATATTGAAAAACAACTTGCCTGTTGAAATCCTAGGGGATCCTCCTCCACCCAAGGGTGATCCCGTGTTTGAACTTAAACCTTTACCTGATAATCTTATGTATGTTTATCTTGATGAAAAGAAGATATATCCTGTTATTATTAGTGCTAACCTTTCAGAGCAGGAAGAAGAAAAACTATTGAAAACTCTGAAGAAGCACCGAGCTGCTATTGGATATACTCTGGATGATCTTAAGGGCATTAGTCCCACTATATGCCAACACAAGATAAAATTGGAAGAAAATGCTAAACTGGTTATTGATCATCAGCGACGGTTAAATCCTAAGATGAAAGAAGTGGTAAGAAAGGAAATACTAAAGCTTCTAGAGGCAGGTATTATCTATCCAGTTGCTGATAGTCAGTGGGTAAGTCATGTCCATTGTGTCCCTAAGAAGGGAGGTATGACTGTCGTTCCTAATGATAAAGATGAATTGATCCCACAAAGAATAGTTACAGGTTATAGGATGGTAATTGATTTCCGTAAGTTAAATAAAGCTACTAAGAAAGATCATTACCCCTTGCCATTTATTGATCAAATGCTAGAAAGGTTATCCAAACATACTCATTTCTGCTTTTTAGATGGTTATTATGGTTTCTCTCAAATACCTGTGTCAAAAGGGGATGAAGAAAAGACCACTTTTACTTGTCCTTTTGGTATCTTTGCTTATAGATGTATGCCTTTTGGTTTATGTAATGCAGCTGCTACCTTTCAAAGATGCATGATGGCTATATTCTCTGATTTTTGTGAAAAGATTGTTGAGGTTTTCATGGATGATTTCTCCGTTTACGGAAATTCTTTTGATGATTTCTTAAGCAGCCTTGATCGAGTTTTACAGAGATGTGAAGACACTAATCTTGTCTTGAACTGGGAGAAGTGCCACTTTATGGTTAATGAAGGCATCGTCTTGGGACATAAAATTTCTGAAATACGTATTGAAGTTGACAAAGCTAAAGTCGATGCTATTGAAAAGATGCCATGCCCTAAGGACATCAAAGGTATACAAAGTTTCCTTGGTCATGCCGGGTTTTATAGGAGGTTCATTAAGGACTTATCCAAAATCTCCAGGCCTCTGACTAATCTCTTACAAAAAGATATTCCTTTTGTCTTTGATGATGATTGTCTAGAAGCATTTGAAATACTTAAGAAAGCATTGATCTCTGCACCTATTGTCTAGCCTCCTGACTGGAATTTACCTTTTGAGATTATGTGCGACGCTAGTGATTATGCTGTAGGAGCTATTTTAGGGCAAAGAGTTGATAAGAAATTGAATGTTATCCAATATGCTAGTAAAACTCTAGATAGTGCCCAAAAGAATTATGCTACCATTGAGAAAGAATTTTTAGCAGTTGTGTTTGCTCGTGATAAGTTTAGATCATATATTGTTGATTCTAAAGTAACTATTCACACTGATCATGCTGCTATCAAATACCTTATGGAAAAGAAAGATGCTAAGCCAAGACTTATTAGATGGGTTCTCTTGCTGCAAGAATTTGACTTGCATATTATTGATAAAAAGGGAGCTGAGAACCCCGTAGCAGATAACTTGTCTAGGTTAGAGAATATACTTGATGACCCACAACCTATTGATGATAGCTTTCCTGATGAACAATTAGCTATCATAAATACTTCTCGTACTGCTCCATGGTATGCTGATTATGCTAATTATATTGTTGCTAAGTTTATACCTCCTAGTTTCACATACCAGCAAAACAAAAAGTTCTTCTATGATTTGGGACATTACTTCTGTGATGACCCACATCTTTATAAAGAAGGAGTTAGATGGTATTATTAGACGTTGTGTACCTGAGCATGAATAGGAACAGATCCTACGCAAGTGCCACTCCGAAGCTTATGGAGGACACCATGCGGGAGATAGAACTGCACATAAGGTATTGCAATCCGGTTTTTATTGGCCTACTCTATTCAAGGATGCCCGTAAGTTTGTCTTATCTTGTGATGAATGTCAAAGAATTGGTAATATCAGTAGACGTCAAGAAATGCCTATGAATTATTCACTTGTTATTGAACCATTCGATGTTTGGGGCTTTGATTATATGGGACCGTTTCCTGCCTCTAATGGGTACACACATATTTTAGTTGTTGTTGATTACGTTACTAAGTGGGTAGAAGCTATTCCAACTAGTAGTGCTGATCATCACACCTCTATTAAGATGCTTAAAGAAGTTATATTTCCGAAGTTTGAAGTCCCTAGATATCTAATGACTGATGGTGGTTCACACTTTATTCATGGTGCTTTCCGTAAGATGCTTGCAAAGTATGATGTCAACCATAGAATTGCATCCCCTTATCACCCACAGACTAGTGGTCAAGTAGAACTAAGTAATAGGGAGTTGAAATTAATTTTGCAAAATACAGTTAATAGGTCTAGGAAGAATTGGTCCAATAAACTAGATGATGCATTATGGGCCTATAGAACTGCATACAAAAATCCTATGGGTATGTCTCCATATAAGATGGTATATGAAAAAGCTTGTCATTTGCCTCTTGAGCTAGAACATAAGGCATATTAGGCTATTAAAGAGCTCAATTATTATTTCAAACTTGCCGGTGAAAGGAGGTTATTTGACTTTAGCTGCCTTGATGAGTGGAGAACCCAAGCCTATGAGAATGCCAAACTGTTTAAAGAAAAAGGTAAAAGATGGCATGACAAAAGGATACAAAAGCGTGAGTTTAACGTAGGGGATTATGTCTTTCTATTCAACTCTCGTTTAAGATTTTTTGTAGGAAAACTTCTCTCCAAGTGGGAAGGACCTTACGTTATCGAGGAGGTCTATCGTTCCGGTGCCATAAAAATCAAAACCTTCAAAGGCACAAATCGGAAGGTGGTGAATGGTCAAAGAATCAAACATTATATCTCAGGTAATCCTATAAATGTTGAAACCAATGTTATTGAAACCGTAACCCCGGAGGAATACATAAGGGACACTTTCCAGAATGATTTAGCCTCCGAAAAGGAAGAGGTATGTGATACGGTAAGTAAACCGACTCCAAAACAGTCCTAAAGGCAATTTTTCTCCGTTTTGGAATAATTAGAAAAATAGAAAAATAAACCACAGCCGGAAGAGACATGAGCCGTCCACGAGGGTGGAGGGCGCGCCCCTGCCTCGTGGGCACCCCGTGTGTCCCCCCCGGACTCCGTCTTCTTGTGGGTTAGTCCTTTTGGTCCGTAAAAATTCATTATATATACCCCCGAAGGTTTTGACCTCTGTATCACGCAAAAATCCTCTGTTCTTGTTTAGAGCTGTTTTCTGCTAGGGTTTGCGAAGCCAGGCATCATGTCGTCTCCCTCCTCCAACAACGAAGGCAACGATGCTTGGCTAATGAAGATAGATCTGAAGAGGGAAGGACCCGAGGAGATCCACAAGGAGAAGAAGATCAAGATGGAGGTGGAAGATCCAGCTCCGGCACAAGGAGAAGACACCCCTAAACCTCTTCCTAACCTCTTTACCTCAACTGAGATTGAAGCTTTCAGGATGATTGAGTTGGCTCAAATTCGGAACAAGCATCTCACAAGTGAAAATATTTTGTTGAAGGATTACATAGCTGCTCTCAAAGGTATTATCCGCAAGCTAGAAGATCTCCTACGCTCGATATATGAGGATCCGCCGTCACTACTTGCAACTCCATCATCACCACCCCCGAAGAAGGAGACTATCAGTGTACTAGAGTAGGGGTACCCTAGTATCCCGAACTTGTGCACGGGCAGTCGCAGCGTCCCGCGGCAAGGCTTGCCGGGCGACCGCCAAAGTCCTCCGTGGTTCCTTTGGAGCCATTCAAGAACAAAGTATTCAAGCCAAGAAGACAAGGCCCCGGCAAGAGGAGCTTGCCGGGAAGGCCACTCAAGGCACAAGACCCCGGCGAGAGGCGCTTGCCGGGAAGGCCAACCAAGGCATCTCAAGGAACTTGCCGCGACGCGCCACGCGTCCCGGCAAGGCCCGGTGAGCGACAAGCTCCCGGACGCGACAAGACAACGACCGCGGCAAGGCGCTTGCCGCGGCAAGCTTCCACTCTGTACCCACGCTCCAGCGCATCCACCAACGTGTCGCTCTGGGACCCTTCCAGGCATACGTGGCGGGAAGCTGTGCAGCCGACGGTGCGCGGTGGCAAGCGGTAGCCGCTGGTGTGTACTATAGCAATCAGCGCTCCCAAGCAAGAACTCAATAACAAACCACAAAGCAGGAGTAGGGTTTTACGCATCCGTGCGGCCCGAACCTGGGTAAACTGCTCGTGTGCCTCACCTCGATCTGCTCTTTGTGCGATCTCCGCCCCCGCCGTACCGAAAGGGACTCGGTCCGCCGGTCCCATAGGTGTTCGTGGATCAGTTTCCCCGACATCTTTGGCACGCCAGGTAGGGGTGCGTCGAGGTTGTGTGAACCTGCTCCGGCGTTCACACGAGCTAGATCTTCATCATCTTCATCGACATGCCGCCGAAGAAGAAGGCTTCGGAGGCACCTGCTCCGTCCGCGTCGATCCCACCACCGCCGGAGCCAACGGCTGGTGGGGTAGACGTCGGCGGAAGAACGGGCGTCGACGAGGGAGCTCACGGTGCCGCCAAGTCCAAGGACAAAGCTGCGCTGCCCATCGGCGGCGTAGTCGACTCCCAAAACGACCGGGCGCACTCCAAGACCTCGGCGTCCGTACACGCACCGCGCCCATCTCAGGAGGCGCGGGACCGGCAGCGTCATGGTACTCACGGTACCATACGTTTGCTGGGCCAAGATCAAGCTGGTGGATCTCGGGATGCTCAAGACAAGCATGCACGCCAACATGCCGGCACGAGCAAGGCATGGTCGCCTGGACGGGATACTGCTCCTTCTAACATAGTTAGAAGTCCGAGCATATCCCGCTCCTCACACCGTTCGCCACCGCTACCCGCCACTCCAGCAGAAGCTTTGGTGCGAGCTGATGTCTACACACGCTTCTACTCTTGTAGACTATGTTGGGTCTCCAAGCGCAGAGGTTTGTAGGACAGCAGCAATTTCCCTCAAGTGGATGACCTAAGGTTTATCGAACTCAGGGAAGTAGAGGTTGAAGGTGGTCTCTCTCAAGCAACCCTGCAACTAAGATATAAGAAGTCTCTTGTGTCCCCAACACACCTAATACAACTAGGAGTTGTATAGGTGCACTAGTTCGGCGAAGAGATGGTAAAATATGGATGATAGGAGTGGCAAAGCAAAGTAATATAAATCTGTAATAAGAAGTGCAGCAAGCAAACAAGTGGTAAACGTGAGCACAAATGGTATTGCAATGGTGGAAACAAGGCCTAGGGATCATACTTTCACTAGAGGCAACTCCCAACAATATTAACATAATCGAATCACATGATATTTCCCATAAAACATGCAATGGAGACGCACCCGGAGGTCATTCCTTCGTGGTCAAGAGAGGACGAGAATTATGTAGGGCTACAAAAGCACACCTCAAAGTTCGTAGTTCTCAATCTAAGGATTTCCCAATGTCACCGCGGCCATCCAAAGAGAGTCCCACAATCACCACAACATATCTAAAGGATAGTCAAAGACAAGCACCAAGAGACTCTCAATCTTCAATCAACACACAAGAGAGGAAATCACTCATGAAAATATTTTTCTAATCCATGTCCAATAGACCGCTGTCACCTTGGTCTCGGGGATTATACTAGATAAAGACAAGTGAGTACATCAATCCAATACATAGAGGAAGGGGAAATATCATGGGATCACCCTAGATTAACATAGCCTATGATCACTACGAAGATCACATCATAGGAGAGAGAGATAACCAAATAGCTACACGTACAAGCCCTCAGCCCCGGAGGAAACTACTCACACATGGACATGGTGAGGAGGAGGTTGATGACGGTGTTGATGGAGAGGTGCAGCCCCGCGAGGAGGAGACGGCTGGCGGCAGCCACGGAGGCGGCGGCGGCGGCCCTAGGGGGCAGCAGCTCCTTGGCCCCCCTTATTCCTTGTGGATGGTGCTGCAATGGTGCTGGTCCTCCCCTCCAAGACGGCGGCTTGGGAGGAGGAAAATTCGTGGCCCTTGGTGACCTAGGTTTCCTCTCTTTATATAGACTCTCGGATTCCCGTCATCAGATTTTGGGCCTCGGTAAAACGGGCTTTACTCGGCCGTCCGGACTCCGATTTGGACGAATTTTATATCCAGAAGCATCGCCTCAAAATTCCCCACAACTTTCGCAGCTAGACTTTTTCCGTTTGACGTCGTCTTCGGGCCGGAACGTGACCATCTTTAAAAAACGTTCTCAGACAGATTTCAGGAAAGTCAGAGTCCTACTCCAATACGACTCCTTTTGCGTTTTTGTCAATTTCCAAGTAATTCCTACACAATAAAGTGTAAAACAAGAACATTGTGCACTTTTGCAACCATTAGTAGGTTAGTCCAAATATGATCACAAGTGTATGGAAGTGCATAAATATCATAGCAATATCACACAAAAAAGGCATGGAGCAAGCAGAAATTATAGATACGTTTTGGACGTATCACGAGCTCAACTGCTCCTAGACTTCCCTCCGACGGCAGATAAGATCGACGATTGGAGGGCCACCATTCAGAGTCTCATCGGCTTCGCCAACGGCGACACTCCGCGGCAGCCGAATACGTCGCAGCCGCGACAAGTCAGCCATGCGCGAGCCGATGGCGACAAGACCGGTGGGGGTGCAACCACCATGCACTGTCCGCCCCGAAGGCCAAGATCGCCGACTCGCCGGATCCACCTCGACAGCGACTCCACCGCGTCGTCGGATCCACGAGCTCGTCGCGATCAGCGCCAAGTTCTTCACGAACGACAGCAAGAGGACGCTCGTACTCGCATCGAGCGCCGAAGAGAAGCGCGGCGTCAATCAGACCAGCGCGCTGGGCCCGCTGTCGACATGCATGCGCCAGGGGAACCAGGCGACTTGCCGTATGCGGTAGGTTGTCCTGCATTTACTCGTGAGCTGCGGCAAGTCCAGTGGCCCAGCATGAAGAATTTCAAACCAGACGTACCAGAGAAGTACGACGGCAAGACGCATCCGTCGGAGTTCCTCAGCATCTACACCATCTGTTGGAAATATGCCCTAGAGGCAATAATAAAAGAGTTATTATTATATTTCCTTGTTCATGATAATCGTTTATTATCCATGCTATTATTGTATTGATTGGAAACTCAAATACATGTGTGGATGAATAGACAGACTTTGTGTCCCTAGTGAGCCTCTACAGGACTAGCTCGTTGATCAAAGATGACCGCGGTTTCCAGGTCATAGACATGAGTTGTCATTTGATAACGGGATCACATCATTAGGAGAATGATGTGATGGACGAGACCCAAACGTTAAACATAGCTTTTGATCGTGTCAGTTATCGCTATAGTTTTCTGCATGTCAAGTATAAGTTCCTATGACCATGAGATCATGTAACTCACTGACACCGTAGGAGTGCTTTGTGTGTGCCAAACGTCACAACGTAACTGGGTGACTATAAAGGTACTCTACAGGTATCTCCGATGGTGTCTGTTGAGTTGACATGGATCGAGACTGGGATTTGTCACTCCGTGTGACGGAGAGGTATCTCCGGGCCCACTCGGTAATACGTCATCTCAATGAGCTCAAGGTGACTAAGTAGTTGGTCACGGGATTATGTATTACGGTAACGAGTAAAGAGACTTGCCGGTAACGAGATTGAACTAGGTATAGAGATACCGACGATCGAATCTCGGGCAAGTAACATACCGACGAGACAAAGGGAACTGTATACGGGATTGCCTGAATCCTTGACATCGTGGTTCATCCGATGAGATCATCGAGAAACATGTGGGAACCAATATGGGTATCCAGATCCCGCTATTGGTTATTGACCTGGGAGTGTCTAGGTCATGTCTACATGGTTTCCGAACCCGCAGGGTCTACACACTTAAGGTTCAGTGACGCTAGGGTTGTTAGTGAGAATAGTGCATGGTTACCGAAGGTTGTTCGGAGTCCCGGATGAGATCCCGGACATGACGAGGGTCTCCGGAATGGTCCGAAGACGAAGATTGATATATAGGATGAAAGGTATCGGAGTCCGGAAGTGTTCCGGGGAGCATCGGGAAATCGGCGGACGACCGAAAGGGGTTTCGGGGGGTTCCGGAAGTGGTTTCGGGCCTAATGGGCCACAAGGGGGGACACAACAGCCCTCATAGGGCTGTGCGCCCCCCCTGGGCCCTCTCCTCATGCGCAAGGGGAGGTGGACCCTCCTAGGGCAGCCGCACCCCCCTGGCTTGGGGGGCAAGGCGCCTAGGGGGGGAAACCCTAGGGCCTGGCCCTTGGCCGCCGCCAACCCTGCCCTGGCCGCCGGCCCCCCCTAGGGGAAACCCTAGGGCGCCCCCCTCTCCTCCTTCCCCCTATATATAGAGAGGTAGAGGGAGGGCAGCCAACACAAGTTCGTGCCTCGGTGCTGCCCTCCCTCTCCCATAACATCTTCCTCTCCCGCGGTGCTTAGGCGAAGCCCTGCTGGAATCCTCCATCACCACCACCACCACGCCGTCGTGCTGCCGGTTCTCCATCAACCTCTCCTCCACCCCTTGCAAGATCAAGAAGGAGGAGACGTCCCCGAGCCGTACGTGTGAAGAACGCGGAGGCACCGTTGCTTCGGTGCTAGGATCTTCGGCGATCTGAATCGCGGCGAGTACGACTCCATCAACCGCGTTCTCAACGCTTCCGCTTAGCGATCTACAAGGGTATGTGGATCCTACTCTCCCCTCGTAGTTGCATCCACTAGATTGATCTTGGTGAACGTAGAGAAAAATTTTTGTTTTCCATGCGACGTTCCCCAACAGTGGTATCAGAGCCAGGTTCTTGCGTAGATGCTTTCTCGAGTAGAACACAAAAGGGTTTGTGGCGTTGATGTTTAAATTGCTGCCCTCCTTAGTCTTTCTTGATTCAGCGGTATTATGGGATGAAGCAGCCCAGACCAACTTTACATGTCCACGTACATGAGACCGGTTCCATCGACAGACATGTGACTTTTGTTGCATAAGATGGCTGGCGGGTGTCTGTCTCTCCTATCTTAGTTGAATCGGAATAGAACAAGGCGGTCCTTGTAGAAGGTTAAATAGCAACTTGAATATCACCGTTGTGGTTTTGCGTAGGTAAGAAGCGTTCTTGCTAGATACCCATAGCAGCCACGTAAAACATGCAACAACAAATTAGAGGACGTCTAACTTGTTTTTGCAGGGTATGTATGTGATATGATATGGCCAATGACATGATGAGATATATTTGATGTATGAGATGATCATGTTGTAATAGTTAATATCGACTTGCATGTCGATGCATACGGCAACCGGCAGGAGCCATAGGGTTGTCTTTAATTTTTGTGTGACCTGCGTGTCAATCATTAAGCGCTTTGTAATGCTTTACTTTATCGCTAAACGGTAGCAATAGTAGTAAGAGCATGGTGGGCGCCGACAACCCCGATGGCGACACGATGATGGAGATCATGATGATGGGGATCATGGTGTGGCGCCGGTGACGATGGAGATCATGCTGGTGCTTTGGAGATGGAGATCAAAAAGCACGAGTTGATGGCCATATCATGTCACTTATGATTTGCATGTGATGTTAATCCTTTTATGCATCTTATTTTGCTTAGGACGACGGTAGCATTATAAGATGATCCTTCACTAAAATTTCAAGATAAAATTGTGCTCCCCCCGAGTGTGCGCCGTTGCGAAGGTTCGTCGTTTCGAAGCACCACGTGATGATCGGGTGTGATAGACTCTACGTTCGCATACAACGGGTGCAAGCCAGTTTTGCACATGCAGAACACTCGGGTTAGACTTGACGAGCCTAGCATGTACAGACATGGCCTCGGAACACGGAGGACCGAAAGGTCGAGCATGAGTCATATAGTAGATATGATCAACATGTTGATGTTCACCATTGACACCACCTCATCTCACGTGATGATCGGACTTGGGTTGGTGAATTTGGATCATGTCACGCTCGAATGACCAGAGGGATGTCAATTTGAGTGGGAGTTATAATTAATTTGATTAGGTAATAACTCACTTATCATGAACAATAGTCTAAAATGTCTTTGCAAATTTTTGGTTGTAGATGGCTCGCGCAGTAGCTCCCCTGAATTTTAATGCGTTCCTAGAGAAAGCTAAACTGAAAGATGATGGGAGCAACTTTGTGGACTTGCTCCGCAATCTGAGGATCATCCTCACAGCTGCCCAAAAGGTTTATGTCCTAAATGCACCGCTAGGTGACCCCCCCGCTCCTACAGCCCCTGCAGACGTTTTGAACGTCTGGCAGACACGTTCGGATGACTATTCGATAGTGCAGTGTGCCATGTTGTACGGCTTGGAAGGAGGACTTCAAAGGCGTTTTGAACGTCATGGTGCATATGAGATGTACCAGGAGTTGAAGTTCATCTTTGAAAAGAATGCTAAGATCGAGAGGTATGAGACCACCGATAAATTCTTTGCTTGCAAGATGGAGGAGAATTCGTCTGTCAGTGAGCACTTACTGAAGATGTCTGGGTACTATACCCGCATAGCTGATCTGGGACTTGTGTTCCCGGATGAGGCTATCATTGACAGAATTCTCCAGTCACTCCCTCCAAGCTACAAGAGCTTCGTGCAGCAGTATAACATGCAAGGGATGAACAAGACCATCGCCGAGCTGTTTTCGATGCTGAAAGTCGCCGAGGCAGACATCCAGAAGGAGTATCAAGTGTTGATGGTCAATAAAACCACCAGTTTCAAGAAGAATGGCAAGGGCAAGAAGGGTAACTCTAAGAAGGGTGGCAAAGCAGTTGCTAATCCAGTGAAGAAACCCAAGGCTGGGCCCAAGCCAGAGACTGAGTGTTTCTATTGCAAGGGGAACGACCACTGGAAGCGGAACTGCCCCAAGTATCTGGCGGACAAGAAGGGGGCCAACAACAACAAAGGTATATGTGATATACATGTTATTGATGTGTACCTTACCAACTCTCGTTGTAGTGCCTGGGTATTTGATACTGGTTCGGTTGCTCACATTTGCAACTCTAAACAGGAACTGCGGAATAAACGGAGGCTGGCGAAGGACGAAGTGACGATGCGCGTGGGAAATGGTTCCAAGGTTGATGTGATCGCCGTCGGCACGCTCACTCTTCGATTACCATCGGGATTAGTTATGAACCTGAATAATTGTTATTTAGTGCCTGCGTTAAGCATGAACATTATATCTGGATCTTGTTTATTGCGAGACGGTTACTCATTTAAGTCAGAGAATAATGGTTGTTCTATTTATATGAGTAATATCTTTTATGGTCATGCACCCGAAGTTAGGGGTTTATTCTTATTGAATCTCGATAGTGATGATACACATGTTCATAACATTGATGCCAAAAGATGTAGAGTTGATAATGATAATACCACTTTCTTGTGGCACTGCCGTCTGGGTCATATCGGCGTGAAACGCATGAGTAAGCTCCATGCTGATGGACTTTTGGAGTCTCTTGATTTTGAATCACTTGACACGTGCGAGCCGTGCCTCATGGGCAAGATGACAAGGACCCCGTTTTCAGGGACAATGGAACGGGCAAGTGACTTATTGGAAATCATACATACTGATGTGTGCGGTCCGATGAGTGTAACGGCGCGCGGTGGATATCGTTATTTTCTCACCTTCACTGACGACTTAAGTAGATATGGGTATATTTACTTGATGAAGCATAAGTCTGAAACTTTTGAAAAGTTCAAGCAATTTCAGAGTGAAGTTGAAAATCATCGTAACAAGAAGATCAAGTTCCTACGATCTGATCGAGGGGGAGAATATCTGAGTTATGAGTTTGGTGATCACTTAAGAAAATGTGGAATTGTTTCACAGTTGACGCCACCTGGAACACCACAGCGTAATGGTGTGTCCGAACGTCGTAATCGAACCCTATTAGATATGGTGCGTTCTATGATGTTTCTTGCCGATTTGCCACTATCGTTTTGGGGATATGCGTTAGAGACAGCTGCATTCACTTTAAATAGGGCTCCATCTAAGTCCGTTGAGACAACACCGTATGAACTATGGTTTAGTAAGAAACCGAAGTTGTCTTTTCTCAAGGTTTGGGGTTGCGATGCTTATGTCAAAAGGCTTCAGCCAGAAAAGCTCGAACCCAAAGCGGACAAATGTGTCTTCATAGGATACCCAAAAGAAACTGTTGGGTACACCTTCTATCTCAGATCCGAAGGCAAAGTGTTTGTCGCTAAGAACGGGTCCTTTCTCGAGAAAGAGTTTCTCTCGAAAGAATTGAGTGGGAGGAAGGTAGAACTTGATGAGGTTATTGAACCTCTGCTTCAACCAGAGAGTAGCGCAGCACAGAAAGATGTTTTTGTGGAGCCTGCAGAGGTTGAAGAGGAAGCCAATGATGATGATCAAGGAGCTTCTGATCAAGTTACTACCGAACCTCGTAGGTCGACAAGGGTACGCACTGCACCTGAGTGGTACGGTAACCCTGTCTTGGAGGTCATGTTGTTAGACAACGGTGAACCTACGAGCTATGGAGAAGCGATGGTGGGCCCGGATTCCGACAAATGGTTAGAGGCCATGAAATCCGAGATGGGATCCATGTATGAAAACAAAGTATGGACTTTGGAAGTATTACCTGAAGGGCAGAAGGCCATTCAGAATAAATGGATTTTTAAGAGGAAGACGGACGCTGACGGTAATGTCACCGTGTATAAAGCTCGACTTGTGGCAAAGGGTTTTTCACAAGTTCAAGGGATTGACTACGATGAGACTTTCTCACCCGTAGCGATGCTTAAATCCGTCCGAATCATGTTAGCGATAGCTGCATATTTCGATTATGAAATTTGGCAGATGGATGTCAAAACAGCGTTCCTTAACGGTTTTCTTAAGGAAGAGTTGTATATGATGCAACCGGAAGGTTTTGTCGATCCAGAGAATGCTGACAAAGTATGCAGGCTCCAGCGTTCGATTTATGGGCTGGTGCAGGCATCTCGGAGCTGGAATCTTTGCTTTGATGAGGTGATCAAAGCGTTTGGGTTTGTACAAGTTTACAATGAAGCTTGTATTTACAAGAAAGTGAGTGGGAGCTCTATAGCGTTTCTAATATTATATGTGGATGACATATTGTTGATTGGAAACAATATAGAATTTTTGGATAGCGTGAAGGGGTATTTGAACAAGAGTTTTTCGATGAAGGATCTCGGTGAAGCTGCTTTCATATTGGGCATCAAAATCTATAGAGATAGATCAAGACGCTTGATAGGACTTTCACAAAGCACATACCTTGATAAAGTTTTGAAGAAGTTCAAAATGGATCAATCCAAGAAGGGGTTCTTGCCGGTATTGCAAGGTACAAAGTTGAGTAAGACTCAATGCCCAGTGACTGCGGAAGATAGAGAAAAGATGAGTGTCGTCCCCTATGCTTCAGCCATAGGCTCTATCATGTATGCAATGCTGTGCACAAGACCAGATGTCAGCCTTGCCATAAGTATGGCCGGAAGGTTTCAAAGTAATCCTGGTATGGATCACTGGACAGCGGTCAAGAATATCCTAAAGTACCTGAAAAGGACTAAGGAGATGTTTCTCGTTTATGGAGGTGATCAAGAGCTCGTCGTAAAGGGTTACGTCGATGCAAGCTTTGACACTGATCCGGATGACTCTAAGTCTCAAACCGGATACATATATTTTCTCAACGGGGGAGCGGTAAGCTGGTGCAGTTCCAAGCAGAGCGTGGTAGCTGATTCTACATGTGAAGCGGAGTATATAGCTGCCTCGGAGGCGGCAAAGGAAGGTGTCTGGATGAAGGAGTTCATGACAGATCTTGGAGTTGTGCCTAGTGCACTGAACCCAATGACTCTGTTCTGTGACAACACTGGTGCCATTGCTCTAGCCAAGGAATCAAGGTTTCACAAGAGGACCAGACACATAAAGCGACGCTTCAATTCCATCCGCGATTCAGTCAAGGAGGAGGACATAAACATTTGCAAAGTACACACGGATTTGAATGTTGCAGATCCGTTGACTAAGCCTCTTCCACGGGCTAAGCACGATCAACACCAAGACTCTATGGGTGTTAGATTCATTACCTTGTAATGCTAGATTATTGACTCTAGTGCAAGTGGGAGACTGTTGGAAATATGCCCTAGAGGCAATAATAAAAGAGTTATTATTATATTTCCTTGTTCATGATAATCGTTTATTATCCATGCTATTATTGTATTGATTGGAAACTCAAATACATGTGTGGATGAATAGACAGACTTTGTGTCCCTAGTGAGCCTCTACAGGACTAGCTCGTTGATCAAAGATGACCGCGGTTTCCAGGTCATAGACATGAGTTGTCATTTGATAACGGAATCACATCATTAGGAGAATGATGTGATGGACGAGACCCAAACGTTAAACATAGCTTTTGATCGTGTCAGTTATCGCTATAGTTTTCTGCATGTCAAGTATAAGTTCCTATGACCATGAGATCATGTAACTCACTGACACCGTAGGAGTGCTTTGTGTGTGCCAAACGTCACAACGTAACTGGGTGACTATAAAGGTACTCTACAGGTATCTCCGATGGTGTCTGTTGAGTTGACATGGATCGAGACTGGATTTGTCACTCCGTGTGACGGAGAGGTATCTCCGGGCCCACTCGGTAATACGTCATCTCAATGAGCTCAAGGTGACTAAGTAGTTGGTCACGGGATTATGTATTACGGTAACGAGTAAAGAGACTTGCCGGTAACGAGATTGAACTAGGTATAGAGATACCGACGATCGAATCTCGGGCAAGTAACATACCGACGAGACAAAGGGAACTGTATACGGGATTGCCTGAATCCTTGACATCGTGGTTCATCCGATGAGATCATCGAGAAACATGTGGGAACCAATATGGGTATCCAGATCCCGCTATTGGTTATTGACCTGGGAGTGTCTAGGTCATGTCTACATGGTTTCCGAACCCGCAGGGTCTACACACTTAAGGTTCAGTGACGCTAGGGTTGTTAGTGAGAATAGTGCATGGTTACCGAAGGTTGTTCGGAGTCCCGGATGAGATCCCGGACATGACGAGGGTCTCCGGAATGGTCCGGAGACGAAGATTGATATATAGGATGAAAGGTATCGGAGTCCGGAAGTGTTCCGGGGAGCATCGGGAAATCGGCGGACGACCGAAAGGGGTTTCGGGGGGTTCCGGAAGTGGTTTCGGGCCTAATGGGCCACAAGGGGGGACACAACAGCCCTCATAGGGCTGTGCGCCCCCCCTGGGCCCTCTCCTCATGCGCAAGGGGAGGTGGACCCTCCTAGGGCAGCCGCACCCCCCCTGGCTTGGGGGGCAAGGCGCCTAGGGGGGGAAACCCTAGGGCCTGGCCCTTGGCCGCCGCCCCCCCTGCCCTGGCCGCCGGCCCCCCCTAGGGGAAACCCTAGGGCGCCCCCCTCTCCTCCTTCCCCCTATATATAGAGAGGTAGAGGGAGGGCAGCCAACACAAGTTCGTGCCTCGGTGCTGCCCTACCTCTCCCATAACATCTTCCTCTCCCGCGGTGCTTAGGCGAAGCCCTGCTGGAATCCTCCATCACCACCACCACCACGCCGTCGTGCTGCCGGTTCTCCATCAACCTCTCCTCCACCCCTTGCTGGATCAAGAAGGAGGAGACGTCCCCGAGCCGTACGTGTGAAGAACGCGGAGGCACCGTTGCTTCGGTGCTAGGATCTTCAGCGATCTGAATCGCGGCGAGTACGACTCCATCAACCGCGTTCTCAACGCTTCCGCTTAGCGATCTACAAGGGTATGTGGATCCTACTCTCCCCTCGTAGTTGCATCCACTAGATTGATCTTGGTGAACGTAGAGAAAATTTTTTGTTTTCCATGCGACGTTCCCCAACACCATCGCGGTGCAAGCTGCCGGGGGACGAGACGACAAGATCCTTGCCAACTACTTCCCGCTGGTGCTCAAACCCAATGTCAGATCCTGGCTCATGCACTTGCCGGACAACTCCATATCTTCTTGGGCAGACCTATGCCATCAGTTTGTCGACGCCTTTACAGGCGGCCACAAACCTCATGGCCAAGAGAGTGACCTTCATCTGCTCGCCCAGAAGGAAGGAGAGTCCCTGCGCAAGTACATCCAGAGATTCAGCCGTGTACAGCACAACATTCCAGATGTCCACCCTGCCGCGGTCATCAGCGCGTTCCATCAGAACGTGCGTAACCGCAGGATGAGGGAGGAGATGGCGATGTGCAAGATCAGAGATGTCAGTGAGCTATATGCCCTGGCCGACAAGTGTGCACGTGCTGAGGAAGGGAGGAAACTCACCGGAGAGGATACAGGAGCAGGAGGATCTGACAGCGAGGATGCTACCCCGGCAAAGAAACACCGGCGACGGAACAACAGGAAGAAGAGAGGCAAAGATGTGCTAGTCGTTGAGTAGTCCGGCAACCAAAGTGGCGCCAAGAAAGCCAAAGCTGGTAGCTCCAGCAAGGAGATTGCCGCTTGCACCAACTGCCAGGCTGTGGCAGCCGCCGACAAGCAGGACGGCACCGACAAGCAGTACTGCAAGATCCACCGCACCAAGGGTCATGACCTCCAGAACTGCAAGAGGGTCGAGCAGCTTGTTGAGCAGCAAAAAGCTGAGTACGAGCGGCACGACAAGGAGAAGGCCCAAGGAGGTGTTGGAGGATCCGGCAAGAAGAATACCGGCCGGGGAGGACGCCGCAGCAAGGCCAAGCAGCGGCAAGGAGACAGACCTCCCCGCGGCCGCGACAAGGATGAAGATGACAACGACGATGAAGATATGGATGATGTCGAGACCAGTGAGCAGGAGTTCCAGAAAGCCACAGAAGTCTTGTGCGTTGACGGCGGTGCTTCTCTGCATACTTCACACCGCCAACTCAAGCAGTGGGTGCGGGAAGTTAATGCGGCAGAACCACCTGTCGAATCGCGCAAGCTTCTGAAATGGTCCAGCACGCCTATCATCTTTGACATTGAGGACCACCCTGATCGCACAACTGCGGTAGGGTGCTTGTTGATGTTGGTTTCACCAACTATCCGCAACCTCAAGGTTACTAAGATGCTAGTTGACGGCGGCGCCGGCTTGAACCTGATCTCCTCTGCTGTACTCCAGAAACTCCAGATCCCTGACAGCGAGCTCGAAGAGACCGGCACATTCCAAGGAATCAACCCGGGAAGGAGCAAGCCGAAGGGGAAGATCACGCTGCCAGTGACGTTTGGCGGCGAGTTGAACTTCAGGACTGAGAGGGTCACTTTTGACGTTGCCGATTTTCCATTGCCTTACAATGGGATACTCGGCCGTCCAGCACTCGCCAAGTTCATGGCAGCCTCTCACTATGCATACAACATGCTGAAGATGCCAGGCCCGCTAAGCGTCATCTCTGTCCCTGGCGACTAGAAGGATGCTCTTATGTGTGCCGACAAGATCTACCGGGAAGAAGCAGCCGCAACGGACCGCAAGTCACTTGCCGCTGAAGCTCCCGGGGGGAAGAAGAAGACCAAGTCCGGCAAGAGTTCTGATGCCCACTCCGGCAAGCGCACCTCTTCGGAGTGCTAAGGTACCGTCGAGGACGCACCATCGAGCTCCACCGGCAAGCGTAAGAAGACGATGGCAGCTCCGCCAGAAACCAAGAAGGTGTCCGCCAAGGAGGACGGCACTGGTGGTACTTTCACCATCAGTGCCACGCTTGACCCTAAATAGGAAAGCGCGCTCATTGCTTTCCTACGGGCGAACGTCGACGTGTTTGCATGGCAACCGTCTGACATCCCCAGTGTTCCCAGGAAAGTAATTGAGCACAAACTTGCCGTCTGTCCTCATGCGCGGCCCGTCAAGCAGAAGGTTAGAAAACAAGCAGTGGAGCGCCAAGAATTCATCGCAGAAGAAATCAAGAAGTTGGAAGCAGCAGGCCTTGTCAGAGGAGTGCTCCATCCTACGTGGTTGGCCAATCCTGTAGTCGTGCGCAAGGCAAACGGGAAATGGAGGCTTTGTATCGACTTTACCGATGTCAATAAAGCTTGTCCCAAAGACCCATTTCCCTTGCCGCGCATTGACTAGATTGTTGACTCCACAGCCGGATGTGACTTGCTTTCATTTCTTGACGCATACTCAGGATACCATCAAATCTTCATGGCAGAAGAGGATGAGGAGAAGACCGCATTCATCACTCCATGTGGCACGTACTGTTTCATACGGATGCCTTTCGGTTTGAAGAATGCTGGTTCAACATTTGCAAGAGTAGTCCATACCGCTTTTGAGCCACAAATACACATAAATGTGTAGGCCTACATGGATGACATAGTGGTCAAGAGCAAGGACAGGGCAACTCTGATTCAAGATTTAGACGAGACCTTTGCAAATCTGCGCAAGATCCAGCTCAAGCTCAACCCCGAGAAGTGTGTGTTTGGAGTCCCTTCCGGCAAGCTTCTTGGGTTCTTCGTGTCTCAGCGGGGAATTGAAGCCAATCCCGACAAGATCAAGGCCATTGAGCAGATTGAAGCACCCAAGCGCGTCAAGGATGTACGAAGACTTGCCGGTTGCATGGCTGCTCTCAGCAGGTTTATGTCTAAGTCTTCTGAGCGCGCCCTACCGTTTTTCAAAATATTGAAAAAGGCAGGTCCAATGAAATGGACTCCGGAAGCGGAGGCTGCGCTGCAAACTTGAAGAGATACCTGTCCTCCACTCCAATACTTGTCGCACCTAAGCCACAAGAGAAGTTGTTGTTGTATCTAGCGGCAACCAATCAAGTGGTTAGTGCTGCGTTAGTGGCGGAGAGGAAGGCAGATGATGAGCTAGCAACCGCGGCAGGCACGTCCAGCGACAAGCAGGGGGCTTCCCGACAAGCTCTGGTCCCGACAAAGATGGATCTGCGCAAGAGATACAGAAGAGAATGGTGCAGCCCAGCTTACTTTGTCAGTTCCCTCCTGCAGGGGGCCAGGTCAAGGTACTCTGGTGTGCAGAAATTGCTTTTCGGCCTTCTCATGGCCTCGAGAAAGCTGCGCCATTACTTTCAAGCACATGAGATCATAGTTGTCACTCGCTTTCCGCTGAAGAGGATACTGCAGAATCCAGAAGCAACAGGCAGGATTGTTGAGTGGACACTGGAACTATCAAGCTTTGGCCTAAAGTTTGAGAGCACTTCAACTATCCAAAGCAGAGCATTGGCAGAATTCATAGCAGAGCAAAGTTGGAGGAGTCGATCTCCAACGAGCTGCTCGTATCCTCGGCGGGCTCGCTCGACTCGACGCATTGCCCGGCGGGCTCGCTCGACTCAGCGTCATGCCCGGCAAACTCTCCCTCGCCGGCAAATTCCCCTCGCTCGGCAAGGCTTGCCGCCTTTGCTGCCTCTGCCTCCTCCACGGTGAATCCGAACTCGCCCGCGGCCGCGGCTGCCGCCGCCTCTTCCAGCCTGGTGGCGATGTATGCCATCTCCTTGTCAGTGGTGTCGCGGGTGAGGCCTTTCTTCTCGTCGGAGCGGATCGGCACTTCTTCCAAGCTGTCAAAGAATGCCTGCATGGCGTCATCTGCAGGCTCTTGCCAAGTTGGGTCAATCCCATGCGAGTCACACAACGGCATCATTGCGTGGATGCGGCTGAGCGCGGAGTTGTTGCACAGCGCAACGACACCCCTCGGCAACCTGAACACTTCGGGATGTTCATGGTCGTACTTGAACAGCTCCTGTAGCATCCCGTTAAGCTCTGATGGGCCTCGAACCCCTCGTTGGTTACCCCAAGTGGAAGGTGTAAGATGCAGTATTGTAGAAGTGTTTTCCCTTAGCAAAGATGCCAAGGATCGAATCCCTAGAGACTCCTAGGTTCAACAAGTAGGTGTCAATTGCTACGGCGCCAGATTAGTAGCAATCAATGTGGACCTGCACACAGATACAAATAACTTTGCTCCCAACGAGTACAGAGAGGTTGTCAATCCCTCCGGCCTTGTAGTTCACAAAGGATTAAAAGCAATGATAGTAGTGATAGATAGTGTTTTGCAATAGTAAATAATAACGGAAAGTAAATAGTGGATGTGATCAATGATGGTAATATGGACCGGAGTCTCATGATGTTCACTAGTGATGTCTCTCTCCCAAAAGACGATAAACAGCTATGTGAGGTAAACAAATTACAGCTGGGCAATTGACAGGACCACGAACGCAAACCAATGCTGACTACATTGCAAGAAAGGTTGAGGTTCAAAGCATGGGCGGTACGCCAAAGTAAGTAGACCGAAATCCATCAATGCCTACTACTAATCATCCACCTTGAGATATCTATCCAGAACATCTCGCTGGTATTAAGTTGCGAGTCCCACCCATAGTGTAAACTCAATGCAACAGACAACTGCATTAAAAGAACTTTGCGTAAAGTAAACAATCCTTGCACCCGCGGGCACAAGAACCGTTGTTTTCCCCCTTGTGGCAACAGCACATCCCCTAGACTCATGTTTCTGTCACTCAAGCTAGTCATCGAGGGGCATGAACCCACAATCAAGCATAACGTTCCCTCTTGGAGTCACTACCTACTACTTGGCCAAAGCAATAAATAACAACGGAGAACATGCAAGAATTACTTACGAACATAAATATAAAAGAGGTAGATCAAATATATTACTCAAACACAATCTGAACATAATCTCACAATCCATCGGATCCCAGCAAACTCATCATAGCAACAGCATAAGGATTACATATGTGCCTCGATCATGTAGGGCAGCTCACGAGGACTAATTAGTGAAGCACAAGAAGGGGAGGAGAACATCACATAGCTACTGGTCATGGACTCATGGTCCAAGGGAGACTACTCACAACTCATCCGGGAGGCGTCCATGGTGGTGGAGAAGCTCCCGGTGGTGATCCTCCCCTCCGGCAGGGTGCCGGGAAGAGTTCTCCTGGTGCTCCCGATCTTGGAAGCGGCGGCGGCGGCGGAACAGAGATGAGATCGCGAAAAAGAGTTCCCGTCTCGAGGGTTTCGGGAGACGCTTTAAATATATGCCAAAGGGGGGCGTCAGACGAGGCTCGGGGGGCCCAGGCGCCCCCCCCCCCCCGGCGCGGCCCAGGGGGGGGCGCGCCACCAGGGCGCCTGGGGCCCTGGTGGTCCCCCTCTGGCTGTGCTTCGGGTGCCTGGTAGTGATGGGCCTCGAACCCCTCGTTGGTTACCCCAAGTGGAAGGTGTAAGATGCAGTAAGTAGAAGTGTTTTCCCCTAGCAAAGATGCCAAGGATTGAATCCCCAGAGACTCCTAGGTTCAACAGGTAGGTGTCAACTGCTAACGGCGCAATTAGCAATCAACGTGGACCTGCACACAGATACAAATAACTTTGCTCCCAACGAGTACAGAGAGGTTGTCAATCTCTCCGGCCTTGTAGTTCACAAAGGGTTAAAAGCAATATGATAGTAGTGATAGATAGTGTTTTGCAATAGTAAGTAAATAGCGGAAAAGTAAATAGTGTATGTGATCAATGATGGTAATATGGACCGGAGTCTCATGATGTTCACTAGTGATGTCTCTCTCCCAAAAGACGATAAAACAGCTATGTGAGGTAAACAAATTACAGCTGGGCAATTGACAGGACCACGAACGCAAACCAATGCTGACTACATTGCAAGAAAGGTTGAGGTTCAAAGCATGGGCGGTACGCCAAAGTAAGTAGACCGAAATCCATCAATATCTACTACTAATGATCCACCTTGAGATATCTATCCAGAACATCTCGCTGGTATTAAGTTGCGAGTCCCACCCATAGTGTAAACTCAATGCAACAGACAACTGCATTAAAAGAACTTTGCGTAAAGTAAACAATCCTTGCACCCGCGGGCACAAGCACCGTTGTTTTCCCCCTTGTGGCAACAGCACATCCCCTAGACTCATGTTTCTGTCACTCAAGCTAGTCATCGAGGGGCATGAACCCACAATCGAGCATAACGTTCCCTCTTGGAGTCAGTACCTATTACTCGGCCAAAGCAATAAATAACAACGGAGAACATGCAAGAATTACTTATGAACAAAAATATAAAAGAGGTAGATCAAATATATTACTCAAGATCAATCTGAACATAATCTCATAATCCATCGGATCCCAGCAAACTCAACATAGCAACAGCATAAGGATTACATAGGTGCCTCGATCATGTAGGGCAGCTCACGAGGACTAATTAGTGAAGCACAAGAACGGGAGGAGAACATCACATAGCTACTGGTCATGGACTCATGGTCCAAGGGAGACTACTCACGAGTCATCCGGGAGGCGTCCATGGTGGTGGAGAAGCTCCCGGTGGTGATCCTCCCCTCCGGCACGGTGCCGGGAAGAGTTCTCCTGGTGCTCCCGATCTTGGAAGCGGCGGAGGCGGCGGAACAGAGATGGGATCGTGAAAAGAGTTTTTTTCTGAGGGTTACGGAGGACCCTTTAAATATCTGCCAAAGTAGGGCATCGGGGGAGCTTCGGGGGGCCCAGGCGCCCCCCTGGCGCGGCCCGGGGGGGGGGGGGGCGCCGCCAGGGCGCCTGGAGCCCTGGTGGCCCCCCCAGGCTGCCCTTCGGATGCAGTGTTGTTTCCGGTTCGCTGATTTTTTATCTAATTTTTCTGGATTTTTCTGGGCAGTTCTCGAAACGTGAAAACCTGAAATACAAAAACAGCCGAAAACAGAAACTGGCACTGGGGTGCACTGGATTAGTAAGTTAGTCCAAATATGATCAAAAGTGTATGGAAGTGTATGAATATCATAGCAATATCACCCAAAAGTGGCATGGAGCAAGCAGAAATTATAGATACGTTTTGGACGTATCAAGCTCCATAACAGTGAAGTTGAAGTTGAGGCCCGGGCGCAGCCTCATGATATCCGCCGCATTCTCGAACTCCCAGGCGGGTCTCCTCCTCTCTTGTAGGGGGGCGATGCGACGGCGAAGAAAATCTGCGCCAACTGCACCTACAGTGAGCCCGGCAAGCCTGAGGCGTTGGATCCGGGTGACGGCGATCTTCAGCCTACCGTCCTCCGGGGCTAAGTCGCTCCAATCATTGCCGCGTACTACTGGGGCTTGGCGCCGGGCGGTAAATGGCTGCGGGTTCTCCTCGACAATCCAGCACCAGCGTGCTCTCCATTCCTCCCATTTGCTGCGGAGCTCTCCCTCTAGATAAGCTTCCTTCTTGTGGGCCCTCGAGATCCAGGAGACTTCGCCGGATAAAGGCTCTCCTCTCTCAACTCGGGGCGTAAAGAAGTGACGGAAAAGGGCTACATTGGGATGGACTCCGACAAAGTTTTCGCAGAGGTGTGTGAAAACTGCCATGGTCAGAACGACATTGGGGGTGATATCAAGGAGATGGAACCCGTAGGTGTTCATGATATCGCAGAAGAATTCAGAGAAAGGCGGGCAGAGCCCGCAGTAGAAGAACAAGGCGAAGAAAGGGTATCCATTCGGAGCCATTTTACAAGCGACGGTTGGGAGTACCTTCGTGCGCGGGTGCGCCCGCGTCTCCCCCGACCAGAAGAGGTAATAGTACTCCCTCAGCTCCTTCGCGTCAAGCTTGGGGGGGGGGGGGAATTGCCCGCTCCTTTCGCAGCGCCACGAGCCGCTGCGCCTCGGCTGACTTCACGCCCTTCCCCTTCTCGGTTTTTGGAGCCATGGCGGAAGTGGCGAGGGAGGTCAACGGCGGTGGTGGTGCTGGTGGCGATGGGAGGCGGAGCGCTGCTCTCTTTCGGCTTCGGGAAGAAGGGGAGCGGCGGAGGCTTTCGAGGTTGGAGTAGCAACGGGCGGATGGACGAACTGCCCCTGTTTCCCCTGCTTATAAGGAGGGAGGGGGCGGATGCCTTTCCGAATAAAGAAACCACCCACGATCTCTCCCACGACGCCGCATTAAACGCGTGTCGTTAAGGGAGGGCGCGGTGGATACGGAGTGAGATACGGCGTGAACCCAGGCCGCTCGTGCCCGTGCCCTGTTTTGGGCCTGGCCCAACAGCGCTCGGCACCGTGTATGGCCCAGGCCCGGGGGCTCCCGTCGGTGTACTAGAGTAGGGGTACCCTAGTATCCCGAACTTGTGCACGGGCAGTCGCAGCGTCCCGCGACAAGGCTTGCCGGGCGACCGCCAAAGTCCTCCGTGGTTCCTTTGGAGCCATTCAAGAACAAAGTATTCAAGCCAAGAAGACAAGGCCCCGGCAAGAGGAGCTTGCCGGGAAGGCCACTCAAGGCACAAGACCCCGGCGAGAGGCGCTTGCCGGGAAGGCCAACCAAGGCATCTCAAGGAACTTGCCGCGACGCGCCACGCGTCCCGGCAAGGCCCTGTGAGCGACAAGCTCCCGGACGCGACAAGACAACGACCGCGGAAAGGCGTTTGCCGCGGCAAGCTTCCACTCTGTACCCACGCTCCAGCGCATCCACCAACGTGTCGCTCTGGGACCCTTCCAGGCATACGTGGCGGGAAGCTGTGCAGCCAGCGGTGCACGGTGGCAAGCGGCGCTGACAAGTTTGCCATCGTGGCGAACGATGGCGCCCCTGACGGTCCCTTTTTGCACTGTTTGGGTGACGCAGATGGGCATTTAATTCCCTTGTCCCCTGCCGTCAGGGTTAGGTACGATACACTGTACAGGTAGTTGTACCAACTACAACACCTTTCCATTTTTACCCTCATCTGCGTTGCCACCTGTCGGTGACCCCTTGAGCATACAAAAGGAGGCCCATGCGCAACGTAGATGGGGACAGACTCATTCACGCTCGGTCTCGCTAGCCGCTGGTGTGTACTGTAGCAATCAGCGCTCCCGAGCAAGAACTCAATAACAAACCACAAAGCAGGAGTAGGGTTTTACGCATCCGTGCGGCCCGAACCTGGGTAAACTGCTCGTGTGCCTCGCCTCGATCTGCTCTTCGTGCGATCTCCTCCCCCGCCGTACCGAAAGGGACTTGGTCCGCCGGTCCCATAGGTGTTCGTGGATCAGTTTCCCCGACAGAGACATAATCATATGGGTATGTGCACTCCCCTTGGCAACTGCTAAGCTTGGGGGAGTGACCCCGGTATCGTATCACCATCACTCCTATCTTTACTGTTTTACTTAGTTCGATCCTTTTGGTAGTATCTTGATCTAGTAGAATAAAGTTAGCATGATCCAGTTGTGAGCTTTTGCCTTGTGAGCTTTACCCTTTGTAATCGAGTCCATGAGCTATATAATAAAGATTAGTGTTGAGTCAAGGGCTTGATTTCCTCACTTGAGTCATGACAAAAAGAAAGAAAACATAAAGATTATCAAAGAGATCATATCGATCTTATGGGAAGTAATGACTTCACAAATAAGAGTATGACAAATAAAAGTTGTTGGGAGTTGACAAACATAGTTTTGGTCATCCTTGCAATTGATAGGAAGTAATAAAAGAAGAGAGGCTTCACATACAAATACACTATCTTGGACATCTTTTATGATTGTGAGCACTTATTAAAGTATGACATGCTAAAGTGTTGATGTTGGACAAGGAAGACAACATAATGGGTTATGTCTTCTTATATCTGAAATAAAGTATATTGTCATGGATCATCCAACATGTTGAGCTTGCCTTTCCCCCTCATGCTAGCCAAAAATCCTCGCACTAAGTAGAGATACTACTTGTGCTTCCATATATCCTTAAACCAAGTTTTTCCATGAGAGTCCACCATACCTACCTACGGATTGAGAAAGATCCTTCCAAGTAAGTTGCCATGTTGCAAACTTGCTAAAATATGTATGATTTAGTGGCAATATAAAGCGAAGTTCTACTATGCTAAGACTTTGTGCATCCAACCATAAAAACACATGACAACCTCTGCTTCCCTCTGCGAAGGGCCTATCTATTATTCCTATCTTATAAGTGTCAAGGTGAAATCCTCCTTTCCTTTTTACATTTTATCCTTTGGCAAGAACATTGTGTTGGAAAGATCCTGACATATATACCCACTTGGATGTAAGTTTTCATGATATATTGTTGTTGACATTACCCTTGAGGTAAAAGGTTGGGAGGCAACACCATAAGCCCCTATCTTTCTCTGTGTCCGATTAAAACTCCATAAACATAAGTATTGCGTGAGTGTGAGAAATTGTGAAAGACTATATGATAGTTGAGTATGTAGGCTTGCTGAAAAGCTCTTGTATTGACTCTTTCCGATGTTATGATAAATTGCAATTGCTTCAATGACCGAGATCAAAGTTTGTTAGTTTCCAATGAAGTTTATGATTCATACTTGATATTGTGGATGATTTTTTACTTTAGCATAAGAATCATATGACAATATTTATATGTTGCTGTTATGAGAATGATCATGATGCCCTCATGTCCGTATTTTGTTTTTATCGACACCTCTATCTCTAAACACGTGGACATATTTTTCGATATCGGCTTTCGCTTGAGGACAAGCGAGGTCTAAGCTTGGGGGAGTTGATACGTCCATTTTGCATTATGCTTATATGTTGATATTTATTGCATTATGGGTTGTTCTTACATGTTTTGTCACAATACTTATGCCTTTTCTCTCTTATTTTACAAGGTTTACATGAAGAGGGAGAATGCCGGCAGCTGGAATTTTGGGCTGGAAAAGGAGCAAACTCTGGAAACCTATTCTGCACAACTCCAAAAGCCCTCAAACTCAACAGAACGCCGTTTCAGAAAATATAAAAAATATCTGGCGAAAGAAGCCCACGAGGGGGGCCACCGGCTATCCACGAGGGTGGGGGCGTGCCCCCTGCCTCGTGGGCCAGCCGGAAGGCCCCTGATGCCCGTATTCTCCTATATGAGGTGTTTTGACCTGGAAAAATCTTAATGAGGCTTTCGGGACCAGATGCCGCCGTCTCGAGGCGGAACCGAGGCGGAAACCAATCTAGGTCTCCGGCAGAGCTGTTCTGCCGGGGATTCTTCCCTCCGGGAGGGTGAAATCATCACCGCCGTCATTGAAGGAAATATGCCCTAGAGGCAATAATAAAGTTATTATTTATTTCCTTATATCATGATAAATGTTTATTATTCATGCTAGAATTGTATTAACCGGAAACTTAATACATGTGTGAATACATAGACAAAATAGAGTGTCCCTAGTATGCCTCTACTAGACTAGCTCATTGATCAAAGATGGTTATGTTTCCTAGCCATAGACATGAGTTGTCATTTGATCAACGGGATCACATCATTAGGAGAATGATCTGATGGACAAGACCCATCCGTTAGCTTAGCACTATGATCGTTTAAGTTTTACTGCTATTGCTTTCTTCATGACTTATACATGTTCCTATGACTATGAGATTATGCAACTCCCGAATACCGGAGGAACACTTTGTGTGCTACCAAACATCACAACGTAACTGGGTGATTATAAAGGTACTCTACAGGTGTCTCCGAAGGTACTTGTTGGGTTGGCGTATTTCGAGATTAGGATTTGTCACTCCGATTGACGGAGAGGTATCTCTGGGCCCACTCGGTAATGCACATCACTATAAGCCTTGCAAGCATTGCAGCTAATGAGTTAGTTGCGGGATGATGTATTACGGAACGAGTAAAGAGACTTGTTGGTAACGATATTGAACTAGGTATTGAGATACCGACGATCGAATCTCGGGCATGTAACATACCGATGACAAAGGGAACAATGTATGTTGTTATGCGGTTTGACCGATAAAGATCTTCGTAGAATATGTGGGAGCCAATATGAGCATCCAGGTTCCGCTATTGGTTATTGACCGGAGACGTGTCTCGGTCATGTCTACATAGTTCTCGAACCCGTAGGGTCCGCACGCTTAAGGTTTCGATGATAGTTTTATTATGAGTTTATGAGTTTTGATGTACCGAAGGAGTTCGGAGTCCCGGATGAGATCGGGGACATGACGAGGAGTCTCAAAATGGTCGAGACGTAAAAATCGATATATTGGACGACTATATTCGGACATCGGAAAGGTTCCGAGTGATTCGGGTATTTTCGGAGTACCGGGGAGTTACGGGAATAGAGGAGAGAGGCCAAAAGGAAGGAGGCGTGCACCCCCCTTCTGGTCCGAATTGGACAAGGGGTGCAGCCCCCTTTTCCTTCTACCTCTCCCCCTCTTTCCTTCTCTCCTACTCCGGAAAGGAAAGGGGAATCCTACTAGGACTTGGGAGTCCTAGTAGGACTCCCCACACTTGGTGCGCCCCCTCTAGGGCCGGCCTCTTCCTCCCTCCTTTATATACGGGGGCAGGGTGGCACCTCTAGACACAACAATTGATCTCTTGATCTCTTAGCCGTGTGCGGTGCCCCCCTCCACCATATTTCTCCTCGATAAATATTGTAGCGGTGCTTAGGCGAAGCCCTGCGATGGTAGAACATCAAGATCGTCACCACGCCGTCGTGCTGACGGAACTCTCCCTCGACACTCGGCTGGATCGGAGTTCGAGGGACGTCATCGAGCTGAACGTGTGCTAGAACTCGGAGGTGCCGTAGTTTCGGTGCTTGATCGGTCGGGCCATGAAGACGTACGACTACATCAACCGCGTTGTTCTAACGCTTCTGCTTTCGGTCTACGAGGGTACGTAGACTCACTCTCCCCTCTCGTTGCTATGCATCTGGTAGATAGATCTTGCGTGATCGTAGGAAAATTTTAAAATACTACGTTCCCCAACAGTGGCATCATGAGCCAGGTCTATGCGTAGATGATATGCACGAGTAGAACACAAGTGAGTTGTGGACGATACTAGTCATACTGCTTACCAGCATGTCATACTTTGCTTCAGCGGTATTGTGAGATGAAGCGGCCCGGACCGACATTACGCGTACGCTTACGCGAGACTGGTTTCAGCGTTATGAGCACTCGTTGCTTAAAGGTGACTGGCGGGTGTCTGTCTCTCTCACTTTAGCTGAATCGAGTGTGGCTACGCCCGGTCCTTGTGAAGGTTAAAACAGCACATACTTGACGAAATATCGTTGTGGTTTTGTATGCGTAGGTAAGAACGGTTCTTGCTAAGCCCGTAGCAGCCACGTAAAACTTGCAACAACAAAGTAGAGGACGTCTAACTTGTTTTTGCAGGGCATGTTGTGATGTGATATGGTCAAGACATGATGAGTTATACGGTTTTGTATGAAAGGATCATGTTTTGTAAAGTTATCGGCAACTGGCAGGAGCCATATGGTTGTCGCTTTATTGTATGAAATGCAATCGCCATGTAATTGCTTTACTTTATCACTAAGCGGTGGCGATAGTCGTAGAAGCAATAGTTGGCGAGACGACAACGATGCTACGATGGAGATCAAGGTGTCGCGCCGGTGACAAAGGTGATCATGACGGTGCTTTGGAGATGGAGATCAAAAGCACAAGATGATGATGGCCATATCATGTCACATATTTTGATTGCATGTGATGTTTATCTTATTATGCTTCTTATTTTGCTTAGTTCGACGGTAGCATTATAAGATGATCCCTTACTAAATTTCAAGGTATAAGTGTTCTCCCTGAGTATGCACCGTTGCGAAAGTTCGTCGTGCCGAGACACCACGTGATGATCGGGTGTGATAAGCTCTACGTTCAAATACAACGGGTGTAAGCCAGTTTTGCACACGCAGAATACTCGTGTTAAACTTGACGAGCCTAGCATATGCAGATATGGCCTCGGAACACTGGAGACCGAAAGGTCGAGCGTGAATCATATAGTAGATATGATCAACATAAGATGTTCACCATTGAAACTACTCCATCTCACGTGATGATCGGACATGGTTTAGTTGATTTGGATCACGTGATCATTTAGATGACTAGAGGGATGTCTATCTAAGTGGGAGTTCTTAAGTAATATGATTAAATTGAACTTTAATTTATCATGAACTTAGTCCTCGTAGTATTAGCATATCTATGTTGTAGATCAATAGCTCGCGATGTTGCTCCCCGTTTATTTTTTATATGTTCCTAGAGAAAACTAAGTTGAAAGATGTTAGTAGCAATGATGCGGAATTGTTCCATGATCTGAGGATTATCCTCATTGCTGCACAGAGAATTATGTCCTTGATGCACCGCTAGGTGACATACCTATTGCAGGAGCAGATTTAGACGTTATGAACGTTTTGACAAAAGCTCGGTATGATGACTACTTGATAGTTTAAGTGCACCATGCTTTATGGCTTAGAACCGGGACTTCAAAAACGTTTTGAACGCCACGGAGCATATAAGATGTTCCAAGAGTTGAAATTAGTATTTCATACTCATGCCCGTGTCGAGAGGTATAAGACTTCTGATAGTACTTTGCCTACAAGATGGAGGAGAATAGCTCAACCAGTGAGCATGTGCTCAGATTGTCTGGGTACTACAATTACTTGAATCAAGTGGGAGTTAATCTTCCAGATAAGATAGTAATTTACAAAGTTCTCTAGTCACTATCACCAAGTTAGTAGAACTTCGTGATGAACTATAATATGCAAGGGATGACGAAAGGAATTCCCGAGCTCTTCGCAATGCTGAAGTCGGCGAAGGTAGAAATCATGAAAAAGCATCAAGTGTTGATGGTTAACAAGACCACTTGTTTCAAGTGAAGGGCAAAGGGATAGAAGGGGAACTTCAAGAAGAATGACAAGCAAGTTGTCACTCCCGTGAAGAAACCCAAAGCTAAAACTCAAGCCTGAAACTAAGTGCTTCTACTTCAAAGGAAATGGTCACTGGAAGTGGAACTGCCCTAGATACTTGGCGGATAAGAAGGATGGCAAAGTGAACAAATGTATATTTTGATATACAGATTATTGATGTGTACTTTACTAGTGTTCATAGCAACCCCTGGGTATTTGATACCGGGTCAGTTGCTAAAATTAGTAACTCGAAACGAGAATTGCAGAATGAACAGAGACTAGTTAAAGGTGAAGTGACGATGTGTGTTGGAAGTGGTTCCAAGATTGATATGATCATCATCGCACACTCCCTATACTTTCGGGATTAGTGTAAAACCTAAATAAATGTTATTTGGCATTTGCGTTGAGCATGAATATGATTTGATCATATTTGTTGCAATACGGTTATTCATTTAAAGTCATAGAATAATTGTTATTCTGTTTACATGAATAAAACCTTCGATGGTCATACACCCAATGAAAATAGTTTGTTGGATCTCGATCGTGGTGATACACATATTCATAATATTGAAGCCAAAAGATGCAAGGTTAATAATGATAGTGCAACTTATTTGTGGCACTGCTGTTTAGGTCATAATGGTGTAAAGCGCATGAAGAAACTCCATAGTGATGGACTTTTGAATCACTTGATTATGAATCACTTGGTGCTTGCGAACCATGCCTCATGGGCAAGATGACTAAAACTCCGTTCTCCGGAACAATGGAGCGAGCAACAGATTTGTTGGAGATCATACATACAGATGTATGTGGACCAATGAGTGTTGAAGCTCGCGGCGGGTATCGTTATTTTCTGACCTTCACTGATGATTTGAGCAGATATGGGTATATCTACTTAATGAAGCACAAGTCTAAAACATTTGAAAAGTTCAAAGAATTTCAGAGTGAAGTGGAGAATCATCGTAACAAGAAAATAAGAGTTTCTACGATATGATCGTAGAGGTAAAATATTTGAGTTAGCGAGTTTGGCCTTCAGTAAAAACAATGTGAAATAGTTTCACTACTCACGCCACCTGGAACACCATAGTGTAATGGTGTGTCCGAACGTCATAACCGTACTTTATTAGATATGGTGCGATCGATGATGTCTCTTACCAATCTACCACTATCGCTTTTGGGGTTATGCATTAGAGACAGATACATTCACGTTAAATAGGGCACCATCTAAATCCGTGGAGATGACGCCGTATGAACTGTGGTTTGACAAGAAACCTAAGCTGTCATTTCTTTAAGTTTGGGACTGCGATGCCTATGTGAAAAAGTTTCAACATGATAAGCTCGAACCCAAATCGGAGAAGTAAATCTTCATAGGATACCCAAAAGAAACTGTTGGGTACACCTTCTATCACAGATCCGAAGGCAAGGTCTTTGTTGCTAAGAGTGGATCCTTTCTAGAGAAGGAGTTTCTCTCGAAAGAAGTGAGTGGGAGGAAAGTGGAACTTGATGAGGTAATTGTACCTTCTCCCGAATTGGATAGTAGTACATCACAGAAACTGGTTCCAGTGATTCCTACACCAATTAGTGAGGAAGCTAATGATGATGATCATGAAACTTCGGATCAAGTTACTGCTGAACTTCGTAGATCAACCAGAGTACGTTCCGCACCAGAGTGGTACGGCAACCCGGTTCTGGAAGTCATGTTACTGGACCATGATGAACCTACGAACTATGAGGAAGCGATGATGAGCCTAGATTCCGCAAAATGGCTTGAGACCATGAAATCTGAGATGGGATCCATGTATGAGAACAAAGTGTGGACTTTGGTTGACTTGCCCGATGGTCGGCAAGCCATCGAGAATAAATGGATCTTCAAGAGGAAGACTGACGCTAACAGTAATGTTACTGTTTACAAAGCTCGACTTGTTGCGAAAGTTTTTCAACAAGTTCAAGGAGTTGACTACGATGAGACTTTCTCACCCGTAGCGATGCTTAAGTCTGTCCGAATCATGTTAGCAATTGCCGCATTTTATGAAATTTGGCAAATGGATAACAAAACTGCATTCTTTAATGGATTTATTAAAGAAGACTTGTATATGATGCAACCAGAAGGTTTTGTCAATCCTAAAGGTGCTAACAAATTGTGCAAGCTCCAGCGATCCATCTATGGACTGGTGCAAGAATCTCGGAGTTGGAATATACGCTTTGATAAGTTGATCAAAGCATATAGATTTATACAGACTTGCGGTGAAGCCTGTATTTACAAGAAGTGAGTGGGAGCACTACAACCTTTCTGATAAGTATATGTGAATGACATATTGTCGATCGGAAATGATGTAGAATTTTCTGGAAAGCATAAAGGAGTGTTTGAAAGGAGTTTTTCAAAGAAAGACCTTGGTGAAGCTACTTACATATTGGGCATCAAGATCTATAGAGATAGATCAAGATGCTTGATAAGACTTTCGATGAGTACATACCTTGATATGATTTTGAAGTAGTTCAAAATGGATCAGTCAAAGAAGGAGTTCTTACCTGACTTGTAAGGTGTGAAGTTGAGTAAGACTCAAAGCCAGACCACGGCAGAAAAATATAGAGCGAATGAAAGTCATTCCCTATGCCTCAGCCATAGGTTCTATAAAGTATGCCATGCTGTGTACCAAACATGTTGTGTACCTTGCCATGAGTTTGTCAAGAGGGTACAATAGTGATCCAGGAGTAGATCACTGTACAGCGGTCAAAATTATCCTTAGTAAATGGATGACTAAGGAAATGTTTCTCGATTATGGAGGTGATAAAGAGTTCATCGTAAAGGGTTACGCTGATGCAAGCTTTGACACTAAATCCAGCTGACTCTAAGTATCAATCTGGATGCGTATTGAAAGTGAGAGCAATTAGCTAGAGTAGCTCCATGCAGAGCATTGTAGACACATAGACATTTGCGAAATACATACGGATCTGAATGTGACAGACCCGTTGACTAAACTTCTCTCACGAAGCAAAACATGATCACACCTTAGTACTCTTTGGGTGTTAATCACATAGCGATGTGAACTAGATTATTGACTCTAGTAAACCCTTTGGGTGTTAATCACATGACGATGTGAACTATCGGTGTTAAATCACATGGCGATGTGAACTAGATTATTGACTCTAGTGCAAGTGGGAGACTGAAGGAAATATGCCCTAGAGGCAATAATAAAGTTATTATTTATTTCCTTATATCATGATAAATGTTTATTATTCATGCTAGAATTGTATTAACCGGAAACTTAATACATTTGTGAATACATAGACAAAACAGAGTGTCCCTAGTATGCCTCTACTAGACTAGCTCATTGATCAAAGATGGTTATGTTTCCTAGCCATAGACATGAGTTGTCATTTGATCAACGGGATCACATCATTAGGAGAATGATCTGATGGACAAGACCCATCCGTTAGCTTAGCACTATGATCGTTTAAGTTTTACTGCTATTGCTTTCATCATGACTTATACATGTTCCTATGACTATGAGATTATGCAACTCCCGAATACCGGAGGAACACTTTGTGTGCTACCAAACGTCACAACGTAACTGGGTGATTATAAAGGTACTCTACAGGTGTCTCCGAAGGTACTTGTTGGGTTGGCGTATTTCGAGATTAGGATTTGTCACTCCGATTGTCGGAGAGGTATCTCTGGGCCCACTCGGTAATGCACATCACTATAAGCCTTGCAAGCATTGCAGCTAATGAGTTAGTTGCAGGATGATGTATTACGGAACGAGTAAAGAGACTTGCCGGTAACGAGATTGAACTAGGTATTGAGATACCGACGATCGAATCTCGGGCAAGTAACATACCGATGACAAAGGGAACAACGTATGTTGTTATGCGGTTTGACCGATAAAGATCTTCATAGAATATGTAGGAGCCAATATGAGCATCCAGGTTCCGCTATTGGTTATTGAACGGAGATGAGTCTCGGTCATGTCTACATAGTTCTCGAACCCGTAGGGTCCGCACGCTTAACGTTTGATGACGATCGGTATTATGAGTTTATGAGTTTTGATGTACCGAAGGAGTTCGGAGTCCCGGATGAGACCGGGGACATGACGAGGAGTCTCGAAATGGTCGAGACGTAAAAATCGATATATTGGACGACTATATTCGGACATCGGAAAGGTTCCGAGTGATTCGGGTATTTTCGGAGTACCGGGGAGTTACGGGAATAGAAGAGAGAGGCCAAAAGGAAGGAGGCGCGTGCCCCCCTTCTAGTCCGAATTGGACAAGGGGTGCAGCCCCCTTTTCCTTCTCCCTCTCCCCCTCTTTCCTTCTCTCCTACTCCGGAAAGGAAAGGGGAATCCTACTAGGACTTGGGAGTCCTAGTAGGACTCCCCACACTTGGCGCGCCCCCTCTAGGGCCGGCCTCTCCCTCCCTCCTTTATATACGGGGGCAGGGGGGCACCCAAAGACACAAGTTGAATTGTTCCAGCCGTGTGCGGTGCCCCCCTCCATAGAAACACACCTCGGTCATACCGTCGCGGTGCTTAGGCGAAGCCCTACGCCGGTGAATACATCATATCCGTCACCACGCCGTCGTGCTGACGAAACACTCCCGTGAAGCTCAACTGGATCAAGAGCTCGTGGGACGTCATCAAGCTGAACGTGTGCTGAACGCGGAGGTGCCGTACGTTCGGTGCTTGATCAGTTGAATCGCGAAGAAGTTCGACTACATCAACCGCGTCACTTGACGCTTCCGCTTCCGGTCTACGAGGGTACGTAGACACACTCTTCCCTCTCGTTGCTATGCATCTGGTAGATAGATCTTGCGTGATCGTAGGAAAATTTTTAAATACTACGTTCCCCAACACAACCCAGTTCTGTAAATCATGTTACTAGAGCATGATGAACCTACGAACTATGAGGAAGCGATGATGAGCCCAGATTCCGCAAAATGGCTTGAAGCCATGAAATCTGAGATGGGATCCATGTATGAGAACAAAGTGTAGACTTTGGTTGACTTGCCCGATGATCGGCAAGCCATCGAAAATAAATGGATCTTCAAGAGGAAGACCGACGCAGACGGTAATATTACTGTTTACAAAGCTCGACTTGTTGCAAAAGGTTTTCGACAAGTTCAAGGAGTTGACTACGATGAGACTTTCTCACCTGTAGCGATGCTTAAGTCTGTCCGAATCATGTTAGCAATTGCCGCATTTTATGATTATGAAATCTGGCAAATGGATGTCAAAACTGCATTCCTAAATGGATATCTCAAAGAAGAGTTGTATATGATGCAACCAGAAGGTTTTGTCGATCCAAAAGGTGCTAACAAAGTATGCAAGCTCCAGCGATCCATCTATGGACTGGTGCAAGCATCTCGGAGTTGGAATATACGCTTTGATGAGGTGATCAAAGCATATGGTTTTATACAGACTTTTGGAGAAGCATGTATTTACAAGAAGTGAGTGGGAGCACTACAACCTTTCTGATAAGTATATGTGAATGACATATTGTCGATCGGAAATGATGTAGAATTTTCTGGAAAGCATAAAGGAGTGTTTGAAAGGAGTTTTTCAAAGAAAGACCTTGGTGAAGCTGCTTACATATTGGGCATCAAGATCTATAGAGATAGATCAAGACGCTTGATAAGACTTTCGATGAGTACATACCTTGATAAGATTTTGAAGTAGTTCAAAATGGATCAGTCAAAGAAGAAGTTCTTGCCTGACTTGAAAGGTGTGAAGTTGAGTAAGACTCAAAGCCAGACCACGGCAGAAAAATATAGAGAGAATGAAAAGTCATTCCCTATGCCTCAGCCATAGGTTCTATAAAGTATGCCATGCTGTGTACCAAACATGTTGTGTACCTTGCCATGAGTTTGTCAAAGGGGTACAATAGTGATCCAGGAGTAGATCACTGTACAGCGGTCAAAATTATCCTTAGTAAATGGATGACTAAGGAATTTTTTCTCGATTATGGAGGTGATAAAGAGTTTGTCATAAAGGGTTACGCCGATGCAAGCTTTGACACTAAATCCAGATGACTCTAAGTATCAATCTGGATGCATATTGAAAGTGGGAGCAATTAGCTAGAGTAGCTCCATGCAGAGCATTGTAGACATAGAAATTTGCGAAATACATACGGATCTGAATATGACAGACCCGTTGACTAAACTTCTCTCACGAAGCAAAACATGATCACACCTTAGTACCCTTTGGGTGTTGGTCACATGGCGATGTGAACTATGGGTGTTATTCACATAACGATGTGAACTATCGGTATTAAATCACATGGCGATGTGAGCTAGATTATTGACTCTAGTGCAAGTGGGAGACTGAAGGAAATATGCCCTAGAGGCAATAATAAAGTTATTATTTATTTCCTTATATCATGATAAATGTTTATTATTCATGCTAGAATTGTATTAACCGGAAACTTAATACATGTGTGAATACATAGACAAAACAGAGTGTCCCTAGTATGCCTCTACTAGACTAGCTCATTGATCAAAGATGGTTATGTTTCCTAGCCATAGACATGAGTTGTCATTTGATCAACGGGATCACATCATTAGGAGAATTATCTGATGGACAAGACCCATCCGTTAGCTTAGCACTATGATCGTTTAAGTTTTACTGCTATTGCTTTCTTCATGACTTATACATGTTCCTATGACTATGAGATTATGCAACTCCCGAATACCGGAGGAACACTTTGTGTGCTACCAAACATCACAACGTAACTGGGTGATTATAAAGGTACTATACAGGTGTCTCCGAAGGTACTTGTTGGGTTGGCGTATTTCGAGATTAGGATTTGTCACTCCGATTGTCGGAGAGGTATCTCTGGGCCCACTCGGTAATGCACATCACTATAAGCCTTGCAAGCATTGCAGCTAATGAGTTAGTTGCGGGATGATGTATTACGGAACGAGTAAAGAGACTTGTTGGTAACGAGATTGAACTAGGTATTGAGATACCGACGATCGAATCTCGGGCATGTAACATACCGATGACAAAGGGAACAATGTATGTTGTTATGCGGTTTGACCGATAAAGATCTTCGTAGAATATGTGGGAGCCAATATGAGCATCCAGGTTCCGCTATTGGTTATTGACCGGAGACGTGTCTTGGTCATGTCTACATAGTTCTCGAACCCGTAGGGTCCGCACGCTTAAGGTTTCGATGATAGTTTTATTATGAGTTTATGAGTTTTGATGTACCGAAGGAGTTCGGAGTCCCGGATGAGATCGGGGACATGACGAGGAGTCTCAAAATGGTCGAGACGTAAAAATCGATATATTGGATGACTATATTCGGACATCGGAAAGGTTCCGAGTGATTCGGGTATTTTCGGAGTACCGAGGAGTTACGGGAATAGAAGAGAGAGGCCAAAAGGAAGGAGGTGTGCACCCCCCTTCTGGTCCGAATTGGACAAGGGGTGCAGCCCCCTTTTCCTTCTCCCTCTCCCCCTCTTTCCTTCTCTCCTACTCCGGAAAGGAAAGGCGAATCCTACTAGGACTTGGGAGTCCTAGTAGGACTCCCCACACTTGGTGCGCCCCCTCTAGGGCCGGCCTCTTCCTCCCTCCTTTATATACGGGGGCAGGGGGGCACCTCTAGACACAACAATTGATCTCTTGATCTCTTAGCCGTGTGCGGTGCCCCCCTCCACCATATTTCTCCTCGATAAATATTGTAGCGGTGCTTAGGCGAAGCCCTGCGATGGTAGAGCATCAAGATCGTCACCAAGCCGTCGTGCTGACGGAACTCTCCCTCGACACTCGGCTGGATCGGAGCTCGAGGGACGTCATCGAGCTGAACGTGTGCTAGAACTCGGAGGTGCCGTAGTTTCGGTGCTTGATCGGTCGGGCCGTGAAGACGTACGACTACATCAACCGCGTTGTTCTAACGCTTCCGCTTTCGGTCTACGAGGGTACGTAGACTCACTCTCCCCTCTCGTTGCTATGCATCTGGTAGATAGATCTTGCGTGATCGTAGGAAAATTTTAAAATACTACGTTCCCCAACAGTCATCACTAACAAGTCTCCCATCTTGGGGAGGGCTATCTTCATCAACATCTTCACCATCACCATCTCCTCTCAAACCCTAGTTCATCTCTTGTATCCAATCTTTGTACCCAAACCTCAGATTGGTACCTGTGGGTTGCTAGTAGTGTTGATTACTCCTTGTAGTTGATGCTAGTTGGTTTATTTGGTGGAAGATCATATGTTAAGATCCATTATGCATATTAATACCCCTCTGATCATGAAAAATATTATGTCTTGTGAGTAGTTACTTTTATCCCTGGGGACATGGGAGAAGTCTTGCTATTAGTAGTCATGTGAGTTTGGTCTTCGTTCGATATTTTGATGAGATGTATGTTGTTTCTCCTCTAGTGGTGTCATGTGAACGTCGACTACATGACACTTCACCATTATTTGGGCCTAGAGGAAGGCATTGGGAAGTAATAAATAGATGATGGGTTGCTAGAGTGACCGAAGCTTTAACCCTAGTTTATGCGCTGCTTCGTAAGGGGCTTATTTGGATCCATATGTTTCAGGCTATGGTTAGGTTTACCTTAATACTTTTTTGTAGTTGCGGATGCTTGCATTAGAGGTTAATCATAAGCGGGAGGCTGGTCCAAGTAAGGACAACACCCAAGCACCGGTCCACCCACATACCAAATTATCAAAGTACCGAACGCAAATCAGATGATCGTGATGAAAACTAGCTTGACGATAATTCCCATGTGTCCTCAGGAGCGCTTTCCTTTATATAAGAGTTTGTCCAGGCTTGTCATTTTCTACAAAAAAGGATTGGGCCACCTTGCTGCACCTTATTTACTTTTACCTTTTGTTTCTTGCTACCAATTACCTTATGACAAAACTATCTGTTACCTATAATTTCAGTGCTTGCAGAAAATACCTTATTGAAAATTGCCTATCATTTCCTTCTGCTCCTCGTTGGGTTCGACACTCTTACTTATCGAAAGGACTAGGATAGATCCCCTACACTTGTGGGTCATCAGCCACCCATTCTTCCATTTGATTCTCTCCACCATTATTGCTTGATAAATATGTATTTTCAAGCATAGACACACTGCATTCATTTACACAGGTTAAGATGAATAGCCCTCAACATAACTAGCTTTGTGTTAGAGTTTAATGCTAATAATATTTAGTACTCTAAATTCATAAAGGAAAGTTGTAAGATGAAATATATTTTCTATTTAGTACAAGATTCAGACTTATCATAATTTTGTAGGACACATAGTGAGATATATTGATGACTAATAATATTATTTCAATTCAATGTTTATATTAATCTTGATTGTTATAGTTAGGACTAATTATATAACTAATGTAGTTGATTATTTAACTTATGTGGTAACATGGATGAACCCGTTGGCTTTATTGTCTCTTGTTTTTATATATAATAGATGGATTGTAAAATTTTGCATACTTTTGGTCTAGCTCAGTTGGTAGTGCCGAGGCTCGTAGGACGTGTGTTGGTTTGCTTACTGGGCAAATCTTACATGCCATTAACCTTGTTGTCTTGGGTTCGAGCTCCAAGGCAGGCAATTTTTTGGGTGTTTATTCATATTTTTGTTGCTTTCTCGATTTATACCTTTTTAGACCAATTGATTTAGGTGGATGTGAGAACTTAGAGTTATCTATTTTAGCAAATTATGAACCCCATCTGGAAGTGAAATAGATGACTCATATGTGTATTGGTGTGACATGCACCGTGGAGAGTAGGGAATCGATGCTGGAAGAACTAGGTGGTGGTTTTGTTTAATCATTTTTTGGCACTAGTTGTTTTCTACGCTTCATGTTTAGGTCTTTTGTTTAGATCAGTCGATTTAAGTATATGCGTAAATTGTGTAGAGTTCTCTGTTATCTACAAAATTGAGAACCCCATATTTTTACACTAAGTAGATGACACAACGATATTTTTCAGAGGTGTGAATGCTAGGCAAAATGTATGTTGTAATGAACCACAAGGGATAAGCTTATTCTCGCAAAACCATATATAATGCGCGCTTGGCTTTCGTTGTATGTTCCCATTGAGAAAGAATGATGATTCCTTGAGTTTCATGCATCCTCTATGCATGGTTTCTTTGTGCTAAATGCTACCCTTGGGGAATAAACCTCTAGGAGGTGACGAGGACATCATTACTACAGTTACACCCAAGTCACGTAACCACGCCAAACCCATGTTCCAGAACACAAGGACCAATGGCTAGGCTCACGCATGTCGATACGTCTCTAACGTATCTATAATTTTTGATTGTTCCATGTTGTTATATTATCATTCTGGGATGTTTTAAAATCATCTTATAGCAACTTTATATAATTTTTTGGGACTACCCTATTGACATAGTGCCCAGTGCCAGTTGTTGTTTTTTGCTTGTTCTTTATTTCGCAGAAAATCAATACCAAATGGAGTCCAAATGCAACGAAATTTTTTGGAGAATATTTCTGGACTAGAAGACACAAGATGGGCCAAATAAGTACTAGAGGGGGGGGGGGGTTCCGAGGAGAGCACAACCCACCAAGGCGCGTCTGGGCCCCCTAGCGCGCCCGGGTGGGTTGTGCCCACCTCGGTGGCCTCCCGAACCGTCTCTTCGCTCTATAAATAACCAAATATTCCAGAAACCCTAGGGGAGTCGACGAAATTTTGTTCCAGCCGCCGCAAGTTCAAGAAACACGAGATCCAATCTAGACACCATCATGGAGGGATTCATCATCCTCACTGGTGCCTCTCCGATGATGTGTGAGTAGTTCACCATAGACCTATGGGTCCGTAGGCAGTAGCTAGATGGCTTCTTCTCTCTATTTGATTCTCAATACAATGGTCTCTTTGAGATCTATTTGATGTAACTCTTTTTGCGGTGTGTATCTTAGGACCCGATGAACTTTGAGTTTATGATCAGATCTATATCCATGAAAGTTATTTGAGTATTTTTTTTATCTCTTATATGTATGATTACTATAGCCTTGTATTTCTTCTTCGAATCTTTGGTTTAGTTAGGCCAACTAGATCGATTTTTCTTGCCTTGGGAAGAGGTGCTTTGTGATGTGTTCGATCTTGCTGTGTTCTTTCCTAGTGACAGAAGGGATAGCAAGACTCCCTTTCTCCATCATGTCATCGTTCCTATTGCATTACTCCCTTTCTCCATGAACTTAATACACTAGATTCATGCTGCATAGCGGTCGAAGTTTGGATTAATAATAGTAGATGCAGGCAGGAGTCAGTCTACTAATCTTTGACATGATGCCTATATAATGATCATTGCCTAGATATCATCATAACTATTCGATTTTCTATCAATTGCCCAACAGTAATTTGTGTACCCACCGTGTGCTATTTCTTGAGAGAAGCCACTGGTGAAATCTATGGCCCTCGGGTCTATTTTCTATCATATTTGCTTTCCGATCTACTATTTTCTTTTGAGATCTATTTTTATTTGCTTTTATTTTTAGATCTATATTATCAAAACCCCAAAAATATCTCACTAAGTTTTATTGGTCGTTGCTTGCATTTATCAATCTACTACAATTTTATCCTATCAACACGTCTATTTCTAGCATCGCTACTCGAAAGGGATTGACAACTCCTTTTACGCATCGGGTTGCAAGGATTTGTTCTTTGTGTGCATGTATTGTTTACATAGTGTTGCGTGGTCCCCCTACTGGTTTTATAACCTTGGTTTCATAAAAGAGGGAAATACTTACTGTCACTGTGCTGCATCATCCCTTCCTCTTTGGGGAAATACCGACGCATCTCAAGCGCACGTCAAAGGAATTTCTGGCGCCGTTGCCGGGGAGGCATCATCAACATCTATTAGGTTCCTAATCACAAATCTCATCTCCTTGCAATTTACATTATTTTCCCTTTGCCTCTCGTTTTCATCCCCCACTTCACAAAAAAATGTTGGTTTATTCGCCCCCTTTTCTGTTCGTCGTTTTCTCGTCTGATCTGTTTTTATTTGCAATCTTGCTTGCTTGTTTGTTATGGTTAGTTTTTCCTCTGCCGCGTGTACCCCCGAGAAAGAGGTTCTTAAATTTAAACAAAGGGGAGGGGAGAATCTAAAAGATGCTTGGTATAGGATTTGCAATGCTCATAATAGATCCATTCGTAAGCAATTTTTCTTCACCGTTTTTATGTGGGTATCACCACTTGGTATAGATTCATCCTTGATATGTTTATCGGTGGGAATTTCTTGATATGTCCATATGTGGATGCTTTTAATTCCATGGTAAATCTAGTGGGTTCACCACTTATCATTGTTAATGACACAAATTTGACTCTTGAGCATGCTATGCAAAGATTAGATTGTATTGAAAATAAGATGATTAGTGCCGAACAAATTGAAAACTTGGATAAAAAGTGCATAATCTTGCTCATAAAGTTGGATCATAAGTGGGTGATATTTTTAAATTATTAAGGGAGAAGGAAACCGTAATCAATGAAAGAATTGAAGAAAGTCCTTCTCGGATTGATAAGTTGGAAGAAACTTTTAGTAACTTAAGTTGCTTTTTCTTCCGTTAAAACTATTAAAAAAACCTAAAAATTTGCAAGACTACTCAAGTCACTAAGAACAAGGTTGCCACTTCCAGCAGCAACAAAGAGGAGGTTAAAATGATTAGTATTCACCCCAATTTTGTTGAAGTGGTAAGAGGCCCTATTAGCAAGAATGAATTTTTCAAACTTATTCCTAGAAATATTGTTATTGAAAGCATGCATGCAAAATCTTTGAAGAATTGTGTGATTGAGGAAAAGATGACAATACTTGAGATCTATGTGTTATGCCTAGCTATAGCCATAAAACGATAGTGCTTGTTGGGAGGCAACCCAACTTGTATCCTTTTGCTTTTTGTTTTTTTGCTGTTTTCCAATAAATACACAATTATGCCTTTGTTTAGATGTGTTTTTGTGGTTTAACTTAGTGTTTGGGCCAAGCAAAGCCTTTTGGATGATTTGGATGATTTGGTTGATAGTTGATTTGATTGCGTTGAAAATCAGAAACCTTTTGTGTCAAGTGCCAGAATTGTTGACGGAGACTGGAACGTGGTCAATTCTTGAATTTTTTACAAGTTATCAATTAAAAATATTCCCACGTTGTCCTATTTTTTCAGAATTTTTAGAGTTACAGAAGTATGACTGAAATTCGCATCTTTACAGACTACTCTACTTTTGACAGATTCTGTTTTCGTTGTGTTATGTGCCTATTTTAATGAATCTATGGGTTTTATTGAAGGGTTTAAGCCATGGAAAAATTAGAATACAGTAGATATAATTCAATAACAAAATATGAATTGGTTTGCTACAGCACTTAGAGTAAAGATTGGTTTTGTTATACTAACGGCTCTCATGAAGTTTTGTTGAGTTTTGTGTGATTGAAGTTTTCAAGTTTTGGCTGAGATCACGATGGATGAAGGAATAAGGAGTAGCAAGAGCCTAAGCTTGGGGATGCCCGAGGCACCCAAGATAATGTTCAAGAAGTATCAAGCAACTAAGCTTGGGGATGCCCCGAGTGGCATCCCCTCTTTCTTCTAACGACCATCGGTATTTTACTTGGAGCTATATTTTTATTCATCACATATCACGAGTTTTGCTTGGAGCATCTTGTATGATATGTGTCTTTGCTTGTTTTTTTATTGTTTGTCATCTATCCTTGTTGGACACACCTATTTGAGAAAGCCAAAATTATCCTACGATTTATAGAATTGCTCTGTATGCTTCACTTAATTTTTTGAGAGCTATGGAATTGCTCTAGTGCTTCACTTGTATCTTTTTGAGGATGTTGTGCTTTAATATTTTTGAATAAATTCTCTCATGCTTCACTTAGACTATTTTGAGAGAAGAAAACTTTAAGCTCATGTTCTTCACTTAGATTTGTTGAGCTTATCAAAAGCAACCTATGAAACTAGTCCCAAAGTGATAGATATTCAAGAGGGATATAATAAAAACTTTCATGAAGATCATTGGACAAACTAAACTTGATTCTTTATAATAGTTTTGAGATATGATGATAGTGATATGTGAGTCATGTTGATGAGTAATTACGCTTTAGTAAGAATATTGGTGTTAAGTTTGTGATTCCCTATGCCAGCACGAAAGTCAATAGTTATGCAATGAAATTATATCCTACTTGTGGTGCATTATTTGGTGTTACTTATGCTCAATGCTCTCTTATGTGAATTTTCATTTCTTGGTTGGTTGCCTCTCAATCTTTTTGCTAGCCACCACTTGTACTAATTATAAATACTACTTGTGCATTGAAACTCTTTAAATCCAGTTTTACCATATGAGTCCACCATACATACCTAGATGCGGTATTTCCATGCCATTCCAAGCAAATTTGTATGTGCCATCTCTAAATTTCAAAATAAACTTCTGTTTTGTGTGACCATATCGCTCATGAGGCGGTGAGGGGTGGCAAATATATTTCATGCTCAATGTGTTATTCTCAAGATGAGTGTTTATTCACTTGTCATTGCACAAGAGTACGATGGTAATAGGGATGCCCAGTCCCGAAATGAAAAGAAATTTACTTTATGTTGTCAAATAATAAATTCCTTGGAAAGTTCTGGTATGGAAGGCACCCATGGATACGGTTAGCCATGGATTGTGAAAGAATGGTGGAAAAAGGAAGAAACTTTATTTTTTGTTTGGGAACCGCATATGATGTATCTAGCATGGAAAGTATTGGGAACTCCTAGTCGTTTTTGTTGACGGGAAAAGTATGCCTTTCAATTTTTTTATCTCTTAGTCGTTTTCGCTTTGATCTCTAGCACCTCTACAAATCCCTACTTCCCTCTGTGAAGGGCCTTTACTTTATGCAATTTTTATTTTATTTGAGTCTCCATCTTCTCTTATAAAGCACCAACTAAGGGGCACTATGATCGTACTTGAGCATTGGATGTAGCTAATATGCGAGTGTGTCTTATGAATGGATCAGTGATTGAGCATGATGGGCTAGGGATAACTTGCTTTAGTATTGATATTTTGAAAGACATGGTTGCTTGTTGATATGCTTCAGTATTAAATTCTTCATGTCAAAACTACACTATTGATTTGAACCATATAAAAGACCAAATCTCCATGCACAAAAGAAAATAATATGTGATGAACATGTTAGGCGGCATTCCACATCAAAAAATTCGTTTTTATTATTTACCTACTCGAGGACGAGCATGAATTAAGCTTGGGGATGCTGATACGTCTCCACTGTATCTATATTTTTTGATTGTTCCATCCTGTTATATTATCATTCTTGGATGTTTTGCAATCATCTTATAGCAACTTTATATATTTTTTAGGACTAACCTATTGACATAGTGCCCAGTGCCAGTTGCTGTTTTTTGCTTGTTTTTTACTTCACAGAAAATCAATACCAAACGGAGTCCAAGCGCAGCAAAACTTTCTGGACCAGAAGACACAAGATGGGCCAAAGAAGTACTAGAGGGGGGGCTCTGAGGGGAGCACAACCCACCAGGGCGCACCTGGGCCCCCTGGTGTGCCCATGTAGATTGTGTCCACCTCGGTGGCCTACCGCACCGCCTCTTTGCTCTATAAATACCCAAATATTCTAGAAACCTAGGGCATTCGACGAAATTTTGTTCCAGCCGCCGCAAGTTCCAGAACCACGAGATCCAATCTAGACACCATTACGGAGGGGTTCATCATCCTCATTGGTGCCTCTCCGATGATGTGTGAGTAGTTCACCATAGACCTACGGGTCCGTAGGCAGTAACTAGATGGCTTCTTCTCTCTATTTGATTCTCAATACAATGGTCTCTTAGAGATCTATTTGATGTAACTCTTTTTGCGGCATGTTTGTTGCGATCCGATGAACTTTGAGTTTATGATCAGATATATATCCATGAATGTTATTTGAGTCTTTTTGATGTCTTATATGCATGATTTCTTATAGCCTCGTATTTCTTCTTTGAATCTTTGGTTCAGTTAGGCCAACTAGATCGTTTTTTCTTGCCATGGGAAAAGGTGCTTTGTGATGGGTTCGATCTTGTGGTGTTCTTTCCCAGTGACAGAAGGGCCAGCAAGACACTCATGTATCGTTTGTATTAAGGAAAACAAGATGGGGGCTATTCCTACATGAATAGATCTGGTCTACATCATATCATTGTTCCTATTGCATTATTCCGTTTCTCCATGAACTTAATACACTAGATGCATGCTGGATAGCGGTCGATGTGCGGGGTAATAGTAATAGATGAAGGCAGGAGTCGGTCTACTAATCTTGGACATGATGCCTATATAGCGATCATTGTCTGGATATCGCCATAACTATCCGATTTCTATCAATTTCCGGCAGTAATTTGTTAACCGGCCGTGTTTCATTTCTTGAGAAAAGCCACTAGTGACATCTATGGCCCCAGAGTCTATTTTCTACCATATTTGCTTTCCAATCAACTATTTGCTTTTGAGATCTATTTTTATTTGCTTTTATTTTAAGATCTATATTATCAAAAAGCCAAAAGTATCTCGCTGAGTTTTATTTACCATTGCTTGCATTTATCAATCTACTACAATTTTATCATGTCAACACATCAATTTCTGGCACCGCTACCCGAAAGGGATTAACAACCCCTTTTACGCGTCGAGTTGCAAGTATTTTTTTCATTATGTGCAGGTACCGTTTACATAGTGTTGCGTGGTCCTCCTACTGGATCGATAACCGTAGTTTCATAACTAAGGGAAATACTTACCGTCGCTGTGCTGCATCATCCCTTTCTCTTTGGGGAAATACCGATGCACCTCAAGCGCATGTCACATGCTAACTTAAATATCAAGTAATTTCATTTCTACGAACTCTTCTGAGTGCTTATGATAATATGATGCTACCTATGTCAGACATATTTGTATTATTTATGAATATAGGTTCTAGCATTGACAAGTGGGACATGAACCAAGTATGATAAAGCATGCAGGTCCCAGAGAGCATATAAGGAGCAAAGATGAAGGTGCCAGTTGATATTCCAGAACTTAAAAAAAAGCCACTATGATGACACATGTGAACATGGAGAAAAAAATACAATGTCACTTTATAATTTCATTAATAGTCATTTGTAGGTGATGCACGACCTCAATTATGGGCCATACCCATGCCTTCTTGGAGTAAAACACTATATGATGTTTTTAGAGTCTGTATTTTGGTAGGAGGCCTACTTGAGGTTGGAGTCCATCACCCCTTTATGTAAATCCTTTCATGCCCCCTTGGGTCATTGATTTAGGGTTTAGATTTTGTTTGATTGATTTTAGGACACGAGAGGCTGCGAGACCAACTCATATACTACACATCATGGAACCTTATTTTGCCAGTAAAGTACTTGATCACTTATCAAAAATTTAGATTGCATATCTTAAAGTCTTACATGTTCTTTCATTGCACACAAATATTGATCTTTGTGATCAGATTGCCGTGTCTACAACAACATCAACATCATACGAGAGTTGGTGTAGCGATTTTTAAGGGTACAGTCGAGTGTTCAGGGTAGTTGGTTCATAAAGTCTCCTTAATCAAAAATCAATTTTATATCATTAAAAGATTGGGATATCCTTTTATATAACATGTTCCACCATCATGGTGGTAAGGTTGCTTCCTCAGCTTTTTCTAGTTTTTTTAGTCTAGATTATATATATTTTTCATACCTGGAGTGTGCGAAAAAGTAAACAAAGAATGAAGCTAGATCTTCACTTCCAAGCCACCATAATGTTTGCATCAATGTGCCGATTTTCTATTCTTAGGGTCTAATTCGTTATAGTTTTGTGTTCTATTCACATTAGTCGCACCACTGTCATACCATCATCATTGTCCGCTGCAGACCACTACCCTCCCTGAAATTCAACCATAGCCCCACCTCTGACCTCTACAATGTCATACTTGAGGTCCGTTTCATCTTCACACGACACAATTGGATATTGTATGGATTTGTTTTGAAAAAATATAAATAGGTGGATCAAACTAAACTAGAACTAGTCTATGAATCCATGTCGATTTTGTGCAATTTTAGTATAAGGGTTAACTTTCTCATAAGAAGTCCATTTTGGCTCCACGACCAATCAATCAATGCTATGGATGAGCCTCATTTTAAAAAAAATACCTTCACGATAGGGTATTTTAAATTCACCATCTTGGAAAAACCTTCCATAGAGTAATTATGATTAAGGGAGTGGCTGATATCAGTTCTCTCATAGATATTTTTTTATCTCCTCAACATTTTAACACTACTAGATTTGGCTTCATCTTGCATACAAACTTAGCAAGGATGATGGTTTGACTTTCATATATTTAGCTACATGCGCCTCCATATTGCTTGTTCTTTTCTGAAGGGCGTTCTCATATATTGTGAGTCCATCAATTTTACTGGTGATCTGACCAAGACAGTTATCATGAAACTTAAACATTTCAGTAAAGGTATTGTTTTGTGTAGTTTGAGTGGTAATAATTGGTTTGGGCGATGCCTCAAGTGCTTGGCGATTATTATCGATAACACCACAATTATAATTATTTGGTTCTCCTGAATTCTTAGGATATGGTGTCTTTTGATAACCAGAGACAAAATTTTGATTCTTCCACCTAGGATTATAACTATTGTGAGCAATGAAAGTGACATCACTGACGTCAACCTCAATAATAGCATTAATAGGGACTTCTTCCTTACCTTTTATCATACATGTGAGCTCATAATTTTTTTCTACAAGCTCGTCATTGTTTTCTTCAATAATGGAATTTACCTTTCTAGACATGGATCTATCAAATTGCCACCGCGTATGATTTTATTTTATTGCATATCTTCTCGGAGCTTCTTTGCTTCAGCAAGTGATTTTTCCATAATATTCCTCCTGCAGTAGTGTCAAGCATATTTTGGATAAATTATTTATGGCATTATAAAATAAATAATGAATTAACTATTTTCTATGCCATGGTTACGAAAGTTCGTACTGGTTTCTTTTATTCCTTTCCGCGCAAGCCTTAGTGGCTCGCAATCTTCCTACTTAAGACCTACTCCCTCTGTAATCTGTAAACTAATATAAGAGTGTTTAGATCACTAAGATGGTGATCTAAATGCTCTTATATTAGTTTACTGAGGGAGTATAATATTATAATGTAACTGTATTGTTTCCACTGGTGTAAAGTATTCAGTCATAAAATGATGCATCGGCTATTCCAAAATATAATGGCACCTTTAGGCAAAACTAAGATCCATTCTTTAGCGTTTCCTCCTAAAGAAAATGGAAACAAACGTAATTTATGTACATCGTAATCAACATCTTTAATGTGATTTATATTGCAAAGCTCAATAAAATTCTGAAAATGCATACCTATGTCCTCCAAATCAAAGCATCCATAATGGTTTTGCTGAACCGTTGTAAGCAGGCTCTATGTAATATTATGTTGCTAAGCTTGACATCAGGTTGTGCAGTAGGTGCATGCATACAATCATTACTGAGAGCCGTGAACTCCCCAAGCTTCTTAGTAGCCATAATACTAATTTTGTTTCCTCACATGCATGTTGATCCACCAGTTAATCTAGTGAAAATAAATAAATGCATAAAAACTAAATAAATAAATAACAATTTTCTAATAATCTTATCAGGGTAAACAAATACTTCACTTACAATGGCGCTAGAATAAGGGTTGATTACCTATGATCTGGTTTTGGATGTAGATAAAGCCTTCTTCCCTAGAGATCCTAGGATTTATCGAATCCAGGAAGTGATGATGCTTGGCAAGGAAATTTTTGCAAGACCTTTTTATCTCAAAATATTCCAGTTCTGTTTGCTTATTCATAATAATAACGTTCTCTAAAAGTAAACTAACAATCCCTTTTTGCTTGTTCATGGGGCTGCGAGGCTATGCCTCAGCCCATAGCCCAAGGGGACTACTCAAACATCACGAATAAATTATAGAAGACATTCTAGAAATTTTTACTTGAAGATGAATGTTTGAAATGTCTTTACCCTTCCATGCTCAACACATATATCCACCATGTTGTTTCACATCACCTGGCAACCACTATACTAAATGTTTAGAGGTAATTAACATCGTTGGTTACCAGTCACAGCCTATTGTCGGGTAAGACTTCGTAACAACTTGCGATGGGCTCTCGTGTTGTATGATTAGTTGCCACATCATCACTAGTCACCGCCTAAGCTCAAAGTGAAAATAAAAAACAAGCGAAGGTTTCTCTTTGAATGCAATGGTGTTTTATTGTACGCTGCACAATCCATTGCTTTCCAAACACGAGATGCTAGTCGTCCGCAATCCCACTATAAAGAGTTCTATTTTCCTCCCTCCTTCACCCACTAAACACTTCAACCATATTTTGTAATGTTGATCAATGACGTGAGGCTATTTAAGCCCTATGGCACAGTTGACAACATTCCAAATGTATGTGGGCAAAGGACAAACAAAGTAAATATGGTATATTGTTCCATCACATCCATGAAATAAAAAAGTTTTAGCACAAACTCCGCTCTAAGCTATAGAACATCAATAGTTAAAATGCCTTTTAGGACAAGCTACGAAAAAATTGAACCTAGGGGAATCTTACTTTTCCACAGGAATCTGAATGGTCCATCAGGGGATAATAGTCATATAGACTATATGTATTTTCTTTTAGTGTTAAACCATCAAAAAAAACCCTTTAAGCCATTTCGTTTCACCAACCCCTCAACCCCCTAGTGTTATGAGGAAACTCCGACACTGCATCGTAGTTCCCATATCTCTTTTAACTATAGTGCGAAGGTTTAAAGAGGTAGACATTTCATTTTTGCGGAGAGTGTTAGTAAGGTCAGTATATGTTGCCAAACTGGACATTGCTCCAAAAATAGTCTTCTCTCCATTACCTTCATTCATTCTATAACATAGCTTTTTAATTCATTTACATTACCCCTTTCCATAATATAATTCTCCATGATTAGCTTTCTTGACTGAGAGTGCAATTGTTCAAGTATTTCTCACAGAGAAACTTCACGTACCTCCGGTGTCACCAAAAATCTTGTTGGGCCATTTAGCGTTCTTGTAGGGATCATCGACCTCGAAGATATTAAGAGGTACAATTACATATTCACGCGGCGTTCGCACCTAGGCATGATGGGTGAAACTAAAAACAACAAATTTGTAGCTAATCTATCTGCTTCAAAATTATTGCTTCTTGCTAACAAGGGATACATTGAAGATATTTAAATCGTAAATTCCCAACTCTTTATGGTCATTGGGTATATGGTCTACCATAGCGAGTAGTTTTACCGCAGTGATCCATTTTAAGCATTTTTTCAATCATTTTTTTCTACTTAAAACGTGAATCTTTGTGGAAATGTGAGGAAAAAATATTCTAAAACGTGTATTTAAAAGTAAAACCATGACCAATTTGTTTAGAAAAAATAATTTTTTAAATTGATAATTGTTTTTATAAATATGAACAACGTGTTAAACACTAACATTTTTAAAAAGTAATAGTTTTTTCGAAATATGAAATAGTTTTTTAAATTATTTAATATTTTTAAATAATAAATATTTATGGAAATACATAAATTATAAAACACAGACATTGATTTTGAAAATTTAACACTTTAAGAATGTGATTTTTTTGAAATAGATAATTGACTGAAAGATATTGATAATTTTTTAAATATTAACACTTTTTATATATCCAAATATTTAAAATAAATTTGTAAAAAAATAAAAATTATAAAGAGGACAAAGAAATAACTTATGGGAACCTTCCTTCCCAAATGGGCTGGCCAAAAGGTATCATAAGTGAGCTATCCTTTGCGATACGCGCTGCGAGGACGGACAGCGCACACACTCGCTCCCCCACCGCGCCCCAGCCCATGTCCGAGCGCTCAGTTTTTTTATTTCGATTCTTTTCGTTTTATTTTTGTACTTCAATATTCGGGGAAAAAGTTCCGTCTTAAAAAAATTTATATGCATTTTCAGAAAACAAGTCATAATATTGTTTGCAGATTTAAAAAATGTTCGTGATTTAAAAAAATGTTCATGAAATCAAATAATGTGCATGCTGACGAAACAAAGTTCAAAATTCAAAATATGTCAAGAATTTAAGGAAATGTTCACTGATGTGTAAAAAATGTTCACAAAGTTAACAAATTATCATGAAAATTTAAGAAGCTCATCATTTCAAAAGGTGCTCACGATTTCAACAAATGAGCGTGAGATCAAAAAATATTCATGGTTGAAGAGATTGTTAACGAATTTGAAAATTGTTCCCTCTTTCAAAAAATTGGTCATGTATTTAACACGGTTTCCGACAATATTCATGATTTAAAAGTATGTTAACTAGTTTATACTAGAAAATATGTTTAAATTTAAAAAAAGTTCATGAATTTTATAAAACTTAAATAATTAGTAAAATTTTGCCAAACTAAAAAATGACCACCTATTTAAAAGATTTTAGCAAACAGAAAAATAAAAAAGAAAAAGGAAAAAATAAAAGAAAAATAAAACAAAACATAAAATAGAGAATGAAACAATAGAAAAAGAAAAAAAAAGAAAAACATAAGAAACAATAGAGAGGAAAAATAAAAAAAACGAATCTGGGAATGTTCTAGAATTTTCCCAAAACTGGATTGCATGAAACCCGAAAGAATTTGACGACCCAATCAAGAAAACCAGCGGCTGGAGGGTATGCGCGCTGTTGCTAAGTGGCGTTACCGACCTAAACGACCCGTGCACCAAATAGAGTTCCCCTAAAATGAGAGCTCCTATACAGCGTAACGCGCCGCTCTTCTAGGCCAGCCAACAAAAATGATCGGTCCCGGCAACCTACCCTCAAACATAGCAAACACTACTCTTGTTTAAAGAGGACGTTCCTCTCATTATAATGGGGGAAGCGGGATTCTAAATCCGCACAAGAGCGTAGATGGCTATAGCTGAAAACAACTTAGTCGAGCTCTTTTGGCTGACCACACTCAGGAAATAGTGCTATTGGACACTTCCTTAAGTTAACATAGATTAAATATATAGTATAAATTATTTGAAAAGAATTCTTAACAATATTGAAAACAACCACGAATTTGAAAAAGTTTGCGGAGATGAAAAAGCTCATGAATTTGAAAAAAGCTCATGAACTTGAAAATGTCCATGAATTTGTAAAAAAGTAAGAATTTTAGAAAACAAATGTCACCGGTTTTAAAAATAGTTCATCAATTCGGAAATAGTTCATGAATTTGAAGAAGTTCCTCGATTTAGATAGTTTTTTCCTTTCGAAAAACAAAGTTCACAATTTCAAAAAAAGTTCACATTCTACAAAAAATCACGATTTTGAAAATATGTTAATAGTTCGAAAATAGTTGATAGATTTTGAAAAAAGTTTCACGGATATGAAAAAGATTGCATCAGTTTGAAACAAATTACGAATTTGAAAAAAAACTTGGCTTGGAAAAGTTTGATAATTTGGACAAAATTCACAAAAATTAAAAAATGTTAACCAAAATTGAAAAATGAAAATTTTCCCAGAGTTTTTAAGAAGTCCACCAATTGGATAAAACTAAAAAGAGAAAAGACAGCTAAAACTGATACAGAGAAAATAAGAAGAAGGAAACAAAAAGTGAAAACTGGCCGGGGAAAACCAGACAAGAAAACTGCATAATAAATCATCGGAAAAAATATCCCCAAAAAAACTAGTGGAAAAGAACTGTGGCCCTTTTAAATATAATGCAATTGAGGGTGTGCACCTGTTTGTGATTTGTACTATATCCGGCACTGAAGGCGTCGAATAGGAACGCGCCGGGGGGGGGGGTGTTGTTGCAAAACAATGACATTTTGATGGGAGCAACTAACGAAGGGGTTCTCCTTGCGGAGCCCCGCAACCATTTCTTTTGGTGGGCTGAGAGATTGCTACGTGGCGCGCTCTCAACTGCCGTCACGTGCCATGTGCTGAGTGCTTTCTCTAACATTTTTTTTTTCTATACGCCTTTTTGTATTTTTCAATTTTTTGTTCTTTATTTTTGCTTGGTTTTCCCTAGGTATTGGGAATTTTATTCAAAAACAAAAATTGCGTGAAAGAACGTGGTTTTTTTGCTTTCGCGAGGGTGCCTCTCAGAAAGGGAATTAACATGTTTTTCTTTCTTCGCGAGAGGCACAAATGTGTCACTGGGAAAGGTAAAAAATGTTTTTTCTTCCACGAGAGGCATATATTTGTTTATCGTTGTGGCATATGTTTGCTTCCATGAGAGGCACAAATATAAGGGAAAGAAATGTGAATATCCAATTCTGAGCCTGGGCTCATCTGCACCCGGCAAGAAATAATTTATAAAAAAATCAAACAAATCCAAATTTTTTGTGCATGGTAGATAATTTGGGGCGTGAGGTGCGCTCCAAATTTCAGAGCATTTGGACATTTGACCCGAAATTTGTCTTTTTTGCCGAGAGCTACTCAGACGTCCAAATGATTTGAAATTTGGACCTGACATCACACACCAACTTATCTACCATGCCAACAAATTTGGAATTTTTAGGAAGTTTTCTAGTATTTTTTTTTATTTTTCTTATTCAGCGCAGGTGCAGATGCTTCTGGGAGCTAAAACGCCTCACTAAAAAAAGTGCTTCCGGCTTGTTTTATTTTTTCATGAAAAACTAGTTGGTCAAGACCTATTAATATGTGATATAGTTTCAAAGCTCTAGATGAGAAATCAATGATGAAAACCGCTAACGATTTGGACGCATGACTTAAGATATATTTTTTTTAATAAAGAAATTTAGGAGAAAAAAGAACTTTCAGGTTGCAATAAGTGACGTAGATGAAGTGTGGAAAGATGGTAGTGACCTTCATTGTAAGGCACATTTTGATGCTTCGAGAAAGAAAATTATGGTAGTGATAAAGGAGTATGGTCCCACAGGAAAGAGACGATTGTTTGGATGGCCTACACGGCGCACACTAAGGGCATGTACAATGGTTGATAAGATAGTCTTATCTTAAATCTTGCATGTAATTTAGAGATGATAAAAAAACATGTGTACAATGGGTCATCTCTTAGTCTTATCTTCAATAACTAGTTATTCCTAAAAACATGGTGAGACATATTGTGCTAAGAGATCATCTCTTGCCTTCTCTTAAATAAGAGAAGACAAGTCTTCTCTTATAACTTCTCTCTCCTCCATCTCATCATTTATCCTACGTGGCGTTGCTAAGCTAGAATCATTGTACATGCCCTAAGAGCATCGACTCTTCCAATTCAAATCTAAACTAAAAAGAAATGTCTGAAAGAAAAGATAAAAAAGTCCGATTCAAAGCTGGTAATGACGTACCAAAATATTCGCGCCGTACTACCTTTATCCGCACAGCCGGCAACCGCAATCGCCATTTTCCAGTCCGGTCAAGGCAGCTGCGTACGCAGTTCATTCCACCTCGGTTTGTGGCCATAACAAGCCGAACTGCTCGATCGACCCACGCTCCAATTCAGCGAGAATCAGCACACGAGCCCTGCACGGATGGACGGCTCGTCGGCGGAGGAGGCGAGGGTGAAGCGGGCGAAGACCGTCTTGAAGGTGGCGGCGATCTCCGGCTCCCTCCGCCGGGCCTCGGCGAACACCGGCCTCATCCGCGCCGGTAAGCTAGCTATCCCCACGACCTGCTAGCCTCTCAGCTGGCGTACGCATCTCAACCGTGGTAACTCTGAGGCTGAGGCGTTCGTTCCGTGTCGCTGCGGATGCAAGCCGCCAAGATGTGCGAGGAGTCCATCCCGGGGCTGCAGATCGACCACGTCGACATCTCCGACCTGCCGCTCCTCAACACCGACCTCGAGAACGTCGACGGAAACGCCTTCCCGGCCGCCGTCGAGGTGTTCCGGGCCAGGGTCCGCGGCGCCGACTGCTTCCTCTTCGCCTCCCCCGAGTACAACTACTCCATCTCAGGTACACTGCTCTGTTCTTCCAGGCAAAACCGTAGCTCCCTGTTCGTCAGGAGTTTTTTGCTTGCTGAAATGGTTTGAAACCCACAACGTTCCCGATTCTGAAGTGAAAAATCTACTGTTTGTGCAGGCCCTCTGAAGAACGCGCTGGACTGGGGGTCGCGGCCGCCGAACGTGTGGGCGGACAGGGCCGGCGCCATAGTGAGCGCGTCAGGGAAGTCCGGCGGCAAGAGGTCGGCGTACCACATCCGGCAGATCGGGGTCTTTGTGGACATCCACTTCATCAACAAGCCGGAGGGGTTCGTCTCGGCGCACCATCCGATGAGCAAGTTCGACGACGACGGCAACCTGGTCGACCTGGAGACCGGGGAGCTGCTGAGGAAGGTTCTTCTTTCCCTGCAGGCGTTCGCGCTCAGGCTCATCCACGGCAACTCTGCTGCAAACTCCGCACATGGTAGTTAGTGTATTCAGTTGTACAGTACCATCTTCTGTGATGGCTAGATGAAGGAAGAGATCGGGTGGAGCTATAGTTGAATTATCTTGTACGGCAAACATTCTTCTTACTTTCACCCCGCTTTATATAATGATCATCAATAATCTGATACAAACGTATGCCACACAACACACACCAAAGGCAGAATACAAAGACACTAAGCGCAGCAACACCACCCAAGCCCTGGAAGAGCTACCGGAGTCCTCAATCGTGAACATACCGCCGCAAAGAGATGAAGCCCCATATGACGAACCGTGAGCTCCAAAGCGGCGCCTTCAAGAAGGAAACGACACCGGAGCGCCGTCACCGTCTGACCCGAGGGTCGGAGTTTCCCCGGGAGCAAACACGACGGGCAATGAAGGCCGCAATGACGCTTTCAGGAAGGGAACGAGCTTCACCGCCGCTGGTCCATTCGAAGATAGAGCGGGTTTTCACCCCGGCCAATACTCACCGCCACCGAACGCCACATCCCGGCTACCATGCCGTCCGCACGGCCATGATCACCAGGCAGCACCAAGCCACGGGCTCTGCCCATGAGCACTGCGCACCACCGAGGATGTCGCCCCCGAGCAACAAAGACCTTGACACCACTTCACCCGAGACCTGTCGCTACTCCAACGAAAGAGACGAGTGAAAAGTTCCCACCTTTCGCACCCCTGGCGGCCCTCAGCGCTGAGACCCAATATGCCGACCAAAACTAGCCTCCATCGATCCATCATGTAGCACCGGGCGCGAGTAGCCATCCCAACGGTACGATTTAGTACACATGGGGCTGGGATTGCTACCGATTCGCGATGAATTTGCACAAATAGCAAACCATACATGCCCTAACGTTGTGGTCTTGGGTTCGAGTCCCAAGGCGGGCATTTTTTTGGGGAAAAGGTTTAGGAATGAAAACAACCGAACGTAAGCCTCTCCCTCTGATGGACACGTGTCCCTGTGAACGTAAGCCAGCGTGAAGCTACCTCGGCGGCTTCGAGTGCTATAATAGAGCGCGTGCCACAATGGCGTTTGGTGCAGAAGCGAAGCGTCGCCGGCGGGTGTCGGTGGAGCATCGTTGTGCGCCAGTGACGGGTGCGACTCCCGCTACATGCCGGGAAGCAGCGCCGCCTGCGTCTGCGTTGAGAGGAGGGCTGACACACCCTAACCCAATAATGATGACTAAATACCCCAATAGATCCTTGTCCTTTATTTGAACAGGGCACCCGTCCGTGTTGCCCCCCTCTCTCTCCGTAAGATGAACATCGACTTTCTTTTTTCCATGCGATGTTTTACGGAGGCATCCATATGTGGTTACTAATGGTTTCTTTTGTTTTCAATCTGATTTTGGTGAGGTGTTCATATGTAACATGGATCAACCTCGATACGAAAAAAAGACACATTGTGCGCTGTCGATTAATATTACATCGTAAATAGAATTTTAAAAGTTAAAAATACATCTATGTTCCTGGACCACCTTGCAATGACTACAATCACTAGAGCGAGCTGAAGGCATGCTGCCATCATCGCCCCTTCCTCATTGGAGCCGGGCAAACCTCGTCATAGTAGACAATCATAAAATAGTCATACTAAGGTCTTAAAGGACCAGCGCACCAGTACATCAACCGACCTAACCAATAGACACATGAACACAGACGAAAAAGACTAGATCCACACAGATCCACTGTAGACAAACACCGATCGGATCTTTTTAGATCCGCCGAAGGCACACCTCACATGCCCTTCGAGCACGCGAGGCACACCACCTGGACGGGGCCTAATGGAAGAATCTTATTCCACCTTCAAGGAGTCGCCACAACCTCACCTTCCTGAGCAGGACACAATTTTCAAATAGATTAAAAAACACCTAAAGACAAAGCATGAGCCCTCCCAGCGACAAGGGCCGGAATCCACCGCGCCACCATAGCCCTAAGGCCATAGGAGACGAGTCAAATCTGCGGTGGGCGATGGGAGGTATGGAAACCGTAAAAGGGGAGCCTTTCTTTTTGTAGGGCTAGTTGTGAAAGTTTTATATTATTGCTGACTGGTTCGATGTCATTGACTTGTATAATCGTTGTCCTTCGTGGTTTTGTAGGGCATGTGGTGACATATATGGATGACTAATAATATACTACTTCTATTTTGGTTCAACATATATATTAATCTTGACCGATATAGTTTGTACTAACTACATAACTATTGGAGTAGATTATTATACTTATGTGGAAATATAGACGAACCGGGCTTGATTACCTCTTGTTTATATTATATAATATAAACAAATTGTAAATTTTTACACATAGACTGTCTAGCTCAGTTGTAGAGCCAAGGCACTTAGAGCATCTTCAGCCGCGCCCCCAACAGGCCCCCAGGCCACTTTTTTGGCGCCGGCGCCGAAAAAAGGTCCAATCGCGTCCACAGGACGCCGAAAATCGCCGGTTCGGCCCTTTTTTACGCCCGGCGGTCACAGGCCGAACCCGGCGCGCTGGGGAGCAGTTGGGGGCTCCGGCGCGAGGGAAAAGCGCGGCTGGCCCACACCATCAGGGGAAAAGTCAAGGTTTTCTTCCCCGACTCGCCTCCCACCTGTTGGGGAACGTAGCAGAATTCAAAATTTTTCCTATGCTTCACCAAGATCAATCTAAGGAGTCATCTAGCAACGAGCATAAATGAGTGCATCTACATACCCTTTGTAAATCGCGAGCGGAAACGTTCGAAAGAACGTGGATAATGGAGTCATACTCGTCGTGATCCTCGTCACCGATGATCCCAGCGCCGAACGGACGGCACCTCCACGTTCAACACACGTACGGTACATCGACGTCTCCTCCTTCTTGATCCAGCAAGGGGGGAGGAGAGGTTGATGGAGATCCAGCAGCACGACGGCGTGGTGGTGGATGCAACGGAAAAAGCTGCAGGGCTTCGCCAAGACCCCGCGGGAGGAGGGAGAGGTGTAATG
>LR738714.1:752251004-752295347 GCA_902687465.1 Secale cereale
GGAGGCGTCAGGGGCTGAGGTGCGGCTGCCCTCTCCCCCCACTAAATATAGGGGGCTAGGTGGGGCGCCGGCCCTAGGAGATTGGATCTCCTAGGGGGGGCGGCGGCCAAGGGGGTGGCTTGCCCCCCAAGCCTAGGGGGGCGCCCCCACCCCTAGGGTTTCAATCCTAGGCGCAGGGGGAGGCCCAAGGGGGGTGCGCCAGCCCACTAAGGGCTGGTCCCCCTCCCCCTACGGCCCATGGGGCCCTCCGGGATGGGTGGCCCCACCCGGTGGACCACCGGGACCCTGCCGGTCGTCCCGGTACACTACCGGTGACCCCCGGAACTTTCCCGACGGCCGAAACTAGACTTCCTATATATTATTCTTTACCTCCGGACCATTCCGGAACTCCTCGTGATGTCCGGGCTCTCATCCGGGACTCCGAACAACATTCGGGTTACCGTGTGCATATATCTCTACAACCCTAGCGTCACCGAACCTTAAGTGTGTAGACCCTATGGGTTCGGGAGACACGTAGACATGACCGAGACGACTCTCCGGTCAATAACCAACAGCGGGATCTGGATACCCATGTTGGTTCCCACGTGTTCCTCGATGATCTCATCGGATGAACCACGATGTCAAGGATTCACTCAATCCCGTATGCTATTCCCTTTGCCTATCGGTACGGTACTTTCCCAAGATTCGATCGTCGGTATACCGATACCTAGTTCAATCTCGTCATGGCAAGTCTCTTTACTCGTTCCGTAATCCATCATCCCATGACTAACTCCTTAGTCATATTGAGCTCATTATGATGATGTCTTACCGAGTGGGCCCAGAGATACCTCTCCGTCATACGGAGTGACAAATCCCAGTCTTGGTTCGTGCCAACTCAACAGACACTTTCGGAGATACCCGTTGCGTACCTTTATAGTCGCCCAGTTACGTTGTGACGTTTGGCACACCCAAAGTATTCCTATGGTATCCGGGAGTTGCACAACCTCATGGTCTAAGGAACAGATACTTGACACTGGAAAAGCTTAAGCATTACGAACTACACGATCTTGTGCTAGGCTTAGGATTGGGTCTTGTCCATCACATCATTCTCCTAATGATGTGATCCCGTTATCAATGACATCCAATGTCCATGGTTAGGAAACTTTGACCATCTGTTGATCAACGAGCTAGCAACTAGAGGCTTACCAGGGACACGTTGTGGTCTGTGTATTCGCACATGTATCGCTGTTTCCGTACAATACAATTTAAGCATGAATAACAGACAATTATCGTGAACAAGGAAATATAATAATAACCATTTTATTATTGCCTCTAGGGCATATTTCCAACAGTCTCCCACTTGCACTAGAGTCAATAATCTAGTTACATTGTGATGAATCGAACACCCATAGAGTTCTGGTGTTGATCATGTTTTGCCCGTGGAAGAGGTTTAGTCAACGGATCTGCGACATTCAGATCCGTATGCACTTTACAAATATCCATGTCTCCATCTTGAACATAATTCCGGATGGAGTTGAAACGGCGCTTGATGTGCTTGGTGTTCTTGTGAAACCTGGGCTCCTTGGCAATCGCAATAGCTCCAGTGTTGTCACAGAAGAGAGTCATCAGGCTTGACGCGCTTGGAATGACTCCTAGGTCGGTGATGAACTCCTTCATCCAGACTCCTTCCTGCGCTGCTTCGCAAGCAGCTATGTACTCCGCCTCACATGTAGAATGCGCCACGACGCTCTGCTTGCAACTGCACCAGCTGACTGCTCCACCATTCAAAATATACACGTATCCAGTTTGTGACTTGGAGTCATCCATATCTGTGTCGAAGCTAGCATCGACGTAACCCTTTACGATGAGCTCTTTGTCACCTCCATAAACGAGAAACATATCCTTAGTCCTCTTCAGGTACTTCAGGATGTTCTTGACCGCTGTCCAGTGTTCCATACCGGGATCACTTTGGTACCTCCCTACCAAACTTATGGCAAGGTTCACATCAGGTATGGTACACAGCATGACATACATAATAGAACCTATGGCTGAGGCATAGGGGATGACACTCATCTTTTCTCTATCTTCTACCGTGGTCGGGGATTGAGCCGTGCTCAATCTCATACCTTGCAATACAGGCAAGAACCCTTTCTTGGACTGATCCATATTGAACTTCTTCAATATCTTGTCAAGGTATGTGCTTTGTGAAAGACCAATGAGGCGTCTCGATCTATCTCTATAGATCTTGATGCCTAATATATAAGCAGCTTCTCCAAGGTCCATCATTGGAAAACTCTTATTCAAGTAGGCCTTTATGCTCTCCAAGAATTCTATATCATTTCCCATCAGCAGTATGTCATCCACATATAATGTGAGAAATGCTACAGAGCTCCCACTCACTTTCTTATAAATACAGGCTTCTCCCCAAGTCTGTATAAAGCCAAACGCTTTGATCACATCATTAAAGCGAATATTCCAACTCCGAGATGCTTGCACCAGCCCGTAGATCGAGCGCTGGAGCTTGCATACCTTGTTAGCATTCTCTGGATCGACAAAACCTTCCGGATGCATCATATACAGCTCTTCCTTGAGGAAGCCATTAAGGAATGCTGTTTTGACGTCCATTTGCCATATATCATAATCATAGAATGCGGCTATTGCTAACATTATTCGGACGGACTTCAGCATCGCTACGGGAGATAAAGTCTCGTCGTAGTCAATCCCTTGAACTTGTCGATAACCTTTAGCGACAAGCCGAGCCTTATAGATGGTCACATTACCATCCGCGTTTGTCTTCTTCTTAAATATCCATTTATTTCTTCGGCATGCCGATCATCGGGCAAGTCCACCAAAGTCCATACTTTGTTTTCATACATGGATCCTATCTCGGATTTCATGGCTTCAAGCCATTTGTTGGAATCCGGGCCCGCCATCGCTTCTTCATAGTTCGAAGGTTCACCGTTGTGTAACAACATGATTTCCATGACAGGGTTGCCGTACCGCTCTGGTACGGAACGTGTCCTTGTGGACCTTCGAAGTTCAGTAGTAACTTGATCTGTGTCTTCATGATCATCATCATTAACTTCCTCCCTTGTCGGTGCAGTCACCTCAGGAACAATTTCCTGTGCTGCGCTACTTTCTTGTTCGGGAGGGGTGACTGTCACCTCATCAAGTTCTACTTTTCTCCCACTCACTTGTCTCGAGAGAAACTCTTTCTCCAGAAAGGATCCATTCTTGGCAACAAAAACCTTGTCTTCGGATCTGAGGTAGAAGGTGTACCCAATTGTTTTCTTTGGGTATCCTATGAAGACGCATTTTTCCGATTTGGGTTCGAGCTTTTCAGGTTGAAGTTTCTTGACATAAGCATCGCAACTCCAAACTTTCAGAAACGACAGCTTAGGTTTCTTTCCAAACCAAAGTTCATACGGTGTCGTCTCAACGGATTTTGACAGAGCCCTATTTAAAGTGAATGCGGCAGTCTCTAAAGCATAACCCCAAAAAGATAGCAGTAAGTCGGTGAGAGACATCATAGATCGCACCATGTCCATGAAGGAAATATGCCCTAGAGGCAATAATAAAGTTTTTATTTATATTTCCTTATATCATGATAAATGTTTATTATTCATGCTAGAATTGTATTAACCGGAAACTTAGTACATGTGTGAATACATAGACAAAACAGAGTGTCCCTAGTATGCCTCTACTAGACTAGCTCATTGATCAAAGATGGTTATGTTTCCTAACCATAGACATGAGTTGTCATTTGATCAACGGGATCACATCATTAGGAGAATGATGTGATGGACAAGACCCATCCGTTAGCATAGCACTATGATCGTTTAGTTTTACTGCTATTGCTTTCTTCATGACATATACATGTTCCTATGACTATGAGATTATGCAACTCCCGAATACCGTAGGAACACCTTGTGTGCTATCAAACGTCACAACGTAACTCGGTGATCATAAAGATGCTCTACAGGTGTCTTCGAAAGTATTCGTGGTGTTGGCATAGATCAAGATTAGGATTTGTCACTCCGAGTGTCGGAGAGGTATCTCTGGGCCCTCTCGGTAACACACATCACAATAAGCCTTGCAAGCAAAAAGACTAATGAGTTAGTCACGAGATGATGTGTTACGGAACGAGTAAAGAGACTTGCCGGTAATGAGATTGAACTAGGTATGGAGATACCGACGATCGAATCTCGGGCAAGTAACATACCAATGACAAAAGGAACAACGTATGTTGTTATGCGGTTTTGACCGATGAAAGATCTTCGTAGAATACGTAGGAGCCAATATGAACATCCAGGTTCCGCTATTGTTTATTGACCGGAGATGAGTCTCGGTCATGTCTACATAGTTCTCGAACCCGTAGGGTCCGCACGCTTAACGTTTGATGACGATCGGTATTATGAGTTTATGAGTTTTGATGTACCGAAGGTAGTTCGGAGTCCCGGATGAGATCACGGACATGACGAGGAGTCTCGGAATGTTCGAGACATAAAGATTGATATATTGGACGACTATATTCGGACACCGGAAGTGTTCCGGAAAAGTTTCGGATTTAACGGGATTGCCGGAGGGGGTTACCGGAACCCCCTACGAAGGGGGATGGTCCATAGTGGGCCTTAAGGGAAAGAGAGAGGCAGCCCATAGGGGCTGGCCGGCGCCCCACCTAAGGGATCCTAGTTGGACTAGGATTGGGGGGCGCCACCTCTCCCTCCTTTTTCCTTTTCCTCTCTTCCTTCTTTGGTAGTTCCTACTAGGAATAGGATTGCAATCCTATTCCTAGTAGGATTGCACCCTAGCCGCACCATAGAGGGGCCGGCCGGCCTCCCCCCTTGCTCCTTTATATACGGGGGCAGGGGGACACCCAAAGACACACAAGTTGAATTGTTCCAGCCGTGTGCGGTGCCCCCCTCCACATAAACACACCTCGGTCATACCGTCGCGGTGCTTAGGCGAAGCCCTGCGCCGGTGAATACATCATATCCGTCACCACGCCGTCGTGCTGACGAAACTCTCCCGTGAATCTCAACTGGATCAAGAGCTCATGGGACGTCATCAAGCTGAACGTGTGCTGAACGCGGAGGTGCCGTACGTTCGGTGCTTGATCGGTTGGATCGCGAAGAAGTTCGACAACATCAACCGCGTCACTTGACGCTTCCGCTCCCGGTCTACGAGGGTACGTAGACACACTCTTCCCTCTCGTTGCTATGCATCTAGTAGATAGATCTTGCGTGATCGTAGGAAAATTTTAAAATACTACGTTACCCAATAGTGGCATCATGAGCCAGGTCTATGCGTAGATGATATGCACGAGTAGAACACAATGAGTTGTGGGCGATACTAGTCATACTGCTTACCAGCATGTCATACTTTGCTTCGGCGGTATTGTGAGATGAAGCGGCCCGGACCGACATTACGCGTACGCTTACGCGAGACTGGTTTCACCGTTACGAGCACTCATTGCTTAAAGGTGACTGGAGGGTGTCTATCTCTCTCACTTTAGCTGAATCAAGTGTGGCTACGCCCGGTCCTTGTGAAGGTTAAAACAGCACATACTTGACGAAACATCGTTGTGGTTTTGTATGTGTAGGTAAGAACGTTTCTTGCTAAGCCCGTAGCAGCCACGTAAAACTTGCAACAACAAAGTAGAGGACGTCTAACTTGTTTTTGCAGGGCATGTTGTGATGTGATATGGTCAAGACATGATGAATTATACGGTTTTGTATGAGATGATCATGTTTTGTAATGTTATCGGCAACTGGCAGGAGCCATATGGTTGTCGCTTTATTGTATGAAATGCAATCGCCATGTAATTGCTTTACTTTATCACTAAGCGGTAGCGATAGTCGTAGAAGCAATAGTTGGCGAGACGACAACGATGCTACGATGGAGATCAAGGTGTCGCACCGGTGACGAAGGTGATCATGAAGGTGCTTTGGAGATGGAGATCAAAAGAAAAAGATGATGATGGGCATATCATGTCACATATTTTTGATTGCATGTGATGTTTATCTTATTATGCTTCTTATTTTGCTTAGAATGACGGTAGCATTATAAGATGATCCCTTACTAAATTTCAAGGTATAAGTGTTCTCCCTGAGTATGCACCGTTGCGAAAGTTCGTCATGCCGAGACACCACGTGATGATCGAGTGTGATAAGCTCTACGTTCAAATACAACGGGTGTAAGCCAGTTTTGCACACGCAGAATACTCGGGTTAAACTTGACGAGCCTAGCATATGCAGATATGGCCTCGGAACACTGGAGACCGAAAGGTCGAGCGTGAATCATATAGTAGATATGATCAACATAAGATGTTCACCATTGAAACTACTCCATCTCACGTGATGATCGGACATGGTTTAGTTAATTTGAATCACGTGATCGTTTAGATGACCGGAGGGATGTCTATCTAAGTGGGAGTTCTTAAGTAATATGATTAAATTGAACTTTAATTTATCATGAACTTAGTCCTGGTAGTATTAGCATATCTATGTTGTAGATCAATAGCTCGCAATGTTGCTCCACGTTTATTTTTTATATGTTCCTAGAGAAAACCAAGTTGAAAGATGTTAGTAGCAATGATGCGGAATTGTTCCGTGATTTGAGGATTATCCTCATTGCTGCACAGAAGAATTATGTCCTTGATGCACCACTAGGTGACAGACCTATTGTAGGAGCAGATGTAGACGTTATGAACGTTTTGACAAAAGCTCGGTATGATGACTACTAGATAGTTTAAGTGCACCATGCTTTACGGCTTAGAACCGGGACTTCAAAAACGTTTTGAACACCACGGAGCATATAAGATGTTCCAAGAGTTGAAATTAGAATTTCATACTCATGCCCATGTCGAGAGGTATAAGACCTCTGACAGTACTTTGCCTACAAGATGGAGGTGAGAGCATGTGCTCAGATTGTCTGGGTACTGCAATTGCTTGAATCAAGTGGTAGTTAATCTTCCAGATTAGATAGTAATTGACAAAGTTCTCTAGTCACTATCACCAAGTTAGTAGAACTTCGTGATGAACTATAATATGCAAGGGATGACGAAAGTAATTCCCGAGCTCTTCACGATGCTGAAATCGGCGAAGGTAGAAATCAAGAAAGAGCATCAAGTGTTGATGGTTAACAAGACCACTTGTTTCAAGTAAAGGGCAAAGGGATAGAAAGGGAACTTCAAGAAGAATGACAAGCAAGTTGTCACCCCCGTGAAGAAACCCAAAGCTAAAACTCAAGCCTGAAACTAAGTGCTTCTACTGCAAAGGAAATAGTCACTGGAAGTGGAACTGCCCTAGATACTTGGCGGATAAGAAGGATGGCAAAATGAACAAAGGTATATTTGATATACAGATTATTGATGTGTATTTTACTAGTATTCATAGCAACCCCTCGGTATTTGATACTGATTTAGTTACTAAAGAGTAGTAACTCGAAATGGGAGTTGCATAATGAACAGAAACTAGTTAAAGGATGAAGTGACGATGTGTATTGGAAGTAGTTCCAAGATTGATATGATCATCATCGCACACTCCCTATACTTTTGGGATTAGTGTAAAACCTAAATAAATGTTATTTGGCATTTGCGTTGAGCATGAATATGATTTGATCATATTTGTTGCAATACGGTTATTCATTTAAAGTCATAGAATAATTGTTATTCTGTTTACATGAATAAAACCTTCGATGGTCATACACCCAATGAAAATAGTTTGTTGGATCTCAATCGTGGTAATACACACATTCATAATATTGAAGCCAAAAGATACAAGGTTAATAATGATAGTGCAACTTATTTGTGGCACTGCCGTTTAGGTCATATTGGTGTAAAGCGCATGAAGAAAGTCCATAGTGATGGATTTTTGGAATCACTTGGTGCTTGCGAACCATGCCTCATGGGCAAGAAACTCCGTTCTCCGGAACAATGGAGCGAGCAACAGATTTGTTGGAGATCATACATACAGATGTATGTGGACCAATGAGTGTTGAAGCTCGTGGCAGGTATCGTTATTTTCTGACCTTCACTGATGATTTGAGCAGATATGGGTATATCTACTTAATGAAGCACAAGTCTGAAACATTTGAAAAATTCAAAGAATTTCAGAGTGAAGAGGAAAATCATTGTAACAAGAAAATAAGAGTTTCTACGATATGATCGTAGAGGTAAATTATTTGAGTTAGCGAGTTTGGCCTTCAGTAAAAACAATGTGAAATAGTTTCACTACTCACGCCACCTGGAACACCACAGTGTAATGGTGTGTTCGAACGTCATAACCGTACTTTATTAGATATGGTGCGATCGATGATGTCTCTTACCGATCTACCACTATCGCTTTTGGGGTTATGCATTAGAGACAGCTACATTCACGTTAAATAGGGCACCATCTAAATCCGTGGAGATGACACCGTATGAACTGTGGTTTAACGAGAAACCTAAGCTGTCATTTCATTAAGTTTGGGACTGCAATGCTTATGTGAAAAAGTTTCAACATGATAAGCTTGAACCCAAATCGGAGAAATAAATCTTCATAGGATACCCAAAAGAAACTGTTGGGTACACCTTCTATCACAGATCCGAAGGCAAGGTCTTTGTTGCTAAGAGTGGATCCTTTCTAGAGAAGGAGTTTCTCTCGAAAGAAGTGAGTGGGAGGAAAGTAGAACTTGATGAGGTAATTGTACCTTCTCCCGAATTGGAAAGTGGAACATCACAGAAACTAGTTCCAGTGATTCCTACACCAATCAGTGAGGAAGTTAATGATGATGATCATGAAACTTCGGATCAAGTTTCTGCTGAACGTCGTAGATCAACCAGAGTACGTTCCGCACCAGAGTGGTACGGCAACCCTGTTCTGGAAATCATGTTACTAGACCATGATGAACCTACGAACTATGAGGAAGCGATGATGAGCCCAGATTCCGCAAAATGGCTTGAGGCCATGAAATCTGAGATGGGATCCATGTATGAGAACAAAGTGTGGACTTTGGTTGACTTGCCCGATGATCGGCAGGCCATCGAAAATAAATGGATCTTCAAGAGGAAGACCGACGCAGACGGAAATGTTACTGTTTACAAAGCTCGACTTGGTGCGAAAGGGTTTCGACAAGTTCAAGGAGTTGACTACGATGAGACTTTCTCACCTGTAGCGATGCTTAAGTCTGTCCGAATCATGTTAGCAATTGCCGCATTTTATGAAATCTGGCAAATGGATAACAAAACTGCATTCTTTAATGGATTTATTAAAGAAAAATTGTATATGATGCAACCCGAAGGTTTTGTCAATCCTAAAGGTGCTAACAAAATGTGCAAGCTCCAGCGATCCATCTATGGACTGGTGCAAGCATCTCGGAGTTGGAATATACGCTTTGATAAGTTAATCAAAGCATATAGATTTATACAGACTTACGGTGAAGCCTGTATTTACAAGAAGTGAGTGGGAGCACTACAACCTTTCTGATAAGTATATGTGAATGACATATTGTCGATCGGAAATGATGTAGAATTTTCTGGAAAGCATAAAGGAGTGTTTGAAAGGAGTTTTTCAAAGAAAGACCTTGGTGAAGCTGCTTACATATTGGGCATCAAGATCTATAGAGATAGATCAAGACGCTTGATAAGACTTTCGATAAGTACATACCTTGATAAGATTTTGAAGTAGTTCAAAATGGATCAGTCCAAGAAGGAGTTCTTGCCTGACTTATAAGGTGTGAAGTTGAGTAAGACTCAAAGCCAGACCACGGCAGAAAAATATAGAGAGAATGAAAGTCATTCCCTATGCCTCAGCCATAGGTTCTATAAAGCATGCCATGCTGTGTACCAAACATGTTGTGTACCTTGCCATGAGTTTGTCAAAGGGGGTACAATAGTGATCCAGGAGTAGATCACTGTACAGCGGTCAAAATTATCCTTAGTAACTGGATGACTAAGGAAATGTTTCTTGGTTATGGAGGTGATAAAGAGTTCGTCGTAAAGGGTTACGCCGATGCAAGCTTTGACACTAAATCCAGATGACTCTAAGTATCAATCTGGATGCGTATTGAAAGTAGGAGCAATTAGCTAGAGTAGCTCAATGCAGAGCATTGTAGACACATAGAAATTTGCGAAATACATACGGATCTGAATGTGACAGACCCGTTGACTAAACTTCTCTCACGAAGCAAAACATGATCACACCTTAGTACTCTTTGGGTGTTAATCACATAGCGATGTGAACTAGATTATTGACTCTGGTAAACCCTTTGGGTGTTGGTCACATGGCGATGTGAACTATGGGTGTTATTCACATAACGATGTGAAATATCGGTATTAAATCACATGGCGATGTGAGCTAGATTATTGACTCTAGTGCAAGTGGGAGACTGAAGGAAATATGCCCTAGAGGCAATAATAAAGTTGTTATTTATATTTCCTTATATCATGATAAATGTTTATTATCCATGCTAGAATTGTATTAACCAGAAACTTAGTACATGTGTGAATACATAGACAAAACAGAGTGTCCCTAGTATGCCTCTACTAGACTAGCTCATTGATCAAAGATGGTTATGTTTCCTAACTGTCGGGGGAAACTGTCCTCCCACGAGCACCTATAGGACCGGAGCCCCTTCTACGTTGCGGTAAGGGAGCGGAGGGAGCACAAAGAGCAGATCGAGGGGCACACGCGGGCAGTTTACCCAGGTTCGGGCCGCGCGGACACGTAAAACCCTACTCCTACTTAGGCTGTATTGAGTTCTTGGGCTCGGAAGCTTGAAGATCTACAGTACTAGCTACACCGAGCGAGAGAGAGTTGTCTAGGTTTCGAACCGAACCTCCTCTACGTTGTGCATGGGCCTCCTTTTATAGCTCAAAGGGGTCTTCGACAGGTGTCAACGTAGAGGAGGGTAAAAGTGTAAATTTGGTGGTAGTTGTAACAGTACGTGAATAGTGCATGAACAGTGGATGAACAGTGGTCTTCACCTAACTTTGACAGTGGGGGACAAGGGCATTAAATGCCCGTCGCCGTCGCTCCCAAAAGCGTCCGTCCATGCTTCTCCGTTCGCCACGGCGGTAGCCTCGTCACCGTGCCTTGCCATCGTGTGCCCCAGGCTGCACAGCCGTCCGCCACGCGTCCCTGGAAGGGCCCCAGGGCGACGCGTGGGTAGATGAGCTGGAGCGCGGGCACACAGCGTAGGTTTCCCCGGCAAGCACCTTGCCGGGGTCGTGATCTTGCCGGGCCCGGAAGCTTGTCGCTCTCCGGGTCCTGCCGGGGCGCATGATGCGCCGAGGCATCTCTTGAAATATGTATTCCTTGGCCTTCCTGGCAAGCTCCTCTTGCCAGGGTCTTGTGCTAAAGTGATAATCTTGAGCCTGGTGCGGCCTTCCCGGCAAGCTCCTCTTGCCGGGGCCTTGATCTTCTGACTTGTATACTTTGTTCTTGAATGGCTTCATAGGGACCAGAAAGGTTCTTGGCGAGCACGTGGTAAGCCCTGCCACGGGAAGCTGCTACTGCTCGTGCACGAGTTGGGGTACTAAGGTACCCCTATCTTAGTACACCGACAGGAGCCCCCGGGCCTGGGCCACACACGGTGCCGAGCGCTGTTGGGCCAGGCCCAAGACAGTGCACGGGCACGCGCGGCCCACGGCAAGCCGTATCCCCTTCCGTATCCGCCGCATCCCTCCCTAACGGCACGCGTCGATTGCGGCGTCGTGGGAGAGATCGTGGCCTGTTCTTTAATGGGAAATGCGGAACGTCCCCCACTTCCCCTTAAAAGCAGAGGAAGCAGGGGCAGTTCCCTCCATCGTCTTCATTGCGCCTTGATTCACCAGAAACCCCCGTCGCCCTCCGCCTCCCAAAGGTCGACAGAGAGCCCAGCTCCACTCCCTCCTCCGCCGTCCGCAGCGTCCGCAGCACCGTCGTCCTCCCCGCCATCCCCTCCATGGCCCCGAAGGGCGACAAGATGAAGAAGGAGAAGTCCGAGCAGGCGGCGAAGCTGGCTGCCCTGCGGAAGAAGTGCGTGGTCTTCGCGCCGAGGCTTGGTCCGAGGGAGCTGCGGGACAAATACTATTTGTTCTGGGCGAGGGAGACCAAAGCTCATCCCCGCACCAGAGTCCTCCCCGCCGTCGCCGTCGACATGTTCCCCGGCGGGTACTTTTTCTTTGCCGCATTCTTCCTCTGTGGTTTGTGCCCTCTGTACTCGGAGTTCTTCTGCGATGTAATGAACACGTACGGCCTCCACCTCCTAGATTTCACCCCCAACGCCATCCTTACGATGGCCGTTTTCGCACATCTGTGCGAAAACTATGTTGGGGTTCATCCAAATGTAGCTCTTTTCCACCACTTCTTTATGCCTAGAGTAGAGTCCGGCGCTCCCCTCTCCGGCGGCATCTCCTGGATCTTCAGGCTGAACAAGAAGGATTCGTACCTGAAGGGAGAGCTCCGCGGGAAGTGGGAGGAGTGGAGAGCCGATTGGTGCTGGGTGCTAGAAGATAAGGCCGAGCCCTTTACCTCGCCGCGCACGACTGCCATAGTGCGCGGCAGGGATTGGAGTGAATTGGCCCCGGTGGACAGCAAGCTTCAGATCGCCCTCATTAGGATCATTCGTCTCCGGGTCGCCAATTTGACTATTGGAGAAGTTGGAGCAGATTTCCTTCGCCGCCGCATCACCCCTTTACAGGAAAGGAAGAGGCGTGCCTGGGAATTCGGCAACGCGGCGGACATCATGAGGCTGCGCCCTGGATTGAACTACAACTTCACCGTCTTGGAGTTGAAGGGGATGGTCAAGGAGCTCTTCAAGCATGACCCCGCCCACCCGGAGTGGTTCAGACCTTCCCGGGGAGTGGTGCCGCTGTGCAACAGCACTGCCCGAGATTCTATACGCGCGATGATGCCCGAGTGCGACTCTCATGGCGTCGTCCCTACTTGGCTGGAGCCTCCGCCAGAGACCGTGCTGACCTTCTTCGACAACTTGGTCGAGAAGCCCTGCAAGGCCGAGGAGCAGAAGGGCCTTACCCGGGATACTACTGGCCGGGATATAGCTTACATCGCCTCCAGGATGGAGGAGGCCGCCGCAGCTGCGGCAGCGGGCGAATTTGGATATACTGTGGACGAGGCAGAGGCCGCGGACGCAGTGAGTCAAGCAGAGGAGGCGGAAATCCTTAAGCTGCTGAAGATCGCACCCGAGGAGTTTGCCGGGACGAGTGAGGTTGCCGGGGGGAGCAAAGCCGCCGGGCATGGCACTGAGTCCAGTGGGCCTGCCGAGGAGGAGGAGGACGCCGAGGCTGAAGATTCCGATGAAGACTCCGGTGGATCTCTGAATCTTGACGATGATGCCTCCTCGTCCTCGGAGAACTCTCCGCCTCCGCCAAGCCCTCCGCAGCAACTGACAAAGCGCCTCCACAAGGCAGCTGAGACGGCGAGGCCACAGGCGCCTCGACAGCAGCCGGCGCGCCGTGCGACGCGCGCCACCAAGACGAGCGAAGTCGCCAAGGAGGCGCCCTGTACTCGAGCGCCAAGAGGAGGGGGATCTTCCCGGAGCGGAACGGGTGCTCCTTCTGCCCCTCGGTCCTCGGCGACAACAGGGGCCGGGTCTTCACAGCCCACAGCCCCGGAGACCGCCAAGCGCCCGAGGGAGCCTTCTCCTCCTGCTCCTCGCGCGGGAGCACACCAGGCGGAGTTCGACTTCTCCGCCCTTAGCTCCGACGAAGAGGAAGAGGAGTAAGTACTTGCAATTCCTTAGTTTCTTTGGTTTTGTCTTGATTTTCCTTGCTTGGTTATGATTTTGCTTTTGTTTTGCTTCGCAGGACCTTGACCCAGCGGATGGCGAAGAGGGCCAAGATCCATGTGGTCAATGTCGAGGACGACGAGCCCGCCGCGGCGACGAGCGATGCGCCGGCGACGAGCTTGCCGGATCAGCCTGCTGCTCCGAGGAGCAGCCCCCAGCGCAGCCCCCAGCGTAAGTCTGGTATTTGCCTTTCTGCTTGACGGGTGCGCTTGAGGTTATCATCTTGGTTAATGTCTTGATGTCTTGTGCAGAAGTGGAGCCGCAGCCGCAGGAGCGCCAGGAGGTCGCCCCCGACGAGCCACTTGCTCCACCCTCCCCGCCAAGGGTGCACTCCCCGGCAAGGGAGAACGCTCCGCCAAGGACGGGCACTCCGCCAAGGGCGAGTACCCCGCCAAGGGTGAGAAGCCCGACAAGGGTGGGCACCCCGCCAAGAGAGGGCGCAGGCGGCCCTCCGCCAGCAGGGGCTACTACTCCGCCGCCAAGGGAAAACTCCTCGGCGAGGGACCCCGTCGTCGAAGAGATCCGCGAAGGTAAGCCTTGCAACTTCTTCTTCTTGGATTTGTCTTTTTGGATATTTGCTTGACTCTTTCTTTTCTTTTTCTTCTGCTAGATCCTCCTGCCCCAGAGCTGATGGAGACGGAGGCCACCGCTGAGGAGGAGGTGCCCGGCGACGGCGGCAACGCCACTGCTGCCGAGGGAACGGCTGGAGCTGGCGAGCCAGGCGTCGAGGAGACCGCCCCGACCGCCGACGCCGCGGCTGGGGAAGGGACCGGCGACCATACTGCTGGCCCGGAGGCTGCAGGAGCGCCGGACGCTGCACCGGCCGCCGACCCTTCCGCCTCCGCGGAGCGGTCAGGTGTCTACTTGAAGGCCGCCAACGGGGTCTTTATTCAAGTCCCGTGGGCGTCTTCGTCTCGAGCACCCGCGGAGGGAGAGACCTTTGACGGAGAGGTCCTCGCCTCCGCCGGCTTGAAGATCGTTGAAGCGCCCGGCGACAGCGACGAGCCCAAAGAGGAGGGACTCCTTCGTCGGCTCCTGGCTTTGTATCGGGCTAGGCAGGCGAAGCTGGAGTCTCGGGAGGCTCTCGCCGCCAAGGCTGGAGCAGACTTGGAGAAGCGCGCCGTGGAGCTCCGCGCCGCTAACCAGGCGGCCCTCCGCAACTTGGCGGAGGAGCGTGAAGAGCTTGCCGGGGCGCAGCAAGCCTTCCTCCTGGAGAAGGCTGAGGTAGAAGAGCAGCAGCGGCGGGCCGCCGAGGAGCTGTCTCAGCGGGAGGGGGCGCTCAACCAGCGGAAGGTCGACCTCGACAGCCACGAGGACGACCTCACCGCCCGGGAGCAAGCCATCGGCGGGGCCCTGAAGGAGGCGAGGGACGCCGCCGCTGCCGCGGAAACTGCTAAGAAGGATCTGGAGGCCAGGGTGGCGCAGCTGGAGGTGTTCCTGAAGGCGAGCGAGGACAGGGTCACCGCGATCAACGTGGAGCGGGAGAAGGACGCCCATACCAATTCGGATTTGCAGGTACGCCTCTCCGATAAGGGCCAGGAACTCACTGCCGCCAAGGACTCCATTGCTGATTTAGAGCGGAAGGTCTCCACCCTGACTGGCTCGCTCGACGCCGCCCGGGACCGCGAGACGAAGCTGAAGGACGAACTCCGCAAGGAAAGGAACTTGGTGGAGAGCGCCGCCGTCTCGGCGAACAACTTCAACCGGGCAGTGGAGCAGTGGACTGATGAGCTGGTCACCTCCGCTGCCAATATTGACAAGGAGATGGTGGCGCTGAGGGCGGAGCATCTCGTGTACTCCCCGGACGAGAGTCTCCCCCACAGCGCCAAGTTGAGTCTGTTCTTCAGGGGAATCGTGCCGGCGCTTGCGCGGCTGCGGGAGAGGATCCCCGTGCAGCTGGCCGACGAGGCGCGTCGGCTCTGCATGGGCACCATGGAGCGGGTCTTGTCGAAGATCGTCTTCCGCAACCCCGGCATCAGCCTCGTCAATGTCCTCCGCACCTTGCCGCCCGAAGCTGATCAGGAGGCGTTGAAGGCGCAGGTTGCCCACATCGTCGCCAAGGTGGGCAAGTTCACGAGGCGTGAAGGCGACCGCGTAGATTAGATTCCTTTCTTTCTGCTTCCTTTGCCGCTGCAAAGTATGTTATGGACAAGAATCTATTAATATTGCGGCAAGTTATCTTTGTAATATACAATCTTATTTCGAGCAACCAATGCAGTGTTATCTCCCTTGCTTTGGTCCCTTCACTTTGTATGCATTCCACCCTACGCTTTCAGGGAACTTGCCGGCAAAAGGACCCTTGCCGCGAGCGCTGAGTGCTGGACTCTTAGCAGCCTGCTGGCAAAGGCCTTGCCGGCAAGAAACCTTGCCGCAGCTAGTCGTAGCACACTTAGATTGCTGAGCGAACTCGAAAACGAAGTAAGGGCGCGACACTTGTCGCAGCTCACTTAAGTCGTTGAGCGTGCTCGAAACAAAGTAAGGGTGCGGCTAGCCACGGGTAGGTTCCTCCGCGCACTGGTTTTCCATACAAAGTGTGGTTGTTCAAGGAAGACAACTAAAAAATTTGAAAAATTTGAATTACTCAAACTTTGGTAACTTAGCTTTCATAAGTTGTTTGCTCCCCGACAAGGCTTCTCTTTCTTGAACAGCACTCGGTTCATGCCTCCATCTCCTTCCCCCCCGGCAAACTTGTGCGCGAGGAATACTCCTTCTGCTTAAGAGAGAGACAAAAGAGGAGGAAACACAAGTGTGGGGCCTTACGGCTTGCTAGTGCTTACCGGGGATGTGCGTTGCACAAAGTGTCAGATAATGCATGCAAATAACAAAGAAAAGCATGGAAATGACAAGTAGTGCAAAGCACAAAAACTTTACTGATGCACGGGATCTGCGCCCGGCTTTGTACAAAGGTTTACATGCAACAGCGGCAAGACTTGTACAAAAGGTGGTTGCCGGAGCGGATCACGGCAACCGCGCCTTATGGGTGAAACTTGCGAAGATGCTCTATGTTCCAGGAGTTGCTCACCGGTAATCCTTCTTCGGTCTCAAGGCGGACAGCGCCGGGCCTTGTGACTTGTCTCACCCGATAAGGGCCTTCCCACTTCGGCGTCAACTTGTTGGAACTCTTGGCGGACTGAACACGCCGAAGAACAAGGTCGCCTTCCTCGAGACTCCTGGCCTTGACCTTGCGGCTATGATAGCGACACAAGGCTTGCTGGTATCGAGCAGCTCGTACAGCAGCCTGGAGACGTTCCTCCTCGAGGAGCAATGCGTCATCTTGTCGCAGTTGCTCTTGCTCGAGCTCATTGTAAGCGAGCACTCGAGGAGATCCGTATACGAGTTCCATGGGGAGAAATGCCTCTGCTCCATAGACAAGAGCAAAGGGTGTCTGTCCGGTGGCTCGATTTGGTGTCGTCCTGATTGACCAAAGAGCCGCCGGCAACTCCTCTATCCAGTTTCTTCCGCACTTGTGCAGCCTGTCGAAGGTTCTCGTCTTGAGTCCGCGCAGCACTTCAGCATTGGCCCTCTCCGCTTGACCATTGCTCCTCGGGTGAGCAACAGAAGCGAAGCAGACCTTGGCGCCAAGGTCTTGGACGTACTGCATGAAGGTGCGACTTGTGAACTGTGTGCCATTGTCGGTGATGATCTTGTTAGGGATTCCGAAACGGCAAACAATCGACCTGAAGAACCTGACCGCTGGCTGTGCTGTCACCTTTCTCACCGGTTCCACTTCTGGCCACTTTGTGAACTTGTCGATTGCTACGTACAAGTACTCAAAGCCCCCGACTGCGCGGGGAAAGGGGCCGAGGATGTCGAGCCCCTAGACCGAGAAGGGCCAGGACAAAGGGATCGTCTGGAGAGCTTGAGGTGGCTGGTGAATTTGCTTGGCATGGAACTGGCACGCTTCACACTTGGTTACTTGTGCAGTTGCATCTTGGAAGGCTTCTGACCAGAAGAACCCTTGCCGGAACGCCTTCCCGACAAGTGCCCTTGCGCCTATGTGGTGGCCACATATGCCTCCATGTATCTCTGCCAACAGCTTCTGTCCATCTTCCCTGGAAATGCACTTCAACCTGACACCATTGAGTCTTCTTCTGTACAGTTCATTGCCAACGAACTGGTACATACTTGACTGCCTGGTTATTTTCTCTATCTCTTCTGGCTCATCGGGAAGTTCTCCAGTTTGCAGAAAGCGGACGATTTGCTGTGCCCATGCTGGAACCTGAGGCTCAACAACAAGGACTAAAGGCATGAGGGCTGCTGCGGGAACCTCAGCTTCTACGGCAAGAACCTGCGGCTCTGCCGAAGCTGATGGTCCCCCGGCAAGCCTGCCGGGGCAAGGCTTGTCGGGAACGCCTGCTTCAACTGTACAGATCCTTGGATCTGCAGGAGCAAACTGTTCCTCAGCATCTTGGTTGTTGATCTTGGGGACCTTGGCGGCGGCTTCGGGAAGATCCGCCGGCAAGTAGTCGCCGGAGACCAACTTTCTCTTCTTGTTTTGCCCAACTGATGGTGTAACGGATGGCTGAGTTAACTTGAGCACGAAGGTCCCTGGTTCCACAGGTAACTTCATCGCAGCACACTTTGAGAGGCCATCTGCAATATCATTCTGAGCTCTTGGGACGTGCTCCATTTGCAGACCTTCAAAGTGTTCTTCAAGCTTCCTCACTTCATCTACATAAGCTTCCATCAAAGGGCTCTGGTAACTCTTATTCACTTGTCGGACCACCAACTATGAATCTCCCCGCACAATCAACTTCTTGATCCCAAGCTTGGCCACAATTCTGAGGCCGGCAAGCAAGCCTTCATACTCTGCAGTATTGTTTGTCGCTTGTTCCTTGGGAAAGTGCATCTGGACAACATACTTGAGGTGCTCTCCGGTGGGCGCTATGAGTACCACGCCGGCACCGGCGACTTGCAGCGAGAAAGCACCATCAAAGTACATTATCCATTCGTGGCTCGCTTCTTGGACGGGGACGCCTGTCTCTGGAACTTCTTCATCTGGCGTTGGAGTCCATTCTGCTATGAATTCTGCCAAAGCTCTGCTCTGTATGGTTGAAGTACTCTCAAACTTGAGACCAAAGCTTGACAGCTCCAGTGCCCACTCGACGATCCTGCCTGTTGCTTTGGGATTTTGCAATATCCTTTTCAACGGAAAGCGAGTGACCACCGTTATCTCGTGTGCTTGGAAGTAATGGCGCAGCTTTCTTGAGGCCATGAGGAGGCTGAACAGCAACTTCTGCACCCCAGAGTATCTTGACCTAGCCCCATGCAAGAGGGAACTTACAAAATACAGTGGGCGCTGCACCATCTTCCTTCGCACTTCTCCTTGTTCCTGCGCAGACTTGTCCTTGTCGGGGCCAGAGCTTGTCGGGGAAGCCCCCTGCTTGTCGCTGGATTCGCTTGCCGGGGATGTTGGTTCCTCATCCGCCTCCCTCTCCGCTACTAACGCAGCACTAACCACTTGATTGGTTGCCGCTAGGTACAGCAGTAACTTCTCTTGTGGTCTAGGTGCGACAAGTATTGGAGTGGAAGACAGGTATCCTTTCAAGTCCTGCAGCGCTGCTTCCGCTTCCGGAGTCCACTTCATAGGACCTGCCTTTTTCAAGATTTTGAAGAAAGGCAGGGCGCGTTATGCAGACTTTGAAATGAACCTACTGAGGGCAGCCACGCAACCCGCAAGTCTCCTTACGTCCTTGACGCGCTTCGGGGCTTCAATCTGCTCGATGGCTTTTATCTTGTCGGGATTAGCTTCAATCCCCCTCTGGGACACAAAGAACCCGAGAAGCTTGCCGGAGGGAACTCCGAAGACGCACTTCTCGGGGTTCAGCTTGAGCTGTATCTTGCGCAGATTCTCAAAGGTTTCCTCTAAGTCCTGTATCAGGGTATCTTTGCTCTTGCTCTTGACCATTATATCATCCATGTAGGCTTCTATATTCCTGTGGATCTGTGGCTCAAAAGCAGTGTGCACCACCCTCGCAAATGTGGAGCCTGCATTCTTCAATCCAAAGGGCATGCGTATGAAGCAATATGTGCCGCATGGAGTAATGAATGCAGTCTTCTCTTCATCTTCCTTGGCCATGAATATCTGGTGGTAACCTGAGTATGCATCAAGGAATGAGAGCAATTCACATCCAGCTGTGGAGTCAACAATTTGGTCGATGCGCGGCAAGGGAAAGGGATCCTTGGGACAAGCTTTGTTCACGTCGGTGAAGTCTATACAGAGTCTCCACTTTTCATTAGCCTTTCGTACGACAACTGGATTGGCCAACCACGTGGGATGTATTACGCCTCTAACCAGGCCTGCTGCTTCTAGCTTCTTTATCTCTTCGGCTATGAACTCTTGGCGCTCCACGGCTTGTTTCCTGACCTTCTGCTTGACGGGCCGCGCGTGAGGACAAACAGCAAGCTTGTGCTCCATTACCTCCCTGGGAACGCCGGGGATGTCAGACGGTTGCCATGCAAACACGTCAACATTCGCCCGCAGGAAGGCAACGAGCGCCCTTTCCTATTTGTGGTCGAGTGTAGCACTGATGGTGAAGGTACCACCAGTGCCGTCCTCCTTGGCGGACACCTTCTTGGTTGCCGGTGGAGCTGCCATTCCTTTCTTGCACTTGCCGGTGGAGCTCGATGGTCCGTCCTCGACGGCAGCGCAGCACTCCGAAGAGGTGCGTTTGCCGGAGTGGGCCCCAGAGCTCTTGCCGGACTTCGACTTGGTCTTCCCCCCGGGAGCTTCAGTGGCAAGTTTGTTGCTGTCTGCTGCGGCTGCTGCATCCCGATAGATCTTGTCGACGCAGATAAGCGCATCCTTCTTGTCGCCGGGGACAGAGATGACGCTTATCGGCCCCGGCATCTTGAGTACGTTGTACGCAAAATGGGAAGCTGCCATGAACTTGGCGAGGGCAGGACGGCCAAGTATCCCATTGTATGGTAATGGGATGTCAGCAACATCAAACGTGACCCGCTCCGTCCTGAAGTTGAGCTCCCCGCCAAAGGTCACTGGCAGCGTAATCTTCCCCTTCGGCTTGCTCCTTCCCGGGTTGATTCCTTGGAACGACCCGGTTTCCTCGAGCTCGCTGTCGGGGATCTGTAGCTTCTTGATCACAGCTGAGGAGATGAAGTTCAGGCCGGCCCCGCCGTCAACCAACATCTTGGTGACCTTGAGGTTGCGGATAGTTGGCGAGACCAACATCGGCAAGCATCCGACCGCAGTTGTGCGGTCAGGGTGGTCCTCAAGGTCAAAGATGATGGGCGTGCTGGACCATTTCAGCAGCCTGCGTGACTCGACGGGCGGCTCAGCTGCATTCACTTCTCGCACCCACTGCTTGAGCTGGCGGTGGGAAGTTTGCAGAGAGGCACCTCCGTCGACACACAGAACCTCTGTCGCCTTCTGGAACTCCTGCTCGCCGTTCTCTCCTTCTTCCATGTCATCATCGTCGTCTTCATCCTCATCATTGTCGCGGCCCCGGGGAGGTCTGTCACCTTGCCGCTGCTTGGCCTTGCCACGGCGTCCTCCCCGGCCGTTGAACGGCCGCTTCTTGCTGGGCTCTCCTCCGCCTCCTTGGGCCTTCTCCTTGTCGTGACGCTCGTATTCAGCCTTCTGCTGTTCTACGAGGTACTCGACTCTCTTGCAGTTCTGAAGATCGTGGCCCTTGGTGCGGTGGATCTTGCAGTACTGCTTGTCGGAGCCGTCCTGCTTGTCGGCCGCCGCTACAGGGGCGGGCTCCTTGCCGGAACCGCCAGCCTGTGCCTTCTTGGCGGGAGCATCCTTGCCGGACTGCTCGACGACTAGCACCTCCTTGCTCTTCTTCTTTCTGTTATTCCGCCGCCGGTTTTTCCTTGCCGGGGCGGCGTCTTCACTGTCGCTTCCTCCTGCGCCGGTATCCTCTCCGGGGAGTCTCCTCCCCTCTTCAGCGCGCGCACTTGTCAGCCAGAGTGTAGAGCTCGCTGACATCCCGGATCTTGGTCATGGCCATCTCCTCCCTCATCCGGCGGTTACGCATGTTCTGTTGAAACGCGCTGATAACCGCGGCAGGGTGGACGTCGGGAATGTTGTGCTGGACGCGGCTGAATCTTTGGATGTATTTGCGCAGGGACTCTCCCTCCTTCTGGGCGAGGATGTGGAGATCGCTCTCCTGGCCGTGGGGTTTGTGGCAGCCCGTGAAGGCGCCAACAAACTGGTGGCACAAATCCGCCCATGAAGAGATGGAGTTCTCCGACAAGTGCATAAGCCAAGATCGGACATTTGGCTTAAGCACTAGCGGGAAGTAGTTGGCTAGGATCTTCTCGTCGCGTCCCCCGGCAGCTTGCACCGCGATGGTGTAGATGCTAAGGAACTCCGAGGGGTGTGTCTTGCCGTCGTACTTCTCGGGTACGTCGGGCTTGAAATTCTTCATGCTGGGCCACTGGACTCGCCGCAGCTCGCGGGTGAACGCAGGGCAACCTGCCGCGTACGGCAAGTCGCCTGGTTCACCGGGCGCGTGCGTGTCGACAGCGGTCCCAGCGCGCTGATCTGACTGTCTTCGGGCTTCTCGTCGACGCTCGATGCGAGTCCGAGCGTCCTCTTGCCGCCTGTCGTCGAGGACCTGGCGCTGGTCACGACGAGCCCGCGGATCCGACGACGCCGTGGAGTCGTCGTCGACGTTGATCCGGCGGGGTGGCGTCTTCTGCTTCCGTGGCGGGGAGTGCACGGTAGTTGCACCCCCGGCGGTCTTGTCTCCATCGGCCTTCGTCTGGTCGACTTGCCGTGGCCGCGACGTCGCCGGCTGCTGCGGCGTGTCGTTGTTGGCGAAGGCGATGAGGCTTTGAATCGTCGCCCTCCAGTCTTCGGCTTTATCAGCCGCTGGAGGGAAGTCGAGGAGCAGTTGTCCTCTTGCTAGAGCTTCTGCTGGAGAGGAGGGGAGCGGCGGCGAGCGGTGCGAGGAGCGAGATATGCTCGGACTTCTATCAGGGTTAGAAGGAGCAGTTTCTCGCCCCGGCGACCGCGCCTTGCTCGTACCAGCGCGCTGGCCTTGAGCATCCCGCGATCCTCCGGCTTGGCCACGCCCCATCAAGCGTATGGTACCTCCTGTACCATGGCGCTGCTGGTCTGGCACCTCCTGAGAGGGATGTGGTGCGTGCACGGACGCCGAGGCCTTGGAGTTCGCCCGGTCGTCCGTCTTGTCCTTGGACTTGGTGGCGCCGTGAGTTTCCTCGCCTGCGAACATCCTTCCGCCGGCGTCTCCTCCGCCAACCGTTGGTTCTGGTGGCGGTGGGATCGACACAGACGGGCCTCCGACCTCCGAAGCCTTCTTCTTCGGAGGCATGTTGATGCTGTCGATGAGGTTGATGAAGCTGGTGAAGTTGCTGAAGGTTGCGCCCGCGTGAGCACCGGATCAGGTTCGCACAACCTCGACGCCCCCTACCTGGCGCGCCAAAGATGTCGGGGGAAACTGTCCTCCCATGAGCACCTTTGGGACCGGAGCCCCTTCTATGTTGCGGTAAGGGAGCGGAGGGAGCACAAAGAGCAGATCGAGGGGCACACGCGGGCAGTTTACCCAAGTTCGGGCCACGTGGACGCGTAAAACCCTACTCCTGCTTAGGCTGTATTGAGTTCTTGGGCTCGGGAGCTTGAAGATCTACAATACTAGCTACACCGAGCGAGCGAGAGTTGTCTAGGTTTCGAACCGAACCTCCTCTACGTTGTGCATGGGCCTCCTTTTATAGCTCAAAGGGGTCTCCGACAGGTGTCTACGTAGAGGAGGGTAAAAGTGTAAATTTGGTGGTAGTTGTAACAGTACGTGAATAGTGCATGAACAGTGGATGAACAGTGGTCTTCACCTAACTTTGACAGTGGGGGACAAGGGCATTAAATGCCCATCGCCGTCGCTCCCAAAAGCGTCCGTCCATGCTTCTCCGTTCGCCACGGCGGTAGCCTCGTCACCGTGGCTTGCCACCGTGTGCCCCAGGCTGCACAGCCGTCCGCCACGCGTCCCTGGAAGGGCCCCAGGGCGACGCGTGGGTAGATGAGCTGGAGCGCGGGCACACAGCGTAGGTTTCCCCGGCAAGCACCTTGCCGGGGTCGTGATCTTGCCGGGCCCGGAAGCTTGTCGCTCTCCGGGTCCTGCCGGGGCGCATGATGCGCCGAGGCATCTCTTGAAATATGTATTCCTTGGCCTTCCTGGCAAGCTCCTCTTGCCAGGGTCTTGTGCTAAAGTGATAATCTTGAGCCTGGTGCGGCCTTCCCGGCAAGCTCCTCTTGCCGGGGCCTTGATCTTCTGACTTGTATACTTTGTTCTTGAATGGCTTCATAGGGACCAGAAAGGTTCTTGGCGAGCACGTGGTAAGCCCTGCCACGGGAAGCTGCTACTGCCCGTGCACGAGTTGGGGTACTAAGGTACCCCTATCTTAGTACACCGACACTAACCATAGACATGAGTTGTCATTTGATCAACGGGATCACATCATTAGGAGAATGATGTGATGGACAAGACCCATCCGTTAGCATAGCACTATGATCGTTTAGTTTTACTGCTATTGCTTTCTTCATGACTTATACATGTTCCTATGACTATGAGATTATGCATCTCCCGAATACCGTAGGAACACCTTGTGTGCTATCAAACGTAACAACATAACTGGGTGATCATAAAGATGCTCTACAGGTGTCTTCGAAAGTATTCGTGGTGTTGGCATAGATCAAGATTAGGATTTGTCACTCCGAGTGTCGGAGAGGTATCTCTGGGCCCTCTCGGTAACACACATCACAATAAGCCTTGCAAGAAAAAAGACTAATGAGTTAGTCACGAGATGATGTGTTACGGAACGAGTAAAGAGACTTGCCGGTAACGAGATTGAACTAGGTATGGAGATACCGACGATCGAATCTCGGGCAAGTAACATACCGATGACAAAAGGAACAACGTATGTTGTTATGCGGTTTTGACCGATGAAAGATCTTCGTAGAATATGTAGGGGCCAATATGAACATCCAGGTTCCGCTATTGGTTATTGACCGGAGATGAGTCTCGGTCATGTCTACATAGTTCTCGAACCCGTAGGGTCCGCACGCTTAACGTTTGATGACGATCGGTATTATGAGTTTATGAGTTTTGATGTACCGAAGGTAGTTCGGAGTCCCGGATGAGATCACGGACATGACGAGGAGTCTCGGAATGTCCGAGACATAAAGATTGATATATTGGACGACTATATTCGGACACCGGAAGTGTTCCGGAAAAGTTTCGGATTTAACGGGATTGCCGGAGGGGGTTACCGGAACCCCCTACGAAGGGGGATGGTCCATAGTGGGCCTTAAGGGAAAGATAGAGGCAGCCCATAGGGGCTGGCCGGCGCCCCACCTAAGGGATCCTAGTTGGACTAGGATTGGGGGGCGCCACCTCTCCCTCCTTTTTCCTTTCCCTCTCTTCCTTCTTTGGTAGTTCCTACTAGGAATAGGATTGCAATCCTATTCCTAGTAGGATTGCACCCTAGCCGCACCATAGAGGGGCCGGCCGGCCTCCCCCCTTGCTCCTTTATATACGGGGGCAGGGGGGCACCCAAAGACACACAAGTTGAATTGTTCCAGCCGTGTGCGGTGCCCCCCTCCACAGAAACACACCTCGGTCATACCGTCGCGGTGCTTAGGCGAAGCCCTGCGCCGGTGAATACATCATATCCATCACCACGCCGTCGTGCTGACGAAACTCTCCCGTGAAGCTCAACTGGATCAAGAGCTCGTGGGACGTCATCAAGCTGAACGTGTGCTGAACGCGGAGGTGCCGTACGTTCGGTGCTTGATTGGTTGGATCGCGAAGAAGTTCGACAACATCAACCGCGTCACTTGACGCTTCCGCTCCCGGTCTACGAGGGTACGTAGACACACTCTTCCCTCTCGTTGCTATGTATCTAGTAGATAGATCTTGCGTGATCGTAGGAAAATTTTAAAATACTACGTTACCCAACAGTCCAACAGAGTACGATTTCGACGCTCGGACACACAATTACGCTGAGGTGTTCCGGGCGGTGTCAATTGTGAAACAATTCCACAGTTCCTTAGGTGCGTGCCAAATTCATAACTTAAATATTCACCACCACGATCCGATCGTGAGAACTTTATTTTTCTGTCACGTTGATTCTCAACCTTATTCTAAAATTCCTTGAATTTTCAAAGGTCTCAGACTTGTGGTTCATTAAGTAGACATACCCATATCTGCTCAAGTCATCTGTGTGGGTGAGAACATAACGATAGCCTCCGCGAGCTTCAACACTCATTGGACCGCACACATCGGTATGTATGATTTCCAATAAGTCGGTCGCCCGCTCCATTGTTCTAGAGAATGGAGTCTTGGTCATCTTGCCCAAGAGGCATGGTTCACACGTGTCAAATGATTCATAATCAAGAGACTCTAGAAGTCCATCTGCATGGAGCTTCTTCATACGTTTGACACCAATATGACCAAGGCGGCAATGCCACAAGTATGTGGGACTATCATTATCAACTTTACATCTTTTGGCATTCACACTATGAATATGTGTATCATCACGTTCGAGATTCATCAAAAATAAACCACTGACCAGCGGGGCATGACCATAAAACATATCTCATATAAATAGAACAACCATTATTCTTGGATTTAAATGAGTAGCCATCTCGCATCAAACTAGATCCAGATACAATGTTCATGCTCAAAGCTGGTACGAAATAACAATTATTAAGGTTTAAAACTAATCCCGAGGGTAGATGTAGAGGAAGCGTGCCGACGGCGATCACATCGACCTTGGAATCATTCCCGACGCGCATCGTCACCTCGTCCTTCGCCAGTCTCCGCTTATTCCGCAGCTCCTGCTTTGAGTTACAAATGTGAGCAACTGCATCGGTATCAAATACCCAGGAGCTACTACGAGCGCTGGTAAGGTACACATCAATAAAATGTATATCACATATACCTTTGACGTTGCCGGCCTTCTTGTCTCCTAAGTATTTGGGGCAGTTCCGCTTCCAGTGACCCATTCCCTTGCAATAAAAGCACTCTGTCTCAGGCTTGGGTCCATTCTTTGGCTTCTTCTCGGCAACTGGCTTACCGGGCGCAGCAACTCCTTTGCCGTCCTTCTTGAAGTTCTTCTTGCCCTTTCCCTTCTTGAACTTAGTGGTTTTATTCACCATCAACACTTGATGCTCTTTCCCACCTCCGCTGATTTCAGCATTGAATACACTTCGGGAATTGTCGGGGATATACCCCGCGGTATGAACCGGCCGGAATTATAACCCGGCCGGACTTGGGATTCTACTTAAGACGGTTTATATTTGGCAAGTTATTGGTAACCCGGCAGGCGGATCATGGATGACAAGGCCCAAGGCCCAGAAGGCCGGTTCAAGTTATAGTGGGCCGGTTTAATAATAAAGCGCAAGGAATATTCTCCATAAAGGAAGCAAGACTAGGACTCCTTGTAATAGATCAATCCTAGTCCTACTAGGACTAGTCATGTAACCCGCCCCTTCAACATATATAAGGAGGGGCAGGGCTCCCCAAAAGAGGGACAAGTTTTCACAAGTTAGACAAGAGACAAGTTTTAGAGGAGAGGTTTAGACAAGTTTCTAGGGTTAGACACAAAGAACCGGTTTACCGGCGACACCACGAGGATCATAATAAGACCTAGCCTCAAACAACACGTAGGGTTATTACCGGATGATGTTTCCCGGGGCCCGAAGCTGTCTAAATCCGTGTCTTGCATCGCGTCTCTCGATTCCGCTCAAACCCCTCTCAAGCTACTACATAGATGCGCGGCCTCACCACTAAAAGTCCGCTAAACCGGACATCTGACGTGTTATTTCCACGACAGGAATGGACTTTTCCATCCCTTGCATATTGAAGTTCAACACGAAGCTCTTGTAGCTAGGTGGGAGCGACTGAAGGATTCTGTCAACGACCGCTTCGTCCAGGAGATTCATTCCCAACTGAGACAAGCGGTTGTGCAACCCAGACAACTTGAGTATGTGCTCGCTGACAGAATTATTTTCCTCCATTTTACAGCTGTAGAATGCGTTGGAGACGTCATATTTCTCAACTCGGGCATGAGCCTGGAAAACCATTTTCAGCTCTTGGAACATCTCATATGCTCCGTGGTGCTCAAAACGCTTTTGGAGCTCCGATTCTGAGCAGTAGAGCATGTCGCACTGAACCAGGGAGTAATCATCACAACACGACTGCCAAGCGTTCATAACATCTTGGTTTGCCGGGGCGGGAGCATCACCTAGCGGTGCTTCTAGGACATAAGTTTTCTTGGCAGCTATGAGGATGATCCTCAGGTTACGGACCCAATCCGTATAGTTTCTACCATTATCTTTGAGCTTGGATTTCTCTAGGAACGCGTTGAAGTTGAGGGTGACATGAGCGTGGGCCATTTGATCTACAAGACATATTGTAAAGAATTTGGACTAAGTTCATGACAATTAAGTTCATCTAATCAAATTTAATGAACTCCCACTCAGATTGACATCTCTCTAGTCATCTAAGTGATACATGATCCGAATCGACTAGCCCATGTCCGATCATCACGTGAGACAGACTAGTCATCAACGGTGAACATCTTCATGTTGATCGTATCTTCTATACGACTCATGTTCGACCTTTCGGTCTTCCGTGTTCCGAGGCCATGTCTGTACATGCTAGGCTCGTGAAGTGAACCCTAAGTGTATTGCGTGTGTAAATCTGGCTTACACCCGTTGTATGCGAACGTTAGAGCCTATCACACCCGATCATCACGTGGTGCTTCGGAACAACGATCCTTAGCAACGGTGCACAGTTAGGGGGAACACAATTCTTGAAATTTTTAGTGAGAGATCATCTTATTTACTACCGTCGTTCTAAGTAAACAAGATGCATAAACATGATAAACATCACATGCAATCAAATAAAGTGACATGATATGGCCAATATCATTTTGCTCCTTTGATCTCCATCTTCGGGGCACCATGATCACCCTTGTCACCGGCATGACACCATGATCTCCATCATCACGATCTCCATCATTGTGTCTTCATGAAGTCGTCTCGCCAAATATTACTTCTACTACTATGGCTAACGTTTAGCAATAAAGTAAAGTAATTACATGGCGTTATTCAGTGAAACGCAAGTCATACAATAAATAAGACAGCTCCTATGGCTCCTGCCGGTTGTCATTTTCATCGACATGCAAGTCGTGATTCCCTATTACAAGAACTTGATCAATCTCATACATCACATATATCATTCATCACATCTTCTTGGCCATATCACATCGCATAGCACATTGATACGTCCAAAACGTATCTATAATTTCTGCTTGCTCCATGCATCTTTTGTGTGATACTGCTATGATATTGATGCACTTCCATACACTTTTGATCATATTTGGACTAACCTATTAACTCAGTGCACCACAGTGCCAGTTCCTGTTTTCTGCTGTTTTTCTATTTCAGGTTTCCCCTATATTAAAAGTGCTCCAAAAATTCCAGGAAAAATATAGGAAAAAATCAGCGTACAGGAAGCTTCGCGAAGAACCAAAGATGGGCCAGAGGGGAGCCAGGGGAGGCCCAGGCGGCCACCTGGCGCGGCCCCACCCCTGGCCGCTCCAGGGGGGCGCTTGGGGCCCCTGCGCCGCCTCTGGCTGCCCCCCTTCGCCTATATATCTCTCTCGTCCCGAAACCCTCGAGGACAGAACCCTTTTTCGCGATCTCGCCTCTGTTCCGCCGCCGCAGCGCTTCCAAGATCGGGAGCATCAGGAGAACTCTTCCCGGCACCCTGCCGGAGGGGAGAACCACCACCGGGAGCTTCTCCACCACCATGGACGCTTCCCGGATGAGTCGTGAGTAGTCCACCTTGGACCATGGGTCCATGATCAGTAGCTATGTGATGTTCTCCTCCCCTCTTTGCTCTTCATGGTTTAGACCTCGTGAGCTGCCCTACATGATCGAGGCACATATGTAATCTTTCTGCTGTTGCTTTGCTGAGTTTGCTGGGATCTGATGGATTATGAGACTATGTTCAGATTGTGTTTGAGTAATATATTTGATTCACCTCTTTTATATCTTTGTTCTTGAGTAATTCTTGCATGTTCTCCGTTGCTGTTTATTGCTTTGGCCAAGTAGTAGGTAGTAACTCCAAGAGGGAGCGTTATGCTTGATTGTGGGTTCATGCCCCCTGATGACTAGCTTGAGTGACAGAAACATGAGTCTAGGGGATGTGCTGTTGCCACAAGGGAGAAAACAACGGTGCTTGTACTTGCGGGTGCAAGGATTGTTTACTTTACGCAAAGTTCTTTTAATGCAGTTGTCTGCTGCTTTGAGTTTACACTTTGGGTGGGATTCGCAACTTAATACTAGCGAGATGTTCTGGATAGATATCTCAAGGTGGATGATTAGTAGTAGATGCAGATGGATTTCGGTCTACTTGCCTTGGAGTACCGCCCATGCTTTTGAGCCTCTACCTTTCTTTGCAGCATAGTTAGCATTGGTTTGCGCACATAATCCTGTCAATTGCCCAGCTGTAATTTGTTTACCTCGCTTTGCTGTTTTATCGTCTTTTGGGAGAGAGACATCACTAGTGAACATCATGGGACCCCGGTCCATATTACCACCGCTGATCACACCTTCTATTTACTTCCTGTTTTTATTTCCTAGTTGCAGTCATAGCTATCATTATTATCTCTTGTGTTTGATCCTTTGTAAACAACAAAGCAGGAGGGATTGACATCCTCTCTATACTCGTTGGGAGCAAAGTTATCTGTATCTGTGTGCAGGTACCGTCAACCACTAAGTTTCTGGCGCCGTTGACACCTACTTGTCGACCCTCGGAGTCTCACGGGATTCGATCCTTGGTATCTTTGCCAAGGGAAATTTGCCGCTACGCTACATCTCAACCTTCCACTTGGGGTAACCAACGAGGGGCGAGAAGCCATCAAGCAAGTTTCTGGCGCCGTTGCCGGGGACTCCACTCTTCAAGATAGGGGAGTTGCACGCTATCTTTATCTTTGCTTTTTAGTCTTGTTAGTTTACCTTTCAGTTTTTGCTTTAGTGTCCCTTACCAAAAATCACAAAAATAGTTATCTTGCTTGCTGCTGCTATGGGTTCCACCGAGAACACCAAGTTGTATGACTTCACTAGTCATAACAACAATGACTTTATCTGCACGCCTATTGCTACACCTGCCACTTCAGCACCTTCTTATGAGATTAAACCTGCTTTGCTGAACCTAGTTATGAAAGATCAATTCTCCGGTGTTGGAGATGATGCTGCTTTGCACTTAAATAATTTTGTTGAGCTCTGTGATATGCAAAAGTACAAAGAAGTAGATGGTGATATTGTTAAGCTTAAGCTTTTTCCTTTCTCCTTCAGAGGAGGAGCTAAAATCTGGTTTCAATCCTTGCCAAGGAATAGTATAGATTCTTGGGACAAGTGCAAGGATGCCTTTATTGGGAAGTACTATCCCCCTGCTAAAATTATCCAATTAAGGAGTAACATAATGAATTTTAAACAATTGGATAATGAACATGTTGCCCAAGCTTGGGAACGCATGAAATCTCTTGTCAAGAACTGCCCTACTCATGGTTTGACTACTTGGATGGTTATCCAAACTTTTTATGCAGGCTTGAACTTTACCTCGCGGAACTTGTTAGATTCGGCCGCGGGAGGAACCTTTATGTCAACTACACTTGGTGCTGCCACGAAGCTTCTCGACGAGATGATGACCAATTATTCCCAATGGCACACTGAACGCGCTCCAACAGGTAGGAAGGTAAACTCTGTCGAGGAGATTTCCTCCCTAAATGAAAAAGTTCACTTGATCATGTCTCTACTTTCCAAGCAATCTTCTATTGATCCTCATGATGTTCCTTTAAATTCTTTGATTGCTCAAGATCAAGTAGATGTGAACTTTACTCTAGAAACAACTTCAATAACAATGCTTATAGGAGTAATTTTGGTAGCAACCCTAGACCGTTCCCCTCTAATTCCTATGGGAACAACAATACTTATCCTAGTACCAAGAACTCCACTTCTGAACTAGAGATTATGCTTAAAGACTTCATCACTACCCAAAAGGCCTTCAATAAGAGTGTAGAAGAAAAACTAGACAAACTAGATAATCTCTCTTCGAAGGTAGACAATTTAGCCCATGAGGTAGAGTTGCTTAAAATTAGAACTTCTCCTCTTGAGGAGAGGAAGACCACTCCTATGAATGCTATTCAAGTGCAAATTAATGAAAACATTAGGATGATGGCTAAACTTAAAGAGAGATGGGCTAGAGAAAAGGAGGAAGAAGATAGGATTAAGAGCCTTCCTACCCACCACACTGTTGCTACTATCCAAGTTGTTGAGGATATCCAAACTCTTAGCACCCAATGCACTCCTAGTCCCATTGGACCTATTAATGGTGATGCTATGACCTCAACCGTAGAAGAAGAAACTCCTATAACCATAGAAGCTACCAAACAAGTGAGCCTAAAGGACACCACTACCACTTTACTTGATAGTAGTGACCTTGATTTTGATAATTGCACCCTTTCTGAAGTTATTGGTTTTCTTCACAAGATGTCTAGAGATCCCCACACTAGCACACTTAATCTTGCCTTCACGGAGCATATCACTAATGCTCTTATCAAAGCTAGGGAGGAGAAGCTTAGGGTAGAAGCCTCCATACCTAGAAAGCTAGAAGATAGTTGGGATCCTATGATTAAAATTAAGTTGAATAACTTCTCTTGCTATGCTTTATGTGATGTTGGAGCTAGTACCTCCGTTATGCCCAAAAGAATGTATGATATGTTTGAATTGAAACCTTTTGATCCTTGTTCTTTTGGTGTTCGTCTTGTTGATTCTTCCGTAAAGAAACCTTTGGGGAAGATCGATGATGTTCTTATCATTGTCAATGACAATTATGTTCCCGTTGATTTTAATATTATGGATATTGAATGTGAACCTTCATGTCCAATTATTTTGGGACGTCCTTTTCTTCGCACCGTTGGTGCTATCATTGACATGAAAGAGGGGAATATAAAATTCCAATTCCCTCTCAATAAAGGGATGGAACACTTCCCTAGAAAGAAGATTAAGTTGCCTTTTGAGTCCGTTACATGGGCTAGCTATTCTCTTACTCTTGATAAAACTTGATCTTCTCTTTTTGCATCATGCCTAGCTTAAAGGCATAAAAGAAAGCGCTTTTGGGAGGCAGCCCACAACGAATTAGGTTTTATTTTGCTTTTGTTGTGTCTTGATGTTTGTTACTACAGTAGCATCATCATTGTATATTTTCTTTTCAGCTTTGTGCCAAGTTTAGCCTCCGATTGCAAGAAAGTTCAAAAGTTGTGACGTGCTGTCCAGAAAACAGATTCTGTCCTTGGACAGAAAAATTCGAATAAAATCGCCAGATCATCGTTTTGATCTGAATTTTTTTGACAGCGTGCTCTATACAATTGGATTTCGAGCGTCTGTTCTGAGTTTTTTGATTTGAGTTGCAGAAGTGCCCCGAAAAAATTATTTACTACCTGCTGGTCTGTTTTTCACAGATTCTGTCCTGTTTTGCCTTTTCTTCGTTTTGCAAACCTTGAGCTTGCTTTTTCTTTGCAAAAACCTTTTGGCAATCTTGAGAAACAGTAGCTCTTCAAGATTATCTTTATTTCCAGTAGGGAAAAATTATTTTATTGTGGGTACTAACCTCGCTAATCAGATTATGATGAGTTATGTATGAAGGGAGTTTTCAAGTGTGCGAGAGAAGATGATAAAAGAAGATTCAGGAGGGTCAAACGCTCAAGCTTGGGGATGCCCCCGTGCACCCCCAAGAAATATTCAAGAAGACTCAAGCGTCTAAGCTTGGGGATGCCCCCATGCATCCCTTCTCCATCAACAATTATCAGTTCGTCTTTCGTTCCACTATAATTTATCACTTCATGCGTTATGTGCTATGCTTGGAGCGTCTTGCTCTTAGTTTCTTTTTTTAGTTTTCTTTAGCTTTGCTTGCTGTTCATAACAAGTTAGAACCCAGCTTTCTTTGTGTGGGAGAGAAACACGCTCCACTTCAACCTAGAACACAACGTAGGATTTTCATGCTTATCTTTGCTGTGTGTGTTCTTTGTCTTTCCATAGCTGCTGTCATGTTTAGCTCTTAGTTTTCATGCTTTTCTTTTTAAAGAGCTTTTGTTTCGTTGGTTGCTGAACTCTCTTGAGTTTTCATGTTTATCTTGTTAAGAGAGTTTGCCTGTTGCACTGAGTTGTGTGTCTTAACTTAAAGTAGGTAATTGAGGTTGCTATTTAATTTTAGTAGTAACTTGCAATAGTTTTGAGGTATTGCCACGAGTAATGTCTGGACTTTTGGTGTCAAGAGCTTTAGCCTATTAGTGATAGATGTCGTATTTTGGGCAATCCGTGTTTATTTTCGAAAACCTACAAAATAGTTGAGAACTTTAGCTACTAGATGGATCACTAATCTTTGGAGGGATCGAATATTAGAGTACACTCACGTACCATGAGTCGAGGATGCGCAAGGATAACCAAACCACCATACACTCCTCCTCGGGGTACTTGTCTCTTTGTGAACCTCCTAATTAGATTGAGAGTTACCGATAATAAGTGCATGAGTTCTTCGGACTAATGTGAGTATTCGAAAGTTGACACTTCCACCTAGCCATATTTTTCTAGCCTCTTCGGTACCGTGCATTGCCCTTTCTCACCTCGAGAGTTGGCGCATACTTCGCCGGTGCATCCAAATCCTTGGCACAATACGCTCTGTCATCATAAGCCTCATTATATCCTTCCTCAAAACAGCCACCATACCTACCTATCAAGGCATTTCCATAGCCTTTCCGAGATACATTGCCATGCAACATCCATCTTCTCATGACTTGATCTTCATGTCACACATGCTTTTTGCTTGATCGATGAGCCGCATGCTAGTTGGGCCTTGCCCTAATCATTGCTACATGAAGCACAAGTATCATTGCATATCCTGCTACACTGGCAGAGGCATACATTTGCATACATCATGATAGTTTCATTTTCTTTATGTTGAGTACTTTTGTAAAGTGTGAAAGATCTTCTATACTTCTTGTAATATATAGAGTGTTGCCCCTAAAGTGAGGAAAAGATCCAAAAGAGGACAAATCAAAAGATCCCAAAGAGGACAAATGAGAGTTAAATAGAAAGAGCCATTGAGGCCACACAAAAAATAAAAAAAAAATAGAAAAAAGAGAAAAAGAAATAAAAAGAGAGAAGGGGGCACACTACTATTCCTTTTGAGAGATCCACACTCGTACTCCATCTTATACCTTGTACTCCATAGAGATTATCATTCATGCATATAGCTATGTGGGGACCTTCACACTATAGAACTTGGCTTGTATATTCCAATGATGAGCCTCCTCAAAAGAGCTCTAGGTCTTCTTAAGCGAGCAAGTTGGATGCACCCCCACTAGTTCCATTGGAGAGCTTACCTTAGCTCATATGTGCATCCGTTGCATGGCAATCCCTACTCCTCACATCATATCTATCATTTGGCTTTCTCTCGCATATGATTGTCCTCATTGATGTGAGCCTTTCACACCTTTTTTGTCTTCCCCCTTCATCATTTTTCTCTCTTTGCCATCCTAAGTGTCAACTTTCTTGCTTACGCTCATCCATTGCATGAGTGTTCAAAATATCGAAAGGGAGTGGATCATTTTGACTTGTACCTAGCTAGTGGTCTGGGGATGAGTCAAGATAAGATTCCAAAGAACACCAAGTGTGAAACTTTAGTAGATTAAGTTCTCAACAATACAAAAACTATGGTTTACTCTCTCGTATATCCCTATCCCCTTTCTTGCACGCAAACACCATTTGGAGACATTCGAGTCACGGACAGCGAGAGCTCTTGCACCTTTATGTTCTTATGTTGCTTGTTACAATGCTAATATAGACTCTTGCTTGTTATGACTTGAATTGAATTACATGCCTTGATTGCTTTACTTAAAAACTTCTTATATGGTTGATAGCATGTCACCACAGAAATTATTCTTGTTATCATTTACCTACTCGAGGACGAGCAGGAATTAAGCTTGGGGATGTTGATACGTCCAAAACGTATCTATAATTTCTGCTTGCTCCATGCTTCTTTTGTGTGATATTGCTATGATATTGATGCACTTCCATACACTTTTGATCATATTTGGACTAACCTATTAACTCAGTGCACCACAGTGCCAGTTCCTGTTTTCTGCTGTTTTTCTATTTCAGGTTTCCCCTATATTAAAAGTGCTCCAAAAATTCCAGGAAAAATATAGGAAAAATCAGCGTACAGGAAGCTTCGCGAAGAACCAAAGATGGGCCAGAGGGGAGCCAGGGGAGGCCCAGGCGGCCACCTGGCGCGGCCCCACCCCTGGCCGCACCAGAGGGGCGCCTGGGGCCCCTGCTCCGCCTCTGGCTGCCCCCCTTCGCCTATATATCCCTCTCGTCCCAAAACCCTCGAGGACAGCACCCTTTTTCGCGATCTCGCCTCTGTTCCACCGCCGCAGCGATTCCAAGATCGGGAGCATCAGGCGAACTCTTCCCGGCACCCTGCCGGAGGGGAGAACCACCACCGGGAGCTTCTCCACCACCATGGACGCTTCCCGGATGAGTCATGAGTAGTCCACCTTGGACCATGGGTCCATGATCAGTAGCTATGTGATGTTCTCCTCCCCTCTTTGCTCTTCATGGTTTAGACCTCGTGAGCTGCCCTACATGATCGAGGCACATATGTAATCTTTCTACTGTTGCTTTGCTGAGTTTGCTGGGATCTGATGGATTATGAGACTATGTTCAGATTGTGTTTGAGTAATATATTTGATTCACCTCTTTTATATCTTTGTTCTTGAGTAATTCTTGCATGTTCTCCGTTGCTGTTTATTGCTTTGGCCAAGTAGTAGGTAGTAACTCCAAGAGGGAGCATTATGCTTGATTGTGGGTTTATGCCCCCTGATGACTAGCTTGAGTGACAGAAACATGAGTCTAGGGGATGTGCTGTTGCCACAAGGGAGAAAACAATGGTGCTTGTACTTGCGGGTGCATGGATTGCTTACTTTACGCAAAGTTCTTTTAATGCAGTTGTCTGTTGATTTGAGTTTACACTTTGGGTGGGATTCGCAACTTAATACCAGGGAGATGTTCTGGATAGATATCTCAAGGTGGATGATTAGTAGTAGATGCAGATGGATTTCGGTCTACTTGCCTTGGAGTACCGCCCATGCTTTTGAGCCTCTACCTTTCTTTGCAGCATAGTTAGCATTGGTTTGCGCACATAATCCCGTCAATTGCCCAGCTGTAATTTGTTTACCTCGCTTTGCTGTTTTATCGTCTTTTGGGAGAGAGACATCACTAGTGAACATCATGGGACCCCGGTCCATATTACCACCGCTGATCACACCTTCTATTTACTTCCTGTTTTTATTTCCTAGTTGTAGTCATAGCTATCATTATTATCTCTTGTGTTTGATCCTTTGTAAACAACAAAGCAGGAGGGATTGACAACCTCTCTGTACTCGTTGGGAGCAAAGTTATCTGTATCTGTGTGCAGGTCCCGTCAGCCGCTAAGTTTCTGGCACCGTTGACACCCACTTGTCGACCCTCGGAGTCTCACGGGATTCGATCCTTGGTATCTTTGCCAAGGGAAATTTGCCGCTACGCTACATCTCAACCTTCCACTTGGGGTAACCAACGAGGGGCGAGAAGCCATCACACATGTTGCAAGAACAAGTTAGACATCTACTAATTGTTGTTCACTAGTAGAAAACAGGGCTTTGGTCCAGGCCTCTCCAGCCCATTAGCCCCGGTTCAATCAAGAACCGGGTCCAATGGGGGCACCGGACCCGGTTCGTGAGCCTAGGGGGCCGGCCGGGCCACGTGGGCCATTGGTCCCGGTTCGTCTGGACCTTTTGGTCCCGGTTAGAGCGACGAACCGGGACCAATGGGGTTTGCTCCTGGCCCACCACCATTGGTCCCGGTTGGTGACATGAACTGGGACCAAAGGCACCCCTTTAGCCCCGGTTCATAGCACCAACCGGGACCAATGAGGTGCCTATATATACCCCCTCGCGGAAGAGCAGAGCACACTGCTCTGTTTTTTTTCTGGCCGAGGGGGAGAGGGGTTAGTGGTGCTCTAGCTCACCTCCTATGCACACAACGTGTTCGATGGAATGCCCGAGCCACAGTAGTTAAGCTTTTCTCCTCTCGAAGCTCTATTTTCTCCCAGATTTGTCTAGGTTTAGCGGTCCGTCATGTCCCGTGCCCGTCTTCGCCGCCGTCGATCGCCCCCGCCGATCTCGTCACCGGCACCACCGTGGTGAGCCTCTTGTTATGTCCATGCTTTTCTTACTTTTATTATTGCTTGTTATTATTGCTTTAGATAGATATTTGTCTAATTTTCTTACGTTTATTATTGCTTGTTATTATATAGTGCGATGGTTTTGATATCCGCCCACGTGGGCCCTCGTCCTGTCTACGATTCGGATGTGGTATATTATCTTTAATTTAGAACTATTTGTTTTAGTGTTTATGATAGTTATGCCGACCAACCTGACATGCATAGATGTTTTATTATGTCTAGGAGGTAGTTGAACCGGAAATTCCAACCGACCCTCTTGTGGAGAGGTTAAATTTAGTTGAAGAGGAAAACATTTCCTTAAAGAAAAAATTGGAAAAAATGGAGGAGGAGAAGATGGAATTGGAGTTGCATGTTGCAGAAGTCGTTGATGATCACAAGATCAAGATGGACCCTATTGTCGAGAGGTTAAATTTAGTTGAAGAAGAAAACAAATTCTTGAAGGAAAAAATAAAAAAAATTGAGGACGAGAAGATGATATTGGAGTTGCATGTTGCGGATGTCATCGATGATCACAAGATCAAGATGGATGCAATGCGGTTGAAGATTAGAAAGATTAGAAAATATGCCATTCATACCGAGGCTTGGTATCATTATGCCGTTGGATCAATTGTTACCTTGGTTGCGATTATGATCGCATTTGTTTTCGCATTGAAATGTTTTACATAGTTTCAATGTGTATGGAGAGCTATATGTTGTTAGATGAGAACTATATATGTATGTACTTTGGTTTTAATGTGATGATGAACTTCTATTAATTTGGTCACTTAATTATCTATTTATGATGTTCTGTAATGGTTTTTGACACACTTAATTATATATAATGCACGCAGATGAAACGGCAATGGATGTACGGTGACAGACACACCTCCGAGTACATTAAGGGCGTGCATGAGTTTCTAAATGCGGCTGAGGCAAACAAGCAGAATGGTTTTATGTGTTGTCCATGCACTAAATGTGGGAATACGTTGTCTTACTCTAACCGGAAAATCCTTCACTCCCACCTGCTTTACAAGGGTTTCATGCCACACTATAATGTTTGGACGAGGCACGGGGAAATAGGGGTTATGATGGAAGACGGCGAAGAAGAAGAGTACGATGACAACTATGTGCCCCCTGAATACGGTGATGCTGCAATGGGGGGAGCTGGTGAAGATCAAGAGGAACCAGACGATGTGCCCAATGATGCTGCAACGGGTGAAGCTGCTGAAGATCAAGAGGAACCAAATGATGATCTCCGCCGGGTCATTGTCGATGCAAGGACACAATGCGACAGTCAAAAGGAGAAGCTGAAGTTCGATCGCATGTTAGAGGATCACAAAAAAGGGTTGTACCCCAATTGCGAAGATGGCAACACAAAGCTCGGTACCGTACTGGAATTGCTGCAGTGGAAGGCAGAGAATGATGTGGCTGACAAAGGATTTGAGAAGCTACTGAAAATATTGAAGAAGAAGCTTCCCAAGGATAACGAATTGCCCGACAGTACATACGCAGCAAAGAAGGTCGTATGCCCTCTAGGATTGGAGTTGCAGAAGATACATGCATGCCCTAATGACTGCATCCTCTACCGCGGTGCATACAAGGATCTGAACGCATGCCCGGTATGCGGTGCATTGCGGTATAAGATGAGACGAGATGACCCTGGTGATGTTGACGGCGAGCCCGCCAGGAAGTGGGTTCCTGCGAAGGTGATGTGTTATGCTCCTATAATACCACGGTTGAAACGTTTGTTCAGAAACAGAGAGCATGCCAAGTTGATGCGATGGCACAGTGAGGACCGTAAGAAAGATGGGAAGTCGAGAGCACCCGCTGATGGGTCACAGTGGAGAAAAATCGAGAGAAAGTACTGGAAGGAGTTTGCAAAGGACCCAAGGAACGTATGGTTTGCTTTAAGCGCGGATGGCATTAATCCTTTCGGGGAGCAGAGCAGCAATCACAGCACCTGGCCCGTGACTCTATGTATGTATAACCTTCCTCCTTGGATGTGCATGAAGCGGAAGTTCATTATGATGCCAGTTCTCATCCAAGGCCCTAAGCAACCCGGCAACGACATTGATGTGTACCTAAGGCCATTAGTTGAAGAACTTTTACAGCTGTGGAATGGAAACGATGTACGTGTGTGGGATGAGCACAGACAGGAGGAATTTGACCTAAAGGCGTTGCTGTTCGTGACCATCAACGATTGGCCCACTCTCAGTAACCTTTCAGGACAGACAAACAAAGGATACCACGCATGCACGCACTATTTAGATGACACTGAAAGTATATACCTGGAAAAATGCAGGAAGAATGTGTACCTGGGTCATCGTCGATTTCTTCCGACCAACCATCAATGTCGAAAGAAAGGCAAGCATATCAAAGGTGAGGCAGATCATCGGAAGAAGCCCGCCATGCGTACCGGTGATCACGTACTTGCTATGGTCAATGATTTACATGTAATCTTTGGAAAGGGCCCCGGCGCACTAGCTGTTCCGAATGACGCTGAGGGACACGCACGCATGTGGAAGAAGAACTCTATATTTTGGGACCTACCCTACTGGAAAGACCTAGAGGTCCGCTCTTCAATCGACGTGATGCACGTGACGAAGAACCTTTGCGTGAACCTGCTAGGCTTCTTGGGCGTGTATGGAAAGACAAAAGATACAGCTGAGGCACGGGAGGACCTGCAACGTTTGCACGAAAATGACGGCATCCCTCCGAAGCAGTATGAAGGTCCTGCCAGCTATGCTCTTACGAAAGAAGAGAAATAAATCTTCTTTGAATGCCTGCTCAGTATGAAGGTCCCGACTGGCTTCTCGTCGAATATAAAGGGAATAATAAATATGCCAGAGAAAAAGTTCCAGAACCTAAAGTCTCATGACTGCCACGTGATTATGACGCAACTGCTTCCGGTTGCATTGAGGGGGCTTCTACCGGAAAACGTCTGATTAGCCATTGTGAAGCTATGTGCATTCCTCAATGCAATCTCTCAGAAGGTGATCGATCCAGAAATCGTACCAAGGCTAAGGAGTGATGTGGCGCAATGTCTTGTCAGTTTCGAGCTGGTGTTCCCACCATCCTTCTTCAATATCATGACACACGTCCTAGTTCATCTAGTCGACGAGATTGTCATTCTGGGGCCCGTATTTGTACACAATATGTTCCCCTTTGAGAGGTTCATGGGAGTCCTAAAGAAATATGTCCGTAACCGCGCTAGGCCAGAAGGAAGCATCTCCATGGGCCATCAAACAGAGGATGTCATCCGGTTTTGTGTTGACTTCATTCCTGGCCTTAATAAGATAGGTCTCCCTAAATCGCGGTACGAGGGGAGACTGACTGGAAAAGGCACGCTTGGAAGGGACTCAATAATATGCAGGGACGGATATTCTTGGTCTCAAGCACACTACACAGTTCTACAGAACTCTACATTGGTGACCCCGTATGTCGATGAACACAAGAACAGTCTGTGCTCCAAACACCCGGAGCAGTGCGACGACTGGATTACATGTGAACACATCAGGACTTTCAGCAGTTGGTTGGAAACACGTCTCAGAGGTGACAACACTGTTTGTGATGAGTTGTACTTGTTGTCCAGTGGACCATCTTTGACTGTATTGATTTACAAAGGATACAAGATAAATGGGAATACATTTTACACGATTGTCCAAGATCAAAAGAGCACCAACCAAAACAGCGGTGTCCGCTTTGATGCAACAACCGAGAGGGAAAAGGACACATATTATGGTTACATAGTGGACATATGGGAACTTGACTACGGACATGATTTTAAGGTCCCTTTGTTTAAGTGCAAATGGGTCAATCTGTCAGGAGGCGGGGTACAGGTAGACCCACAGTACGGAATGACAACAGTGGATCTGAAAAATCTTTGATACACTGACGAACCGTTCGTCCTAGCCAATGATGTGGCACATGTTATCTATGTGAAGGACATGTCTACCAGACCGAGAAAAAGAAAAGATAAGGAAGCGAATACATCATACGATGAGCCAAAGCGCCACATAGTTCTTTCAGGAAAAAGGGACATCCTGGGAGTGGAGGGCAAGACAGACATATCCGAAGATTATGAAAAGTTTCATGAAATTCCTCCCTTCAAAGTCAAGGCTGACCCAAGCATCCTGATAAACGATGAAGATTATCCATGGTTACGGCGCAATAAGCAAATGACACAAGCGAACAAAAAGTGAAGACTTTTTTTCCATAACTATTATGATGATACCATGCCAACTTTGTAACAGACGAGTATGATACCATTGTCCGTTCGTACTATTCAAATTTCAATACTACTTGCACTAACAGAAAGTTTGTAATTGATTTTACCAGAAAGAATTAAAAAATAAAGCAAAAAACAAAAGAAAATAAATAATGCAGAAAACAAAACAAAAAAACTTGCAAAAAAATAAAAATAGCAACAATAAGTATTTCATTGTAAGTAGAAATAAAATAAAATAAATAAAGCAACAAAGAAAACAAATAATTTCAAATTTAAACTATTCAAATTTGAATACTACTTGCACTAACAGAAAGTTTGTAATTGGTTTTACCAGAAAGAATTAAAAAATAAAGCAAAAAACAAAAGAAAATAAATAATGCAGAAAACAAAACAAAAAAACTTGCAAAAAAATAAAAATAGCAACAATAAGTATTTTGTTGTAAGTAGAAACAAAATAAAATAAATAAAGCAACAAAGAAAACAAATAATTTCAAATTTAAACTATTCAAATTTGAATACTACTTGCACTAACAAAAAGTTTGTAATTGGTTTTACCTAAAGCAATAATATTCACAAAGAAACTCTAAATACAGCAAAAAACAACTTAGAAATAAATAAAGCAAAAAAGGAAAAAAAAATTGGGCGTGGCCCAGTGAGCCTGCAAGGCCTACAGCCCAGGATGCATCTGGACTATAAGGCCCAGCAAGCTCACAGGGCAGCGCGCAGAGTTAGGCCCAGAAGCCTGCAATTGAGAGGAGCTCAATACAGCCACCGCAGTGGGGTTTATAAACCACTCCGAGCCCCTATCAACTAGCGAGGTGGGACTAAATATTTGCGCCGCGGGGCAGGACAAGGGCTCTGGTCCCGGTTGGTGGCACCAACCAGGGCTAAAGGGGGGTGTATTAGTGCCGGTTCGTGGCACCAACCAGGACCAATGCCCCCCTTTAGTCCCGGTTGGTGCCACCAACCGGGAGCAAAGGTCCCTTCTTCCCACCCTTTGGGCTGCTGAAAAGGGACCTTTGGTCCCGGTTGGTGGCACCAACCGGGACTAAAGGGGGGCATTGGTCCCGGTTGGTGCCACGAACCGGGACTAATGCCCCTTCTATATAATCAACACTTGTGAAAATTTCCGTTCAGTTCTTATTCCCCGCCCCGACGCCGCCTTGCTCGAGCTCGCCGTCGCCCCGCGCCCCTGCGCCGTGCTCGCCGTCGCCGTCGACCTGCCCCGTCGCCCGCGCCGTCGCCCCGCGCCGTCGCGCCGTCCCCCCACGCCGTCTCGCCACGCCGCCCGTCGCTCCTCGTCGCCGGCACCCTCTGCCCCCGCGCTCCTCGTCGCCGGCGCCCTCTGCCTGTCCCGCGATGTGAGGAGATTTTTTTTTCATATGTGATATAATATATATATATATTTTGTATGTGTATATATATAGTTGCATATATGTGTATATGTTTATGTGTATATAGTTGCTGTATGTGATGTGTATGTGATGTATATGTGTATGTGGCTATATATTTTTTATTTTTCTTAGGAATTTGCTAAATATATATGTTAAAAATGTTTTTTTTTCATAGAAAGTTTTTTGTTTATATATAGAAAGTTACAATTGTGATGTATAGTTGCTGTATGTGATTTGTATGTGATGTATATATGTATGTGGCTATATAGTTTTTTGTTTATATATGCTAAATATATATAGAAAGTTTTATATATGCAAAAGTACAAATTGAGAAAAAGAAGGATAGGAAAGTAGAAAATAAGAAGAGGAAAGAAAGAAGAAGAGGAGAGGAAGAAGAGGAGAAATAAATAAGGAGAAGAAAAAAGAAGAAAAAAAAGAGGAGAAGAAGAAAGTAATAGAGGAGAAGAAGAGAAATTTTCTCTTATTCACCTCTATTCCTTTCTTCTTCTCCTTTTTTTTTCTTTTTTTTCTTCGATCTTCTCCTCTAGCGGTTCCTTTCTTCTTCTCCTCTTTTTTTTCTTCTTCTTCCTCTTCTTTTTTTATCGGATATGTCGTTGTCGATATACACCCTCCCCGATAACTTCGACATGAGGGC
>LR738714.1:752295492-752399382 GCA_902687465.1 Secale cereale
GGGGGGGGGGGGTCGAGGGTCGTCGAGGGACCGAGGGTCGTCAAGGGTCGAGGGATCGCCGAGGGGTCGAGAGGTTGCCTAGCTAGTGTCAAAGTATTGAAGAAATCCATGCCTTCATCATTTCCCAGAAGTAACCGGGGCATGTTGGTACGAAGTTCTGCAAAGTTATTCTGGAACGGAGTTCCTGATAGGATAATCCGTCTTTTGTTATGAATTATCCTATCTGGGACTCCGTCCCAAAATAACTTTGGAGAGCTTCGTACCATCATGCGACTGTTACTTTCGCCTAATGATGAAGTATTGGTTTTGTTGAATCCTTTGACACTAGACAAAATGTGACATGAGGGGGTCTAGGGTTGTGGATCGCCGAGCAGTCGAGGGTCGAGGGGTCGAGAGGTTGCCTAGCTAGTGTCAAAGTATTGAAGAAATCCATGACTTCATCATTTGCCAGAAGTAACCGGGGCATGTTGGTACGAAGTTCTGCAAAGTTGTTTTGGAATGGAGTTCCTGATAGGATAATCCGTCTTTTGTTACGAATTATCCTATCTGGGACTCCGTTCCAAAATAACTTTGGAGAGCTTCGTACCATCATGCGCCTGTTACTTTCGCCTAATGATGAAGTATTGGTTTGTTGAATCCTTTGACACTAGACAAAATGTGACATGAGGGGGTCTAGGGTTGTGGATCACCGAGCAGTCGAGGGTCGAGGGGTCAAGAGGTTGCCTAGCTAGTGTCAAAGTATTGAAGAAATCCATGACTTCATCATTTGCCAGAAGTAACCGGGGTATGTTGGTACGAAGTTCTGCAAAGTTATTTTGGAACAGAGTTCCTGATAGGATAATCCGACTTTTGTTACAAATTATCCTATCTGGGACTCCGTTCCAAAATAACTTTGGAGAGCTTCATACCATCATGCGCCTGTTACTTTCGCCTAATGATGCAGTATTGGTTTTGTTGAATCCTTTGACACTAGACAAATGTGACATGAGGGGGTCTAGGGTTGTGGATCGCCGAGCAGTCGAGGGTCGTCCAGGGGTCGAGGGTCGAAGCTAGTTCTATGTTTGCCATTAATATATCCATCTGTCATGTTTGAATAATAATTGGCATGTTGTAAATATTTGTAGAAACTATGGATGACAACACCCAAGACGAAGCACAAGAAGCGATGTTGATGGACATAATCGTAGACGGACAAGATGCGGTCTTGTCGTTTCTCAACGACACCAATGAGCTGGTGGAAAGAGAGCTGGAAGATCTAGGCTATGATATTGATGGCACCGGTGACCCAATGCACATGGAAGAAGTAGACCGTGAGGACGGCTCCGGTGACCCAATGTCGGTGCAAGAAGGAGACCGTGATGCTGGCTCCGGTGACAGAACCGAGTCCGGCCAGGAGGTATATATATTAGTTAAGCCTGTGCTGACTAGTTAATTGATGCATTCATTAACTCTCGTCTTTGTTCCTTTTTCTAGCCCTCCGGAACGAGCAAATCTTCGATAAAGAGACGAGGCGCGAAGAAAAAGTTGAGGTCAGATGAAAAGTTTGAGATCTCAGAAATCTCGTGCTCCGGCGAATCGATTGAACCCATCCGGACAAAGAACACATTTGTTAATCAGTGCGGGGTTCTGGTTAGGGACAAGATCCCGATTAGCATCCATCAATGGTTAAAGCCGGCTGCAAAAGACGCTCAGGTGTCTTATGTCACTGATATGCAGAAAGAAGATCTTTGGACTGAGCTGAATTCAAATTTCATCCTACCGCCAGAGGATGATCCGGCGAATCCAGTTAAAGAGGAATTAATCAAGTCTGCTGCTCTTACGAAGATTGCAGACCAATTCAGGGCGTGGAAGAAAAAACTGAATAAGTTTGTCCGCAAAAAAGAGACTCCAGAATTCGTGGGCATATATGAGAAGATCAAAGATGACTGGCCCGCATTTGTGGCCTATAAGACATCGGAAAAGAGTAAGAAGATGTCGGCGACAAACCAGATAAATGCTGCGAAGAAGAAGCATCACCATCGCACGGGGTCAGGTGGCTACCTCAGAGCCCGGCCTAAGTGGGCCAAGGCTGAGAATGATCTGCTTCAGAAAGGGATCGAACCAGAGACAATGAAGTGGCCAGACTGTTGCCGGACTTGGTTCTTCGGGGCTGGCGGAACCTTGGACCCTGTATCAGGGAGGTGCATTTGGACGGACAAGCAATTGGAAATACCACTCAGGAAGCTTCGGCACTATATCAAAGCAGCGCAGCAAGGGACGTTCTTCCCTGACAGAGAGAACGACGACCTGACAATGGCCCTCGGGAATCCTGAGCACCCTGGACGGACACGAGGCACGCCAGGCTCCCTTCCGTGGAGTGCTGGGTTTGCGGACGCAGGCGGTTACAAATGCCACGAGAGGAAGAAGAAAATGCAGCAGACCGAACTGCAGGCGCTGCGCGCCAGAATACAAGCGATAGAGGAACGAGAAGCAAATCGGGACAAAAGAATTGCCGAAGCTACCCCGCCATCTCAGCGGAGAAGCAGCGTGGCTTCCACCGAGCTGCTTCAGCCGGAGCATGTCTTGACGGCTACTGCCAGCTATCCCGTGGATGCTATCACGGAGGTACAAAATTGCCACCTTATGACGCAGTGGATAAATATGAAGGTCAAGGCGGCTGCTGGCTCTGTTTATCCTACTGGACCCGGCGCAACTTTTCACTCCCGGCCGATTCCAGAAGGATATGCTAGGGTGATGGTGGATGAAATTACGGAGGGATTTGAGGAGCTCCAGCTTGACCACCCTACCGGTGAAGGGGAGACTCGGCTGGGTTCTTCACTGAAGACTCCATGCCTATGGCGGAAGGACCTCATCAACATTCTCAACTAGACGCCTCCGCCTCCTCCTCCTCCTCCGGCGAGTCAGGGCACTCCGCCTCCTCCACCGCCTCCTCCTCCGGCGAGTGACGATCAGGGCACTCCGGCTCCTTCTCCGGCACGTGGCGGCACTCCGCCTCCTTCTCCGCTTGCGCCGGCGCGCCCGAGCTGCCAGCCTCCTCCTTCTCCACCTGCGCCGGCGCGCCCGAGCAGCCAGCCTCCTCCTTCTCCGCCTGCGCCGGCGCGCCCGAGCAGCCAGCCTGCTGCTCCTTCTCCGCCTAGTCAGCAAGGGCGGAAGAGACCTGCCGCCGCTCCGGCTGCTCCTGCTCCGGCGCGTAAGCAAGGAAAGAAGACAGCCGCTTCGTCTGGTCTGCCGACGTCTAGTAGTACAGCCAGAGGCGGGAGGCAATGCAGATTCGGTCCTTCTCTCACGCCTCTAGAGAAGTTACCATACGAGAGGTCCAACGAGGAAAACACGAAGATCGCTGAAGGCAAAGTGAAGGACTGACTTGAAGGGTTGAAAGCACAGAGACATCCACCTCCGGAGGAGAAGATAGATCCGGTGAAAGCAAAGCGCACTCTTGCTGCCCTGAAGAAACCAGCGAAAAGTAAGCCAAAGGACAAGTATGACCGCATTATTGAAAAGTCATTTCACGAAGCGAAGCGGTCGGGAAGTACTAAAAGTGATCAAAGGTTAGCAGAAGGACGAGCTGGGAAACAAATTGCCCAGCTCGTCGAACAAGCGGACCAATCCTGCCCCCCGCTCAAGGTGTCTAGCGACATGGTCGCTAATGATCCGAGGATGGTGCCCGGTTATAGCAATCTTGGAGATTACCTGTCCGACGATGTACATTATGATTTCTTGCAGGTGCAGATACAAAGATACGAGTACGGGAAGCCTCTCATCAAAAATGAAAGATCTCTATCAACGAATATGCGAAGATTGCATGTTTGGTACTTGAAAATATGCAGAGAGTCTGGGGGGATGGATAGTTTGTATGTGAGAGTTAAACCGGAGCATGACCTCGTTGGAATTGAACTGTTGCCTATTCCATTTGAGGAGTTCTGTCAGTTTTTCAATCAATTGGCCCTCGATAAAGCAACGGTCACCTGCTACTGTCTGTAAGTAGTACTACTTCTGTCATTAAGTCTCTCTATATGGCCCAGCTCTTTTATTGCATGTATTTATTATTATCCCCACTATATTATGCAGATTGAAGATCGTCGAATTGAAGAAAAGACAAGTCGGTGATATTGGGTTCATTAACACATACCTCATAGATGCAACCGAGGTTAAATGGCGTGCCTCAGATACCGAGACCAACTTGCTACGATCGTTGGTGGTAAATGAAAACAAAGATATAATACTCTTTCCTTACAACTTCAAGTGAGTGTTACTGTCTTGTGCATATTTGGTTTCCCTTATATATCAGTCAAGGTTATAGTAATGTAATTGATGAGTTCATGCATGCGTGCGCAGCTTCCACTATATTCTCTTAGAGATTAAGCTTGAGAAGGGAGTAGTAACTGTCTTGGACTCTAAACGTAAAGATCCCGAGGAGTATGCGGACATGACTCAAATGCTCGATAGGTAAGTTAAATCGATCAATATTATCCACCATGCATATCAGCAAATTTGTTCATTTCTGATATCAAGTAATTGTTTTCTTTGTCTGGCAGGGTTTGGAGAAAATTCACCAAAAAAGCTCCGGGACTGCCGAAGAAGCTAGAATTTAGATACCCGAAAGTAAGTACTATATAGTAGCATGTTCCGCGCATCTCCTATATCTTGATTCAAGCGCTAGTTTCATCAATACCATTTGGCATTCTTGCTTATCAGTTTGATCGACCTCTATTTCTTGTAAAGTGGTTGTGGCAGGAACCCAGGAATGATTTCTGTGGATACTACATTTGCGAGTCCATCCGCCACACGACCTGTGAGCGGGGCTACTCTGAAGCACAATTTGAAGTGTGTAAGCAATTAATAATATTCACAATTTTATTTCATTACCATCATTCGAAGTGCGTAAGCAATTAATTAATAATATTCACAATTTTATAGCATCATTTGATGTATTGACCCCCTTCTTCAAATCAGATGTTTCGGATGCGGGATGAACTCCTAGCACCAGATCGTCTGCGAGCAATTCAAGAGAAATTGGCGGCATTCTTTCTTGAACACGTGATCTCGCCAGACGGAGAATACTATGTGGACCATGCGTCCATCGTATAGGAGATTATATTTGTAAGAGATACTTATTGTATATATGTACCCGGTAGTGTCGGATAGATATACGAGAACTTGTTGTTCGACCAATCTCTCGGAGAAGGAGAGGTGGTCGATATTACTTCTCTCTGTATGCATATATATGTTGATTACGATCTTCTGTTTCCTTCGTTTGCTTACTAGCTAGCTAGCTAGCGTGTCTAGTCCTCTATACGTATGTGTAGTACGTAGCGTCGACCAAGCACGGACATAAGAGAGGACACTTCTCTCTATTAATTAGCTAGCTAACACAATATGAAACACCTAAATTAACCCCCCAAAACCTCCAACCCCTCCTCCCCTTTCAAAAAAAAACAAAAACCATAGCCACAGAAATGCTGACGCGTGGATGCCTTTTGGTCCCGGTTGGTGCCACCAACCGGGACAAAAGGCCCTCCTGCCTGGGCTCCGCGTACAGGCCATGTGGAGACCCATCTGCCCCGGTTCTGGATTGAACCGGGACTAAAGGGCCAGGGCATTAGTACCGACACTTTAGTCCCGGTTCAAGAACCGGGGATAAAGACCCTAACGAACCGGGTCAGATGTCCCTTTATCTACTAGTGGTTGCAAGTTTTTACGTGGCTTCTATAGGTTTCTAGCAAGAACGTTTCTTACCTACGCCAAAACCACAACGTGATATGTCAATTTCTATTTACCCTTCATAAGGACTCTTTTCATCGAATCCGATCTGACTAAAGTGGGAGAGACAGACACCCGCCAGCCACCTTATGCAACTAGTGCATGTCAGTCGGTGGAATCAGTCTCACGTAAGCGTACGTGTAAGGTCGGTCCGGGCCGCTTCATCCCACGATGCCGCCGAATCAAGATTGGACTAGTAGCGGCAAGAGAATTGAACAAAATCAACGCCCACAACTTGTTTGTGTTCTACTCGTGCAAGATGCTACGCAAAGACCTAGCTCTGATGCCACTTTTGGGGAACGTAGCAGAATTCAAAAAATTTCCTACGCTTCACCAAGATCAATCTAAGGAATCATCTAGCAACGAGCATAAATGAGTGCATCTACATACCCTTTGTAGATCGCTAGCGGAAGCGTTCGAAGGAACGTGGATGATGGAGTCGTACTCGTGGTGATCGTCGTCACCGATGATCCCAGCGCCGAACGGACGGCACCTTCGTGTTCAACACACGTACGGTACAACGACGTCTCTTCCTTATTGATCCAGCAAGGGGGAATGAGAGGTTGATGGAGATCCAGCAGCACGACGGCGTGGTGGTGGATGCAACAGGAAAAGCTGCAGGGCTTCGCCAAGACCCTACGTGAGGAGGGAGAGGTGTAACCGGGGGGGGGGAGGCGCCAGGGGCTGAGGTGCGGCTACCCTCTCTCCCCCACTATATATTGGGGGCCAGGGGGGGCGCCGGCCCTAAGAGATTGGATCTCCTTAGGGGGGCGACGGCCAAGGGGGTGGCTTGCCCCACAAGCCTAGGGGGCGCCCCCCATCCCTAGGGTTTCAACCCTAGGCGTAGGGGGGAGGCCCAAGGGGGGTGCGCCAGCCCACTAAGGGTTGGTCCCCCTCCCCCTACGGCCCATGGGGCCCTCCGGGATGGGTGGCCCCACCCGGTGGACCCCCGGGACCCTTCCGGTGGTCCCGGTACACTACCGGTGACCCCCGGAACTCTCCCGATGGCCGAAACTGGACTTCCTATATATCATTCTTTACCTCCGGACCATTCCGGAACTCCTCGTGACGTCCGGGATCTCATCCGGGACTTCGTACAACATTCGGGTTACCGTGTGCACATATCTCTACAACCCTAGCGTCACCGAACCTTAAGTGTGTAGACCCTACGGGTTTGGGAGACACGTAGACATGACCGAGACGAATCTCCGGTCAATAACCAACAGCGGGATCTGGATACCCATGTTGGTTCCCAAGTGTTCCTCGATGATCTCATCGGATGAACCACGATGTCAAGGATTCACTCAATCCCGTATGCTATTCCCTTTGCCTATCGGTACGGTACTTTCCCGAGATTCGATCGTCGGTATACCGATACCTTGTTCAATCTCGTCATGGCAAGTCTCTTTACTCGTTCCGTAATCCATCATCCCGTGACTAACTCCTTAGTCATATTGAGCTCATTATGATGATGTCTTACCGAGTGGGCCCAGAGATACCTCTCTGTCATACAGAGTGACAAATCCCACTCTCGGTTCGTGCCAACTCAACAGACACTTTCAGAGATACCCGTTGCGTACCTTTATAGTCACCCAGTTACGTTGTGACGTTTGGCACACCCAAAGTATTCCTACGGTGTCCGGAAGTTGCACAACCTCATGGTCTAAGGAACATATACTTGACACTAGAAAAGCTTAAGCATTACGAACTACACGATCTTGTGCTAGGCTTAGGATTGGGTCTTGTCCATCACATCATTCTCCTAATGATGTGATCCCGTTATCAATGACATCCAATGTCCATGGTCAGGAAACCGTGACCATATGTTGATCAACGAGCTAGCAACTAGAGGCTTACCAGGGACACGTTGTGGTCTGTGTATTCACACATGTATCGCTGTTTCCGTACAATACAATTCAAGCATGAATAACAGACAATTATCATGAACAAGGAAATATAATAATAACCATTTTATTATTGCCTCTAGGGCATAATTCCAACACCACCCCCCGCGCCCACTAGCTATACCCCGGCGCCGCCCGCCGCCCTACTCTGCTAGATAGCCATTCCCCGCCGGAAAATAGCAGCGCTTCGCCGCGGCAGCCCCTCCAACAGCAGCTGGGCATTTCCGGCCGCGGAGGCGCGGTTTAGCGGCGGGTACACGCCCACCGAGCGCAAGGTGTTCGGCGATTTGCCTGCCTCGGTGATGGACTCGGATGACGAGGAAGCGCTCGCCGCGGTGATGGAGGAGGAAGCCGAGGCCGGCGTCCTGGAAGAAGAGCATCTCATGGTGCTCGCCGCCCTCGCCCAGCTGCTGGCGATCAATGAAAAGCCGCGGCGAGGTGGCTCGGCACCTGGGCGGGTGAAAGCAAAGAGCCGGCATCATCTCGAAGGCTACTGCATGCTATAGTCCGACTACTTCGCAGATGCTCCACTTCACGGCGAGAAAACATTTCGGTGCCGTTATCGGACTGCCTATCTCAGTATGCGTCAGGAGATCCAAGACCCACAGGTGCATCATCAACTGCAGAAAGATCTGATTGAGCACCTATGGAGGCTCAAGGGGGATGCCGTGTGATGAAATACGAGTTTTTATTTGTTGAACTATATAATTTTATTGAACTATTTGTTGTTGTACTATTTTGTTGAAGTATTTGATTTTTCTGTGATGAAATATGTGATAAGAAATAATTGTGTTGATAATTGAACGCCGAGACACGGCGAAACCACGCCGAATATGGGCCTATTCTCGCCCATATGGGCCCTTTATTCGCCGAAATGGGGCTGCAAAGCGGGCGACGACTGGGCGCAAAACCGTCCCCAGCGCCGATTGTATCGCCGGCTCGCCCCCTGGGGGCGATTTTTATGGGTCCTGGGAGGGGCCAATGGCTGGATATGCTCTTCGGATGTGCTTGGTCGGCTACCTGCACAAATCCATCTGGCTCCGGTGGCCATCCCGACCATACGGTACATGTGAGGCTGGGATTGCCACCGATTCCAGATGGATTGGCACAATAGCAAACCATACATGCCCTAACCTTGTGGTCTTGGGTTTGATCCCCTAGGCGGGCAATTTTTTTGGGAAAAGGTTTATTATCATCCGGATGGAAACAAGAGAATGCAAGCCTCTCCCTCTGTGGGGACATGTCCCTGTGGACCTATCACATTCGGTCCAACCTTATCTTCCCGCATGATCTACCACTCATCCCTTTCCATTACCTTTTCCCCTTTCCCATCTCTCATTGTCACACACGACCACGCACACCCATCGCTGCTGCTACGAACTAGAGGAGGACGACGAAGGCAGCTCCTTCTGCATCTCCACCGCATATCTGTGTCGCAACATCTGTCGCCGCCATCGCATTGTGTTAGAGCACCGCCCACCGGTGTTGCGACGCAGTGAAGCTTTATCATGGGTGGCCATCGAAGGTGTTGCATGGAGCTTTGACGGGGTAGCGGTGCGGCCATGGAGCTCCATCACGCGATTGGGCTCTGCAGTGAAGCTTTCACCGGCAACCATCGCGGCGCTACGATGGAGCACAGCCACGCGACGTTGGCGTTGCAGTGAAGCTTTTCGCTGGTGGCTGTCTGGGTGGGATGGGGCGCTACAGTGAAGCTTTCATGGGCGAACACCGCAGCGAGGTGGTGGCGTGGTAGTGAAGCTTTTCTTTTCACTGCATTGCATCATTGAGTTTACGTTTGCATAATCATATTGAGTTGATAGTCTTGGTCTTAGGATCTATTTTGTTGCAGTTTTGAGTTATATTCACATTTTTTATGCCAACGCCACAGCAGCATCACGTCCGTTGCTGAGCACCACCCTCCTGGATATTCCATCCTCTTCCCACCGACCACTATATTGTCATATGTAAGGTCGCTTCCAAGGACAGGCAACTGGAGCCAACACTAGTAGAAAACAACGCTTTGGTTCGGGCCTGGCGAGCACATTAGTCCCAGTTCATCCACGAACCGGGACCCATGGGTGCATACGTCCCGGTTCGTGCGGCCAGGGGGCCGGGCGGGCCTCGTTGGGCATCTGTCCCGGTTGGTCTGGGCCCATTTGTCCCGGTTCCAGGCACGAACCGGGACCAATGGGCCTCGCTCCTGGCCCCGACCCATTGGTCCCAGTTCATGCATAGAACCGGGACAAATGGGTGGCCTTTAGACCCGGTTCCTGGTACGAACCGGGACCACTGAGTTTCCTATATATAACCCCTCACCCACCACTTCCACTGCTCTGTTTTTTCTGGCCGGCCGGGGGGAGCTGTGGTGCTCTAGCTAGCTCACCTCCTATGTACATGAGGTGTTCGATGAAATGCCGAGTCACACTGGTTAAGCTTTTCTCCTCTCAAAGCTCGAACTCCAAGCTCCATTTTCTCCGAGATTTGTCTAGGTTTAGCGGTTCGTCATGTCCCGTCCCCGTCTTCACCACCGTCGATCGCCCCCGCCGATCTCATCACCGGCACCATCGTGGTGAGCTTCTTGTTCTGTCCATGCTTTTCTTACTTTTATTGTTGCTTGTTATTGTTGCTTTAGATAGATATTTGTCTAATTTTCTTACGTTTATTATTGCTTGTTATTATATAGTGCGATGGTTTTGATATCCGCCCACGTCGGCCCTCGTCCTGTCTACGATTCGGATGTGGTATATTATCTTTAATTTATAACTATTTGTTTTAGTTTTTATGACAATTATGCCGACCAACTTGACATAGATGTTTTTATATGTCTAGGAGGTAGTTGAACCGGAAATTCCAACCGACCCTCTTGTGGAGAGGTTAAATTTAGTTGAAGAGGAAAACATTTCCTTGAAGAAAAAATTGGAAAAAATAAAGGAGGAGAGGATGGAATTGGAGTTGCATGTTGCGGAAGTCGTCGATGATCACAAGATCAAGATGGAACCTATTGTGAAGAGGTTTAATTTAGTTGAAGAAGAAAACAAGTACTTGAAGGAAAAACTAAAAAAAAATTGAGGACGAGAAGATGATATTGGAGTTGCATGTTGCGAATATCGTTGATGATCACAAGATCAAGATGGATGCCATGCGCTTGAAGATTAGAAAGATTAGAAAATATGCCATTCATACCGAGGCTTGGTATCATTATGCCGTTGGATCAATTGTTACCTTGGTTGCGATTATGATCGCATTTGTTGTTGCGTTGAAATGTTCTACATAGTTTTAATGTATGGTTTAATTAGATGCTCTAGAGATATGCATGTACTTTGAATGGCATGTGATGATGAACTTATATTAATTTCATCACTTATCTATCCACACTAGTAGATAAAGGGTCTTTAGCCCCGGTTCATTTGGGCCTTTTAGCCCCGGTTCTGGAACCGGGACAAGAGGGTCGGTACTAATGCTCTGACCCTTTAGTCCCGGTTCAATCCAGAACCGGGGCAAAAGGGTGTCCACGTGGCCTATGCACCGAGTCCAGGCAGGAGGGGCTTTAGTCCCGGTTGGTGGTACCAATCGGGACCAAAAGGCATCCACGCGTCAGCATTTCGGTGGCTGTGGTTTTTGTTTTTTTTTAAAGGGGAGGGGGGTTTTAGGTTTTGGGGGTTAATTTAGGTATTTCATATATTGTGTTAGCTAGCTAATTAATAGAGAGAAGTGATCTCTCTTATGTCCGTGCTTGGTGGACGCTACATACTACACCTACGTATATAGAGAGGACTAGAGTCACGCTAGCTAGCTAGCTAGCTGCTAGCTACTAAGCAAACGAAGGAACAGAAGATCTCGTATAATCAACATATATATATATATGCATACAGAGAGAAGTAATATAGACCACCTCTCCTTCTCCGAGAGATTGGTCGAACAACAAGTTCTCGTATATCTATCCGACACTACCGGGCACATATATACAATAATTATCTCTTACAAAAATAATCTCCTAACACATGGATGCATGGTCCACATAGTATTCTCCGTCTTTAGCGATCACGGGTTCAAGGAAGAATGCCGCCAATTCCTCTTAAATTGCTCGCAGACGATCTGGTGTTAGGAGTTCATTCCGCATCCGAAACATCTAATTTGAAGTAGGGGGTCAATACATGAAATGATGCTATAAATTTGTGAATATTATTGATTGCTTACGCACTTCAAATTGTTCATCAGTGTAGCCCCACTTACAGGTCGTGTGGCGGATGGACTCGCAAATGTAGTATCCACAATAATCATTCCCGGGTTCCTGCCACAACCACTTTACAAGAAATAGAGGTCAATCAAACTGATAAGCAAGAATGCCAAATTGGTATTGATGAAACTAGCGCTAGAATCAAGATATAGGAGATGCGCGCGCGGAACATGCTACTATATAGTACTTACTTTAGGGTATCTAAATTGTAGCTTCTTCGGCAGTCCCGGAGCTTTTTTGGTGAATTTTTTCCAAGCCCTGCCAGACAAAGAAAACAATTAGTTGATATCAGAAATGAAGTTGCTGATATATATGCATGGTGGATAATATTGATCGATTTAACTTACCTGGCTAGCATTTGAGTCATGTCCGCATACTCCTCGAGATCTTTACGTTTAGAGTCGAAGACAGTTACTACTCCCTTCTCAAGCTTAATCTCTAAGAGAATATAGTGGAAGCTGCGCACGAATGCATGAGATCATAAATTACATCACTATAACCTTGACTGATATATAAGGGAAGCCAAATATGCACAAGACATTATTAACACTCACTTGAAGTTGTAAGGAAAGAGTATTATATCTTTGTTTTCATTTACCACCAACGATCGTAGCAAGTTGGTCTCGGTATCGTCGGGACGCAATTTAACCTCGGTTGCATCTATGAGGTATGTGTTAATAAACCCAATATCACCTACTTGTCTTTTCTTCAATTCGACGATCTTCAATCTGCATAATATAGTGAGGATAATTATAAATACATGCAATTAATGAAGATCAGCTATATAGAGAGACTTAATGACAGAAGTAGTACTACTTACAGACAGTAGCAGGTGACCGTTGCTTTATAGAGGGCCAATTGATTGAAAAACTGATAGAACTCCTCAAATGGAACAGGCAACAGGTCAATTCCAACGAGGTCATGCTCCGGTTTAACTCTCAAATACAAGTTATTCCTCCCCCCAGACTCTCTGCAGATTTTCATGTACCAATCATGCAATCTTCGCATATTCGTTGATAGAGATCTTTCATTTTTGACGAGAGGCTTTTTGTACTCGTATCTTTCTATCTGCACTTCCAAGAAATCATAGTGTACATCGTCGGACGCGTAATCTGCAAGATTGGTATAACCTGGCACCATCCTCGGATCATTAGCGACCATGTCGCTAGACACCTTGAGCGGGGGGCACGATTGGTTCGCTTGTTCGCCGAGCTGGGCAATTTGTTTCCCAGCTCGTCCTTCTGCTAACCTCTGATCACTTTTTGTACTTCCGGACCGCTTGGCATCTTGAAATGTCTTTTGAATAATGCGGTCATAGTTGCCCTTCGGCTTACTTTTCGCTGGTTGCTTCAGGGCAGCAAGAGTGCGCTTTGCTTTCACCGCATCTATCTTCTCCTCCGGAGGTGGATGTCTCTGTGCTTTCAACCCTTCAAAAAAGTCCTTCACTTCGCCTTCAGCGATCTTCGTGTTTTCCTCGTCGGACCTCTCGTACGGTAACTTCTCTAGAGGCGTGAGAGAAGGACCGAATCTGCATCGCCTCCCGCCTCTGGCTGTACTGGTAGACGTCGTCGGACCAGACTAAGCGGCTGTCTTTTTTACTTGCTTAGGCGCCGGAGCAGGAGCAGCCGGAGCGGCGGCAGGTCTCTTCCACCCTTGCTGATTAGGCGGAGAAGGAGGAGCAGGCTGTCTGCTCGGGCGCGCGGGCGGCGAAGGAGGCGGAGTGCCGCCACGCGCCGGAGAAGGAGCCGGAGTGCCCTGATGGTCACTCGTCGGAGAAGGAGCCGGAGTGCCCTGATGGGCACTCGCCGGAGGAGGAGGCGGTGGAGGAGGCAGAGTGCCCTGACTCGTCGGAGGAGGAGGAGGAGGAGGCGGAGGCGTCCAGTTGAGAATGTTGATTAGGTCCTTCCGCCATAGGCATGGAGTCTTCAGTGAAGAACCCAGCCGAGTCTCCCCTTCACCGGTAGGGTGGTCAAGCTGGAGCTCCTCAAATCCCTCAGTTATTTCGTCGACCATCACCCTAGCATATCCTTCTGGAATCGGCCGGCAGTGAAAAGTGTCGTCTGGTCCAGAAGGATAAACAGAGCCAGCAGCCGCCTTGACCTTCAGATTCATCCACTGTGCCATAAGGTGGCAATTTTGTGCCTGCGTGATAGCATCCACAGGATTCCTGGCAGTAGCCGTCAAGGCAAGCTCTGGCTGAAGCAGCTCGGTGGAAGCCACGCTGCTTCTCCGCTGAGATGGCGGGGTAGCTTCGGGGGAAGCTTCGGCAATTCTTTTCTCCCGATCTGCTTCCCGTTCCTCTATCGCTTGTATTCTGGCCCGCAGCGCCTGGATTTCGATCATCTCCATTTTCTTCCTCCTGTCGTGGCATTTGTAGCCTCCTGCGTCCGGAAACCCAGCACACCACGGAAGGGAGCCTGGTGTGCCTCGTGTACGTCCAGGGTGCTCAGGATTCCCGACGGCCATTGTCAGCTCGTCGTTCTCTCTGTCGGGGATGAACGTCCCTTCATGCGCTGCTTTGATATACTGCCGCATCTTCCTCAGTGGTGTTTCCAATTGCTTGTCCGTCCAAACGCACCACCCTGTTACAGGGTCCAAGGTTCCGCCAGCCCCGAAGAACCAAGTCCGGCAACGTTCTGGCCAGTGCATTGTCTCTGGTTCGATCCCTTTCTGAAGCAGATCATTCTCAGCCTTGGCCCACTTAGGCCGGGCTACGAGGTAGCCGCCCGACCCCGTGCGATGGTGATGCTTCTTCTTCGCAGCATTTATCCGGTTTGTCTCCGACATCTTCTGACTCTTTTCCGACTTCTTATGGGCCACAAATGCGGGCCAGTCATCTTTGATCTTCTCATATATGCCCACGAATTCTGGAGTCGTTTTATCTCTAACAAACGTATTCAGTTTTTTCTTCCATTCCCTGAATTGGTCTGCCATCTTCGAAAGTGCAGCAGACTTGATTAACTCCTCTTTAACTGGCTTCGCCGGATCAACCTCTCGCGGTAGGACGAAGTTTGACTTCAGCTTAGTCCAAAGATCTTCTTTCTGCATATCAGTGACATAAGTCACCTGAGCGTCGTTTGCAGCCGGCTTTAACCATTGATGGATGCTGATCGGGATCTTGTCCCTAACCAGAACCCCGCACTGATTAACAAATGCGTTCTTTGTGCGGATGGGTGCAATCGGCTCGCCGGAGCGCGAGATTTCTGAGATCTCAAACTTTTCATCCGGCCTCAACTTTTTCTTCGCTCCTCGTCTCTTTACCGAAGATTTGCTCGATCCGGAGGGCTAGAAAAAGGAACAAAGACGAGAGTTAATGAATGAATCAATTAACTAGTCAGCACATGCTTAAATAACATATATACCTCCTGGCCGGACTCGGTTCGGTCACCGGAGCCAGCATTACGGTCTCCTTCTTGCATCGGCATTGGGTCACCGGAGCCGTCCTCACGGTCTACTTCTTCCATGTGCATTGGGTCACCGAATTCATCAATATCATAGCCTAGATCTTCCAGCCGCAGCTCTTGTTCGACCTGCTCATCGGTGTCGTTGAGATACGACAAGACGGCATTTTGTCCGTGTGCGATTATGTCCATCAACATCGCTTCTTGTGCTAGGTCTCGGGTGTTGTCGTCCGTTGTTTCTACAAATATTTACAACATGCCAATTATTATTCAAACATGACAGATGGATATATTAATGGCAAACGTAGAACTAGCTTCAACCCTCGACTGCTCGGCGATCCACAAACCCTAGACCCCCTCATGTCACATTTTGTCTAGCTAGTGTCAAAGGATTCAACAAAACCAATACTTCATCATTAGGCGAAAGTAACAGTAGCATGATGGTACGAAGCTCTCCAAAGTTGTTTTGGAACGGAGTCCCAGATAAGATAATTCGTAACAAAAGACGGATTATCCTATCAGGAACTCCGTTCCAAAATAACTTTGCATAACTTCGTACAAACATGCCCCGGTTACTTCTGGCAAATGATGAAGTCATGGAATTCTTCAATACTTTGACACTAGCTAAGCAACCTCTCTCGACCCCTCGACCCCCGACTTCTCGGCGATCCACAACCCTAGTCCCCCTCATGTCACCTTTTGTCTAGTGTCAAATGATTCAACAAAACCAATACTTCATCATTAGGCGAAAGTAACAGTAGCATGATGGTACGAAGCTCTCCAAAGTTGTTTTGGAACGGAGTCCCAGATAAGATAATCCGTAACAAAAGACGGATTATCCTATCAGGAACTCCGTTCCAAAACATCTTTGCATAACTTCGTACCAACATGCCCCGGTTACTTCTGGCAAATGATGAAGTCATGGAATTTTTCAATACTTTGACACTAGCTAGGCAACCTCTCTCGACCCCTCGCCCCCCGACTGCTCGGCGATCCACAACCCTAGACCCCCTCATGTCACATTTTGTCGAGTGTCAAAGGATTCAACAAAACCAATACTTCATCATTAGGCGAAAGTAACAGTAGCATGATGGTACGAAGCTCTCCAAAGTTATTTTGGAACGGAGTCCCAGATAGGATAATTCGTAACAAAAGACGGATTATTCTATCAGGAACTCCGTTCCAGAATATCTTTGCATAACTTTGTACCAAAATGCCCCGGTTACTTCTGGCAAATGATGAAGTCATGAAATTCTTCAATACTTTGACCCCCGACTGCTCGGCGATCCACAACCCTAGACCCCCGACTGCTAGGCAACCTCTCGACCCCTCGCCCTTCGGCCTCTCGGTCCCTCGACGACCCTCGACCCCTCGACCTTCGGCCTCTCGGTCCCTCGACGACCCTCGACCCCTCGACCTTCGGCCTCTCGGTCCCTCGACGACCCTCGACCCCGGCCCCTCCTAATGTCAAAGTTATCGGGGAGGGTGTATATCGACATAGACATATCCGATAAAAAAAGAGGAAGAAGAAGAAAAAAGGAACCGCTAGAGGAGAAGATCGAAGAAAAAAAAAGAAAAAAAAGGAGAAGAAGAAAGGAATAGAGGAGAAGAAGAGAATTTCGCTTCTTCTCCTCTATTCCTTTCTTCTTCTCCTCTTTTTTTCTTTTTTTTCTTCTTCTTATTTATTTCTCCTCTTCTTCCTCTCCTCTTCTTCTTTCTTTCCTCTTTCTTATTTTCTTCTTTCCTATCCTTCTTTTTCTAAATTTGTAACTTTTGCATATATAAAACTTTCTATATATATTTAGCATATATAAACAAAAAACTATATAGCCACATACACATATATATACATCACATATACACACATCACATATACACACATCACATATATACAGCAACTTCCTAAGAAAAAATATATTTATATACACATAAATATATATTTAACATATATATTTAGCAAATTCCTAAGAAAAAAAAAGATATACACATACATATAAATACAGCAACTATATACAGCAACTATATATACTGCAATTTCCTAAGAAAATTCCTAAGAAAAAAAAATATACACATATATACATATATATACACAGCAACTATATATATATATACAGCAATATATATTAAACATATAAAAAAAAGGGAGCCGGCCCTCACATCGGCAGGGCGGCGCGACGGCGGCGGGGCGGGGCGGCGACGAGGCGGCGTCGGGGCGCGGCGGCGCGACGGCGGCGGGGCGGGGCGCGCGGCGGCGCGGGGCGACGGGCCGGCCGGGGCGCGGCGACGGCGCGGGGCGGGGCGACGGCGCGGGGCGCGGCGACGGCGCGGGGCGCGGCGACGGCGCGGGGCGGAGCGACGAGGCGGCGTCGGGGGCGACGGCGACGGGGCGACGGGGGCGACGGGGGCGACGGCGACGGCGACGGGGAAGAGCAGATCGAGGGAGGCGTCGGGGCGGGGAAGAAAGAAACTGCCCAAAATTTCACAAGTCCTGGTTATATAGGAGTGGCATTAGTCCCGGTTTCAGCCACCAACCGGGACTAATGCCACCCTTTAGTCCCGGTTGGTGCCACCAACCGGGACCAAAGGCCCTGTGCTGGCGCGGGTGCGGTGGGATGTTTAGTCCCACCTCGCTAGCTGAGGGAGCTCGAGAGTGGTTTATAAGGGCTGCTGCTCCCACCCTCTCGAGCTCCTCTCAAATGCAGGCTTCTGGGCCTAACTCTGCGCGCTGCCCTGTGAGCTTGCTGGGCCTTATATTACAGGTGGATCCTGTGCTATAGGCCTTGCAGGCTCACTGGGCAGCGCCCATTTTTTTTTTCCTTTTTTGCTTTATTTATTTCTAAGTTGTTTTTTGCTGTATTTAGAGTTGCTTTATTTATTTTATTTTCTTTGTTTATTTCTAAGTTGTTTTTTGCTGTATTTAGAGTTGCTTTATTTATTTTACTTTCTTTATTTATTTTCTTTGTTGCTTTATTTATTTTATTTTGTTTATACTTACAACAAAATACTTATTGTTGCTATTTATTTTTCAAGTTTTTTTGTTTTGTTTTCTGCATTATTTATTTTCTTTTGTTATTTGCTTTATTTTTTTAATTCTTTCTGGTAAAACCAATTAAAAACTTTCTCTATTAGTGCAAGTAGTATTGAAATTTGAATAGTACAAACGGACAATGGTATCATACTCGTTTGTTACAAAGTTGGCATGGTATCATCATAATAGTTGCGGAAAAAACTCTTCACTTTTTCTTCGCTTGTGTCATTTGCTTATTGCGACGTAACCATGGATAATCTTCATCGTTTATCAGGATGCTTGGGTCAGCCTTGACTTTGAAGGGAGGAATTTCATGAAACTTTTCATAATCTTCAGACATGTCTGTCTTGCCCTCCACTCCCAGGATGTCCCTTTTTCCTGAAAGAACTATGTGGCGCTTTGGCTCATCGTATGATGTATTCGCTTCCTTATCTTTTCTTTTGCTCGGTCTGGTAGACATGTCCTTCACATAGATAACATGTGCCACATCATTGGCTAGGACGAACGGTTCGTCAGTGTATCAAAGATTTTTCAGATCCACTGTTGTCATTCCGTACTGTGGGTCTACCTGTACCCCGCCTCCTGACAGATTGACCCATTTGCACTTAAACAAAGGGACCTTAAAATCATGTCCGTAGTCAAGTTCCCATATGTCCACTTTGTAACCATAATATGTGTCCTTTTCCCTCTCGGTTGTTGCATCAAAGCGGACACCGCTGTTTTGGTTGGTGCTCTTTTGATCTTGGACAATCGTGTAAAATGTATTCCCATTTATCTCGTATCTTTTGTAAATCAATACAGTCGAAGATCGTCCCCTGGACAACAAATACAACTCATCACAAACAGTGTTGTCACCTCTGAGACGTGTTTCCAACCAACTGCTGAAAGTCTTGATGTGTTCACGTGTAATCCAGTCGTCGCACTGCTCCGGGTGTTTGGAGCGCAGACTGTTCTTGTGTTCATCGACATACGGGGTCACCAATGTAGAGTTCTGTAGAACTGTGTAGTGTGCTTGAGACCAAGAATATCCGTCCCTGCATATTATTGAGTCCCTTCCAAGCGTGCCTTTTCCAGTCAGTCTCCCCTCGTACCGCGATTTAGGGAGACCTATCTTATTAAGGCCAGGAATGAAGTCAACACAAAACCCGATGACATCCTCTGTTTGATGGCCCATGGAGATGCTTCCTTCTGGCCTTGCGCGGTTACGGACATATTTCTTTAGGACTCCCATGAACCTCTCAAAGGGGAACATATTGTGTAGAAATACGGGCCCCAGAATGACAATCTCGTCGACTGGATGAACTAGGACGTGTGTCATGATATTGAAGAAGGATGGTGGGAACACAAGCTCGAAACTGACAAGACATTGCGCCACATCACTCCTTAGCCTTGGTACGATTTCTGGATCGATCACCTTCTGAGAGATTGCATTGAGGAATGCACATAGCTTCACAATGGCTAATCGGACGTTTTCCGGTAGAAGCCCCCTCAATGCAACCGGAAGCAGTTGCGTCATAATCACATGGCAGTCATGAGACTTTAGGTTCTGGAACTTTTTCTCTGCCATATTTATTATTCCCTTTATATTCGACGAGAAGCCAGTCGGGACCTTCATACTGAGAAGGCATTCAAAGAAGATTTCTTTCTCTTCTTTCGTAAGAGCATAGCTGGCAGGACCTTCATACTGCTTCGGAGGGATGCCGTCTTTTTCGTGCAAACGTTGCAGGTCCTCCCGTGCCTCAGCTGTATCTTTTGTCTTTCCATACACGCCCAAGAAGCCTAGCAGGTTCACGCAAAGGTTCTTCGTCACGTGCATCACGTCGATTGAAGAGCGGACCTCTAGGTCTTTCCAGTAGGGTAGGTCCCAAAATATAGATTTCTTTTTCCACATGGGTGCGTGTCCCTCATCGTCATTCGGAACAGCTAGTGCGCCGGGGCCCTTTCCGAAGATTACGTGTAAATCATTGACCATAGCAAGTACGTGATCACCGGTACGCATGGCGGGCTTCTTCCGGTGATCTGCCTCGCCTTTGAAATGCTTGCCTTTCTTTCGACATTGATGGTTGGTCGGAAGAAATCGACGATGGCCTAGGTACACATTCTTCCTGCACTTGTCCAGGTATATACTTTCAGTGTCATCTAAACAGTGCGTGCATGCGTGGTATCCTTTGTTTGTCTGTCCTGAAAGGTTACTGAGAGCGGGCCAATCGTTGATGGTCACGAACAGCAACGCCTTTAGGTCAAATTCCTCCTGTTTGTGCTCATCCCACGCACGTACACCGTTTCCATTCCACAGCTGTAAAAGTTCTTCAACTAATGGCCTTAGGTACACATCAATGTCGTTGCCGGGTTGCTTAGGGCCTTGGATGAGAACTGGCATCGCAATTGGGGTACAACCCTTTTTTGTGATCCTCTAACATGCGATCGAACTTCGGCTTCTCCTTTTGACTTTCGCATTGTGTCCTTGCATCGACAATGACCCGGCGAAGATCATCATTTGGTTCCTCTTGATCTTCAGCAGCTTCACCCGTTGCAGCATCATTGGGCACATCGTCTGGTTCCTCTTGATCTTCACCAGCTCCCCCCATTGCAGCATCACCGTATTCAGGGGGCACATAGTTGTCATCGTACTCTTCTTCTTCGCCGTCTTCCATCATAACCCCTATTTCACCGTGCCTCGTCCAAACATTATAGTGTGGCATGAAACCCTTGTAAAGCAGGTGGGAGTGAAGGATTTTTCGGTTAGAGTAAGACATCGTATTCACACATTGAGTGCATGGACAACACATAAAACCATTCTGCTTGTTTGCCTCTGCCACATTTAGAAACTCACGCACGCCCTTAATGTACTCGAAGGTGTGTCTGTCACCGTACATCCATTGGCGGTTCATCTGCGTGCATTTATATATAATTAAGTGTGTCAAAAACCATTACAGAACATCATAAATAAATAATTAAGTGACCAAATGGATAAAAGTTCATCATCACATTAAAACCAAAGTACATACATATATAGTTCTCATCTAACAACATATATAGCTCTCCATACACATCGAAACTATGTAAAACATTTCAACGCGAAAACAAATGCTATCATAATCGCAACCAAGGTAACAATTGATCCAACGGCATAATGATACCAAGCCTCGATATGAATGGCATATTTTCTAATCTTTTTAATCTTCAACCGCATTGCATCCATCTTGATCTTGTGATCATCGACGACATCCGCAACATGCAACTCCAATATCATCTTCTCGTCCACAATTTTTTTTATTTTTTCCTTCAAGAATTTGTTTTCTTCTTCAACTAAATTTAACCTCTCGACAATAGGTTCCATCTTGATCTTGTGATCATCGATAACTTCCGCAACATGCAACTCCAATTCCATCTTCTCCTCCTCCATTTTTTCCAATTTTTTCTTTAACGAAATGTTTTCCTCTTCAACTAAATTTAACCTCTCCACAAGAGGGTCGGTTGGAATTTCCGGTTCAACTACCTCCTAGACATAATAAAACATCTATGCATGTCAGGTTGGTCGGCATAACTATCATAAGCACTAAAACAAATAGTTATAAATTAAAGATAATATACCACATCCGAATCGTAGACCGGACGAGGGCCCGCGTGGGCGGATATCAAAACCATCGCACTATATAATAACAAGCAATAATAAACGTAAGAAAATTAGACAAATATCTATCTAAAGCAATAATAAAAGTAAGAAAAGCATGGACATAACAAGAGGCTCACCACGGTGGTGCCGGTGACGAGATCGGCGGGGGCGATCGACGGCGGCGAAGACGGGGACGGGACGTGACGGACCGCTAAACCTAGACAAATCTCGGAGAAAATAGAGCTTCGAGAGGAGAAAAGCTTAACTAGTGTGGCTCGGGCATTCCACCGAACACGTTGTGTGCATAGGAGGTGAGCTAGAGCACCACTAACCCCTCTCCCCCTCGGCCAGAAAAAAAAAACAGAGCAGTGAGCTCTGCTCTTGAGTGAGGGGGTTTATATAGGCAACTCACTGGTCCCGGTTGGTTCTACAAACCGGGGCTAAAGGGGTGCCTTTGGTCCCGGTTCATAAAACAAACCGAGACCAATAGTGGTGGGCCAGGAGCAAGAGCCATTGGTCCCGGTTTTTAGCTCCAACCGGGACCAATAGGTCCAGACGAACCGGGACCAATGGCCCACGTGGCCCGGCCGGCCCCCTGGGCTAACGAACCGGGTCCAGTACCCCCATTGGTCCCGGTTCTAGATTGAACCGGGGCTAATGGGCTGGACCAATGCCTTGTTTTCTACTAGTGTATGTGGCGCTTTGGCTCATCGTATGATGTATTCGCTTCCTTATCTTTTCTTTTTCTCGGTCTAGTAGACATGTCCTTCACATAGATAACCTGTGCCACATCATTGGCTAGGACGAACGGTTCGTCAGTGTATCCAAGATTTTTCAGATCCACTGTTGTCATTCCGTACTGTGGGTCTACCTGTACTCCGCCTCCTGACAGATTGACCCATTTGCACTTAAACAAAGGGACCTTAAAATCATGTCCGTAGTCAAGTTCCCATATGTCCACTATGTAACCATAATATGTGTCCTTTCCCCTCTCGGTTGTTGCATCAAAGCGGACACCGCTGTTTTGGTTGGTGCTCTTTTGATCTTGGACAATCGTGTAAAATGTATTCCCATTTATCTCGTATCCTTTGTAAATCAATACAGTCGAAGATGGTCCCCTGGACAACAAGTACAACTCATCACAAACAGTGTTGTCACCTCTGAGACGTGTTTCCAACCAACTGCTGAAAGTCCTGATGTGTTGACGTGTAATCCAGTCGTCGCACTGCTCCGGGTGTTTGGAGCGCAGACTGTTCTTGTGTTCATCGACATACGAGGTCACCAATGTAGAGTTCTGTAGAACTGTGTAGTGTGCTTGAGACCAAGAATATCTGTCCCTGCATATTATTGAGTCCCTTCCAAGCATGCCTTTTCCAGTCAGTCTGCCCTCGTACCGCGATTTAGGGAGACCTATCTTATTAAGGCCAGGAATGAAGTCAACACAAAACCCGATGACATCCTCTGTTTGATGGCCCATGGAGATGCTTCCTTCTGGCCTGGCGCGGTTACTGACATATTTCTTTAGGACTCCCATGAACCTCTCAAAGGGGAACATATTGTGTAGAAATACGGGCCCCAGAATGACAATCTCGTCGACTAGATGAACTAGGACGTGTGTCATGATATTGAAGAAGGATGGTGGGAACACAAGCTCGAAACTGACAAGACATTGCGCCACATCACTCCTTAGCCTTGGTACGATTTCTGGATCGATCACCTTCTGAGAGATTGCATTGAGGAATGCACATAGCTTCACAATGGCTAATCGGACGTTTTCCGGTAGAAGCCCCCTCAATGCAACCGGAAGCAGTTGCATCATAATCACATGGCAGTCATGAGACTTTAGGTTCTGGAACTTTTTCTCTGCCATATTTATTATTCCCTTTATATTCGACGAGAAGCCAGTCGGGACCTTCATACTGAGAAGGCATTCAAAGAAGATTTCTTTCTCTTCTTTCGTAAGAGCATAGCTGGCAGGACCTTCATACTGCTTCGGAGGGATGCCGTCTTTTTCGTGCAAACGTTGCAGGTCCTCCCGTGCCTCAGCTGTATCTTTTGTCTTTCCAGACATGCCCAAGAAGCCTAGCAGGTTCACGCAAAGGTTCTTCGTCACGTGCATCACGTCGATTGAAGAGCGGACCTCTAGGTCTTTCCAGTAGGGTAGGTCCCAAAATATAGATTTCTTCTTCCACATGGGTGCGTGTCCCTCATCGTCATTCGGAATAGCTAGTGCGCCGGGGCCCTTTCCAAAGATTACGTGTAAATCATTGACCATAGCAAGTACGTGATCACCGGTACGCATGGCGGGCTTCTTCCGGTGATCTGCCTCGCCTTTGAAATGCTTGCCTTTCTTTCGACATTGATGGTTGGTCGGAAGAAATCGACGATGGCCCAGGTACACATTCTTCCTGCACTTGTCCAGGTATATACTTTCAGTGTCATCTAAACAGTGCGTGCATGCGTGGTATCCTTTGTTTGTCTGTCCTGAAAGGTTACTGAGAGCGGGCCAATCGTTGATGGTCACGAATAACAACGCCTTTAGGTCAAATTCCTCCTGTTTGTGCTCATCCCACGCACGTACACCGTTTCCATTCCACAGCTGTAAAAGTTCTTCAACTAATGGCCTTAGGTACACATCAATGTCGTTGCCGGGTTGCTTAGGGCCTTGGATGAGAACTGGCATCATAATGAACTTCCGCTTCATGCACATCCAAGGAGGAAGGTTATACATACATAGAGTCACGGGCCAGGTGCTGTGATTGCTGCTCTGCTCCCCGAAAGAATTAATGCCATCCGCGCTTAAAGCAAACCATACGTTCCTTGCATCCTTTGCAAACTCCTCCCAGTACTTTCTCTCGATTTTTCTCCATTGCGACCCGTCAGCGGGTGCTCTCAACTTCCCGTCTTTCTTACGGTCCTCACTGTGCCATCGCATCAACTTGGCATGCTCTCTGTTTCTAAACAAACGTTTCAACCGTGGTATTATAGGAGCATACCACATCACCTTCGCAGGAACCCTCTTCCTGGCGGGCTCGCCATCAACATCACCAGGGTCATCTTGTCTGATCTTATACCGCAATGCACCGCATACCGGGCATGCGTTCAGATCGTTGTATGCACCGCGGTAGAGGATGCAGTCATTAGGGCATGCATGTATCTTCTGCACCTCCAATCCTAGAGGGCATACGACCTTCTTTGCTGCGTATGTACTGTCGGGCAATTCGTTATCCTTCGGAAGCTTCTTCTTCAATATTTTCAGTAGCTTCTCAAATCCTTTGTCAGCCACAGCATTCTCTGCCTTCCACAGCAGCAATTCCAGTACGGTACCGAGCTTTGTGTTGCCATCTTCGCAATTGGGGTACAACCCTTTTTTGTGATCCTCTAACATGCGATCGAACTTCAGCTTCTCCTTTTGACTTTCGCATTGTGTCCTTGCATCGACAATGACCCGGCGAAGATCATCATTTGGTTCCTCTTGATCTTCAGCAGCTTCTCCCGTTGCAGCATCATTGGGCACATCGTCTGGTTCCTCTTGATCTTCACCAGCTCCCCCCATTGTAGCATCACCGTATTCAGGGGGCACATAGTTGTCATCGTACTCTTCTTCTTCGCCGTCTTCCATCATAACCCCTATTTCTCTGTGCCTCGTCCAAACATTATAGTGTGGCATGAAACCCTTGTAAAGCAAGTGGGAGTGAAGGATTTTCCGGTTAGAGTAAGACATCGTATTCACACATTTAGTGCATGGACAACACATAAAACCATTCTGCTTGTTTGCCTCTGCCGCATTTAGAAACTCACGCACGCCCTTAATGTACTCGGAGGTGTGTCTGTCACCGTACATCCATTGGCGGTTCATCTGCGTGCATTTATATATAATTAAGTGTGTCAAAAACCATTACAGAACATATCATAAATAGATAATTAAGTGACCAAATGGATAAAAGTTCATCATCACATTAAAACCAAAGTACATACATATATAGTTCTCATCTAACAACATATAGCTCTCCATACACATCGAAACTATGTAAAACATTTCAACGCGAAAACAAATGCTATAATAATGGCAACCAAGGTAACAATTGATCCAACGGCATAATGATACCAAGCCTCGGTATGAATGGCATATTTTCTAATCTTTTTAATCTTCAACCGCATTGCATCCATCTTGATCTTGTGATCATCGACGACATCCGCAACATGCAACTCCAATATCATCTTCTCGTCCACAATTTTTTATATTTTTTCCTTTAAGAATTTGTTTTCTTCTTCAACTAAATTTAACCTCTCGACAATAGGGTCCATCTTGATCTTGTGATCATCGATAACTTCCGCAACATGGAACTCCAATTCCATCTTCTCCTCCTCCATTTTTTCCAATTTTTTCTTTAACGAAATGTTTTCCTCTTCAACTAAATTTAACCTCTCCACAAGAGGGTCGGTTGAAATTTCCGGTTCAACTACCTCCTAGACATAATAAAACATCTATGCATGTCAGGTTGGTCGGCATAACTATCATAAGCACTAAAACAAATAGTTATAAATTAAAGATAATATACCACATCCGAATCGTAGACCGGACGAGGGCCCACGTGGGCGGATATCAAAACCATCGCACTATATAATAACAAGCAATAATAAACGTAAGAAAATTAGACAAATATCTATCTAAAGCAATAATAAAAGTAAGAAAAGCATGGACATAACAAGAGGCTCACCACGGTGGTGCCGGTGACGAGATCGGCGGGGGCGATCGACGGCGGCGAAGACGGGGACGGGACGTGACGGACCGCTAAACCTAGACAAATCTCGGAGAAAATAGAGCTTCGAGAGGAGAAAAGCTTAACTAGTGTGGCTCGGGCATTCCACCGAACACGTTGTGTGCATAGGAGGTGAGCTAGAGCACCACTAACCCCTCCCCCCCTCGGCCAGAAAAAAAAACAGAGCAGTGAGCTCTGCTCTTGAGAGAGGGGGTTAATATAGGCAACTCACTGGTCCCGGTTGGTGCTACAAACCGGGGCTAAAGGGGTGCCTTTGGTCCCGGTTCATAAAACCAACCGGGACCAATAGTGGTGGGCCAGGAGCAAGAGCCATTGGTCCCGATTTTTAGCTCCAACCGGGACCAATAGGTCCAGACGAACCGGGACCAATGGCCCACGTGGCCCGGCAGCCCCCCTGGGCTAACGAACCGGGTCCAGTACCCCCATTGGTCCCGGTTCTAGATTGAACCGGGGCTAATGGGCTGGACCAATGCCCTGTTTTTCTACTAGTGCCATGATGTTCTGTAATGGTTTTGTACACGAAGTGCATCCAGTTTTTGCCGTAACCCTCTCTACTTTTTTGTACATGCTATGTGGGTGAAATGATGATACCATGGCAACTTTCAACCTTTTCAGAGTTCATTCAAAATGCTTTTCAATTTCAGGGTCATTTAGCTCAAAAAATTCAGTAAATGCATGAAAAATAGGAAATGAAGTCAGAAATGGTTGAAAATTGATGATGTTGCTTTGAATGGTGCATCCAAAAACACAGAAAAAGTCTGTAGTTCAAATAAGTTCAAAAAAATGAAATCTCTTCGTAACAGACGAGTTCTCATCTGAAATCCTGATACCTCGAAAGAGATTGTCCGTTTTGTACACGAAGTGCATCCAGTTTTTGCCGTAACCCTCTCTACTTTTTTGCACATGCTATGTGGGTGAAATGATGATACCATGCCAACTTTCAACCTTTTCAGAGTTCATTTGAAATGCTTTTCAATTTCAGGGTCATTTAGCTCAAAAAATTTAGTAAATGCATGAAAAATAGCAAATGAAGTCAGAAATGGTTGAAAATTGATGATATTGCTTTGAATGGTGCATCCACGAACACAGAAAAAGTCTGTAGTTCAAATAAGCTAAAAAAATGAAATCCCTTTGTAACAGACGAGTTCTCGTCTGAAATCCTGATACCTCGACTAGTGTGGCGACGACCGGGGTCAGTGCGATAGGCCACACCTGGTAGACGATCAATGCTTCAGTGTTAAGCTCTATGAGGCCTTCGATTTTGAGACTGTATGCAACATGACAAGTCTTGTTTGGTAATTAAGCATGACTTATGCCTTCTTTTCAATGTGTAATTTTCTTCTTTTACAATTCGACTAGCTTATCCCATGCCATGCAAGACGCTATGTCTTGGAGCATCTGGATTTCGAAGATCATGAAAGTATGGAAACAAAGAAAATTCATCTCAGGACCCACCATGATTATGATTTTCTTGTAAAGCTATACAATTCGGAGAGCGTAACCCATTTTGGTTGCTCGAACTGGAGAGCACTGTGCAAGGCATATGATTTTCAGGAGGGTATGTATGTCATCTTTGACCTTGGTGATGATGACGATGGAATGTGGGTCCTTGTTGATACGCTTCCAGTTCTACCTCTATGTGAGTTTCTCAAATATATTTATTAAGTAATTTATGTTGTGTCTTTCAAAATAATTGATAGCTTATTTCCATTCTTAAAGAAATGTACGGAAGATGGTAGACAGAACCCACTACATTGTGCGGAATTAACTTGTCAGAAGAAAAATCATCTTGTCTCGTTACTTTCTTATTTTGAGCGTTACGATACCTTGCTAAAACTCCTGCACATTATGGTCAATACGTGCCACTAGTGCACGTGTTGAGCTACAGTAACATCCATGGAGATGTCATGGTAAGATTTGTGACCGATCATCTTTTGCTTAAATTCTTCTAAAACTAAACTACATTACTAACTACGAAGTTATTACTATGTTTTTCAACAGAAAATCCCTATGGATTGTGTGCCTCATCTGATGTTTCAGAAAGGTCACCTTAATGTTATGAGCTTATTACCGTACTCGTCAGGTCATCATCCACTAGTAGATAAAGGGGGATCAGACCCGGTTCATCTGGGCCTTTAGCCCCGGTTCTGGAACCGGGACAAGAGGGTCGGTACTAATGCTCTGACCCTTTAGTCCCGGTTCAATCCAGAACCGGGGCAAAAGGGTGTCCACGTGGCCTGTGCACCGAGTCCAGGCAGGAGGGGCTTTAGTCCCGGTTGGTGGTACCAACCGGGACCAAAAGGCATCCACGCGTCAGCATTTCTGTGGCTGTGGTTTTTGTTTTTTTTTCTGAAAGGGGAGGGGGGTTTTAGGTTTTGGGGGTTAATTTAGGTGTTTCATATATTGTGTTAGCTAGCTAATTAATAGAGAGAAGTGTTCTCTCTTATGTCCGTGCTTGGTCGACGCTACATACTACACATACGTATATAGAGAGGACTAGAGTCACGCTAGCTAGCTAGCTAGCTGCTAGCTACTAAGCAAACGAAGGAACAGAAGATCTCGTATAATCAACATATATATATATATGCATACAGAGAGAAGTAATATCGACCACCTCTCCTTCTCCGAGAGATTGGTCGAACAACAAGTTCTCGTATATCTATCCGACACTACCGGGCACATATATACAATAATTATCTCTTACAAAAATAATCTCCTAACACATGGATGCATGGTCCACATAGTATTCTCCGTCTTCAGCGATCACGTGTTCAAGGAAGAATGCCGCCAATTCCTCTTGAATTGCTCGCAGACGATCTGGTGTTAGGAGTTCATCCCGCATCCGAAACATCTAATTTGAAGTAGGGGGTCAATACATGAAATGATGCTATAAATTTGTGAATATTATTGATTGCTTACGCACTTCAAATTGTTCATCAGTGTAGCCCCGCTCACAGGTCGTGTGGCGGATGGACTCGCAAATGTAGTATCCACTATAATCATTCCCGGGTTCCTGCCACAACCACTTTACAAGAAATAGAGGTCAATCAAACTGATAAGCAAGAATGCCAAATTGGTATTGATGAAACTAGCGCTTGAATCAAGATATAGGAGATGCGCGCGCGGAACATGCTACTATATAGTACTTACTTTCGGGTATCTAAATTGTAGCTTCTTCGGCAGTCCCGGAGCTTTTTTGGTGAATTTTTTCCAAGCCCTGCGCACGAATGCATGAGATCATCAATTACATCACTATAAACTTGACTGATATATAAGGGAAAACAAATATGCACAAGACATTAACACTCACTTGAAGTTGTAAGGAAAGAGTATTATATCTTTGTTTTCATTTACCACCAACGATCGTAGCAAGTTGGTCTCGGTATCGTCGGGACGCAATGTAACCTCGGTTGCATCTATGAGGTATGTGTTAATAAACCCAATATCACCTACTTGTCTTTTCTTCAATTCGACGATCTTCAATCTGCATAATATAGTGAGGATAATTATAAATACATGCAATGAAGATCAGCTATATAGAGAGACTTAATGACAGAAGTAGTACTACTTACAGACAGTAGCAGGTGACCGTTGCTTTATCGAGGGCCAATTGATTGAAAAATTGATAGAACTCCTCAAATGGAACAGGCAACAGGTCAATTCCAACGAGGTCATGCTCCGGTTTAACTCTCAAATACAAGTTATTCCTCCCCCCAGACTCTCTGCAGATTTTCATGTACCAATCATGCAATCTTCGCATATTCGTTGATAGAGATCTTTCATTTTTGACGAGAGGCTTTTTGTACTCGTATCTTCCTATCTGCACGTCCATGAAATCATAGTGTACATCGTCGGACGCGTAATCTGCAAGATTGGTATAACCGGGCACCATCCTCGGATCATTAGCGACCATGTCGCTAGACACCTTGAGCGGGGGGCACGATTGGTTCGCTTGTTCGCCGAGCTGGGCAATTTGTTTCCCAGCTCGCCCTTCTGCTAACCTCTGATCACTTTTTGTACTTCCGGACCGCTTGGCATCTTGAAATGTCTTTTGAATAATGCGGTCATAGTTGCCCTTCGGCTTACTTTTCGCTGGTTGCTTCAGGGCAGCAAGAGTGCGCTTTGCTTTCACCGCATCTATCTTCTCCTCCGGAGGTGGATGTCTCTGTGCTTTCAACCCTTCAAAAAAGTCCTTCACTTCGCCTTCAGCGATCTTCGTGTTTTCCTCGTCGGACCTCTCGTACGGTAACTTCTCTAGAGGCGTGAGAGAAGGAACGAATCTGCATCGCCTCCCGCCTCTGGCTGTACAGGTAGACGTCGCCGGACCAGACGAAGCGGCTGTCTTTTTTACTTGCTTAGGCGCCGGAGCAGGAGCAGCCGGAGCGGCGGCAGGTCTCTTCCGCCCTTGCTGATTAGGCGGAGAAGGAGGAGCAGGCTGTCTGCTCGGGCGCGCCGGCGGCGAAGGAGGCGGATTGCCGCCACGCGCCGGCGGCGAAGGAGGCGGTGTGCCGCCACGTGCCGGAGAAGGAGCCGGAGTGCCCTGATGGTCACTCGCCGGAGAAGGAGCCGGAGTGCCCTGATGGTCACTCGCCGGAGGAGGAGGCGGTGGAGGAGGCGGAGTGCCCTGACTCGTCGGAGGAGGAGGAGGAGGCGGAGGCGTCCAGTTGAGAATGTTGATTAGGTCCTTCCTCCATAGGCATGGAGTCTTCAGTGAAGAACCCAGCCGAGTCTCCCCTTCACCGGTAGGGTGGTCAAGCTGGAGCTCCTCAAATCCCTCCGTTATTTCGTCGACCATCACCCTAGCATATCCTTCTGGAATCGGCCGGCAGTGAAAAGTGTCGTCTGGTCCAGAAGGATAAACAGAGCCAGCAGCCGCCTTGACCTTCAGATTCATCCACTGTGCCATAAGGTGGCAATTTTGTGACTGCGTGATAGCATCCACAGGATTCCTGACAGTGGCCGTCAAGGCAAGCTCTGGCTGAAGCAGCTCGGTGGAAGCCACGCTGCTTCTCCACTGAGATGGCGGGGTAGCTTCGGGGGAAGCTTCGGCAATTCTTTTCTCCCGATCTGCTTCCCGTTCCTCTATCGCTTGTATTCTGGCCCACAGCGCCTGGATTTCGGTCAGCTCCATTTTCTTCCTCCTGTCGTGGCATTTGTAGCCTCCTGCGTCCGGAAACCCAGCACGCCACGGAAGGGAGCCTGGCGTGCCTCGTGTCCGTCCAGGGTGCTCAGGATTCCCGAGGGCCATTGTCAGCTCGTCGTTCTCTCTGTCGGGGAAGAACGTCCCTTCATACGCTGCTTTGATATACTGCCGCATCTTCCTGAGTGGTGTTTCCAATTGCTTGTCCGTCCAAATGCACCACCCTGTTACAGGGTCCAAGGTTCCGCCAGCCCCGAAGAACCAAGTCCGGCAACGTTCTGGCCAGTGCATTGTCTCTGGTTCGATCCCTTTCTGAAGCAGATCATATAAATACAGCAACTATATATACAACAACTATAAATACATCAACTATATATACAACAACTATATATACTGCAATTTATATAAACATAAAAAAAATATACACATATATACATATATACACAACAACTATATATATACAGCAATATATATATATATTAAACATAAAAAAAGGGAGCCCCTCACATCGACAGGGCTGGGCGGCGCGACGGCGGCGGGGCGGGGCGGCGACGAGGCGACGTCGGGGCGCGGCGGCGCGACGGCGGCGGGGCGGGGCGACGGGCCGGCCGGGGCGCGGCGACGGCGCGGGGCGGGGCGACGGCGCGGGGCGCGGAGACGGCGCGGGGCGGGGCGACGAGGCGGCGTCGGGGGCGACGGCGACGGCGACGGGGCGACGGGGGCGACGGCGAAGGCGATGGGGCGACGGGGGCGACGGCGACGGCGACGGGGAAGGAGCAGATCGAGGGAGGCGTCGGGGCGGGGAAGAAGGAAACTGCCCAAAATTTCGCAAGTCCTGGTTATATAGGAGCAGTATTAGTCCCGGTTGGTGGCTGAAACCGGGACTAATACACCCCTTTAGTCCCGGTTGCTGCCACCAACCGGGACTAAAGGTCCCTTTTCAGCAGCCCAAAGAGCGGGAAGGAGGGGCCTTTAGTCCCGGTTGGTGGCAGCAACCGGGACTAAAGGGGGTCATTAGTCCCGGTTTCAGCCACCAACCGGGACTAATGCCTCCCTTTAGTCCCGGTTGGTGCCACCAACCGGGACTAAAGGCCCTGTGCTGGCGCGGGTGCGGTGGGATGTTTTGTCCCACCTCGCTAGCTGAGGGAGCTCGAGAGTGGTTTATAAGGGCTGCTGCTCCCACCCTCTCGAGCTCCTCTCAAATGCAGGCTTCTGGGCCTAACTCTGCGCGCTGCCCTGTGAGCTTGCTGGGCCTTATATTACAGGTGGATCCTGTGCTATAGGCCTTGCAGGCTCACTGGGCAGCGCCCATTTTTTTTTTCCTTTTTTGCTTTATTTATTTCTAAGTTGTTTTTTGCTGTATTTAGAGTTGCTTTATTTATTTTATTTTCTTTGTTTATTTCTAAGTTGTTTTTTGCTGTATTTAGAGTTGCTTTATTTATTCTACTTCCTTTATTTATTTTCTTTGTTGCTTTATTTACTTTATTTTGTTTATACTTACAACAAAATACTTATTGTTGCTATTTATTTCTAAGTTGTTTTTTGCTGTATTTAGAGTTGCTTTATTTATTTTATTTTCTTTGTTTATTTCTAAGTTGATTTTTGCTGTATTTAGAGTTGCTTTATTTATTTTACTTTCTTTATTTATTTTCTTTGTTGCTTTATTTATTTTATTTTGTTTATACTTACAACAAAATACTTATTGTTGCTATTTATTTTTCAAGTTTGTTTTGTTTTGTTTTGTTTTGTTAGTGCAAGTAGTATTGAAATTTGAATAGTACAAACGGACAATGGTATCATACTCGTTTGTTACAAAGTTGGCATGGTATCATCATAATAGTTGCGGAAATAACTCTTCACTTTTTCTTCGCTTGTGTCATTTGCTTATTGCGCCGTAACCATGGATAATCTTCATCGTTTATCAGGATGCTTGGGTCAGCCTTGACTTTGAAGGGAGGAATTTCATGAAACTTTTCATAATCTTCAGACATGTCTGTCTTGCCCTCCACTCCCAGGATGTCCCTTTTTCCTAAAAGAACTATGTGGCGCTTTGGCTCATCGTATGATGTATTCGCTTCCTTATCTTTTCTTTTTCTCGGTCTGGTAGACATGTCCTTCACATAGATAACCTGTGCCACATCATTGGCTAGGACGAACGGTTCATCAGTGTATCCAAGATTTTTCAGATCCACTGTTGTCATTCCGTACTGTGGGTCTACCTGTACCCCGCCTCCTGACAGATTGACCCATTTACACTTAAACAAAGGGACCTTAAAATCATGTCCGTAGTCAAGTTCCCATATGTCCACTATGTAACCATAATATGTGTCCTTTCCCCTCTCGGTTGTTGCATCAAAGCGGACACCGCTGTTTTGGTTGGTGCTCTTTTGATCTTGGACAATCGTGTAAAATGTATTCCCATTTATCTCGTATCCTTTGTAAATCAATACAGTCGAAGATGGTCCCCTGGACAACAAGTACAACTCATCACAAACAGTGTTGTCACCTCTAAGACGTGTTTCCAACCAACTGCTGAAAGTCCTGATGTGTTCACGTGTAATCCAGTCGTCACACTGCTCCGGGTGTTTGGAGCGCAGACTGTTCTTGTGTTCATCGACATACGGGGTCACCAATGTAGAGTTCTGTAGAACTGTGTAGTGTGCTTGAGACCAAGAATAACCGTCCCTGCATATTATTGAGTCCCTTCCAAGCGTGCCTTTTCCAGTTAGTCTCCCCTCGTACCGCGATTTTGGGAGACCTATCTTATTAAGGCCAGGAATGAAGTCAACACAAAACCCGATGACATCCTCTGTTTGATGGCCCATGGAGATGCTTCCTTCTGGCCTTGCGCGGTTACGGACATATTTCTTGAGGACTCCCATGAACCTCTCAAAGAGGAACATATTGTGTAGAAATACGGGCCCCAGAATGACAATCTCGTCGACTAGATGAACTAGGACGTGTGTCATGATATTGAAGAAGGATGGTGGGAACACAAGCTCGAAACTGACAAGACATTGCGCCACATCACTCCTTAGCCTTGGTACGATTTCTGGATCAATCACCTTCTGAGAGATTGCATTGAGGAATGCACATAGTTTCACAATGGCTAATCGGACGTTTTCTGGTAGAAGACCCCTCAATGCAACCGGAAGCAGTTGCGTCATAATCACATGACAGTCATGAGACTTTAGGTTCTGGAACTTTTTCTCTGCCATATTTATTATTCCCTTTATATTCGACGAGAAGCCAGTCGGGACCTTCATACTGAGAAGGCATTCAAAGAAGATTTCTTTCTCTTCTTTCGTAAGAGCATAGCTGGCAGGACCTTCATACTGCTTCGGAGGGATGCCGTCTTTTTCGTGCAAACGTTGCAGGTCCTCCCGTGCCTCAGCTGTATCTTTTGTCTTTCCATACACGCCCAAGAAGCCTAGCAGGTTCACGCAAAGGTTCTTCGTCACGTGCATCACGTCGATTGAAGAGCGGACCTCTAGGTCTTTCCAGTAGGGTAGGTCCCAAAATATAGATTTCTTCTTCCACATGGGTGCGTGTCCCTCATCGTCATTCGGAACAGCTAGTGCGCCAGGGCCCTTTCCGAAGATTACATGTAAATCATTGACCATAGCAAGTACGTGATCACCGGTACGCATGGCGGGCTTCTTCCGGTGATCTGCCTCGCCTTTGAAATGCTTGCCTTTCTTTCGACATTGATGGTTGGTCGGAAGAAATCGACGATGGCCCAGGTGTAGGGGAACGTTGCATGGGAAACAAAAATTTTCCTACCGTTCACCAAGATCAATCTAGTAGATGCAACTACGAGGGGAGAGTGTGATCTACGTACCCTTGTAGATCGCTAAGCGGAAGCGTTATGAACGCGGATGATGGAGTCGTACTCGTCGCGATTCAGATCGCCGAAGACCTAGCACCGAAGCAACGGTGCCTCCGCGTTCTTCACACGTACGGCTCGGGGTCGTCTCCTCCTTCTTGATCCAGCAAGGGGTGGAGGAGAGGTTGATGGAGAACCGGCAGCACGACGGCGTGGTGGTGATGGTGGAGAAGAACTCCAGCAGGGCTTCGCCTAAGCACCGCGGGAGAGGAAGATGTAACGGGAGAGGGAGGGCAGCACCGAGGAACAAACTGTGTTGGCTGCCCTCCCTTTGCCCCACTATATATAGGGGGGGTGGAGAGGTTAGGGCGCCCTAGGGTTTCCCCCTAGGGGCCGGCGGCCAGGGCAAGGGGAGGGGGCGGCGGCCAGGGCAAGGGGGGGCGGCCAGGCCCTAGGGTTTCCCCCCCTAGGTGCCTTGCCCCCCAAGGCCAAGGGGTGCGGCCAGCCCTAGGGGGTCCCACCCCCTTAGCCGCATGGGGAGAGGGCCCAGGGGGGCGCACAGCCCCTTGAGGGCTGTGGTGTTCCCCCTTGTGGCCCAATAGGCCCAGAACAACTTCCGGACCCCCCGAAATCCCTTCCGGTACTCCGCCGATTTCCCGATGCTCCCCGGAACACTTCCGGTACTCCGAAACCTTTCATCCTATATATCAATCTTCGTCTCCGGACCATTCCGGAGACCCTCGTCATGTCCGGGATCTCATCCGGGACTCCGAACAACCTTCGGTAACCATGCACTCTTCTCACTAACAACCCTAGCGTCACCGAACGTTAAGTGTGTAGACCCTGCGGGTTCGGAAACCATGTAGACATGACCGAGACACTCCCAGGTCAATAACCAATAGCGGGATCTGGATACCCATATTGGTTCCTACATGTTTCTCGATGATCTCATCGGATGAACCACGATGTCAAGGATTCAGGCAATCCCGTATACAGTTCCCTTTGTCTCGTCGGTATGTTACTTGCCCGAGATTCGATCGTCGGTATCTCTATACCTAGTTCAATCTCGTTACCGGCAAGTCTCTTTACTCGTTACCGTAACACATAATCCCGTGACCAACCACTTAGTCACTTTGAGCTCATTGAGATGACGTATTACCGAGTGGGCCCGGAGATACCTCTCCGTCATACGGAGTGACAAATCCCAGTCTCGATCCATGTCAACTCAACAGACACCCTCGGAGATACCTGTAGAGCACCTTTATAGTCACCCAGTTACGTTGTGACGTTTGGTACACACAAAGCACTCCTACGGTGTCAGTGAGTTACATGATCTCATGGTCATAGGAACTTATACTTGACATGCAGAAAAAAACTATAGCGATAACTGACACGATCAAAAGCTATGTTAACGTTTGGGTCTCGTCCATCACATCATTCTCCTAATGATGTGATCCCGTTTATCAAATGACAACTCATGTCTATGACCTGGAAACCGCGGCCATCTTTGATCAACGAGCTAGTCCTGTAGAGGCTCACTAGGGACACAAAATCTGTCTATTCATCCACACGTGTATCTGAGTTTCCAATCAATACAGTTATAGCATGGATAATAAACGATTATCATGAACAAGGAAATATAATAATAACTCTTTTATTATTGCCTCTAGGGCATATTTCCAACAGTCTCCCACTTGCACTAGAGTCAATAATCTAGCATTACAAGGTAATGAATCTAACACCCATAGAGTCTTGGTGTTGATCATGCTTAGCCTGTGGAAGAGGCTTAGTCAACGGATCTGCAACATTCAAATCCGTGTGTACTTTGCAAATGCTTATGTCCTCCTCCTTGACTGAATCGCGGATGGAATTGAAGCGTCGCTTTATGTGTCTGGTCCTCTTGTGAAACCTTGGTTCCTTGGCTAGAGCAATGGCACCAGTGTTGTCACAAAACAGAGTCATTGGGTTCAGTGCACTAGGCACAACTCCAAGATCTGTCATGAACTCCTTCATCCAGACACCTTCCTTTGCCGCCTCCGAGGCAGCTATATACTCCGCTTCACATGTAGAATCAGCTACCACGCTCTGCTTGGAACTGCACCAGCTTACCGCTCCCCCGTTGAGAATATATACGTATCCGGTTTGAGACTTAGAGTCATCCGGATCAGTGTCAAAGCTTGCATCGACGTAACCCTTTACGACGAGCTCTTGATCACCTCCATAAACGAGAAACATATCCTTAGTCCTTTTCAGGTACTTTAGGATATTCTTGACCGCTGTCCAGTGATCCATACCAGGATTACTTTGAAACCTTCCGGCCATACTTATGGCAAGGCTGACATCTGGTCTTGTGCACAGCATTGCATACATGATAGAGGCTATGGCTGAAGCATAGGGGACGACACTCATCTTTTCTCTATCATCCGCAGTCACTGGGCATTGAGTCTTACTCAACTTTGTACCTTGTAATACCGGCAAGAACCCCTTCTTGGATTGATCCATTTTGAACTTCTTCAAAACTTTATCAAGGTACGTGCTTTGTGAAAGTCCTATCAAGCGTCTTGATCTATCTCTATAGATCTTGATGCCCAATGTGAAAGCAGCTTCACCGAGATCTTTCATCGAAAAACTCTTGTTCAAATACCCCTTCACGCTATCCAAAAATTCTATATTGTTTCCAATCAGCAATATGTCATCCACATATAATATTAGAAACGCTATAGGGCTCCCACTCACTTTCTTGTAAATACAAGCTTCATTGTAAACTTGTATAAACCCAAATGCTTTGATCACCTCATCAAAGCGAAGATTCCAACTCCGAGATGCTTGCACCAGCCCATAAATGGAACACTGGAGCTTGCATACTTTGTCAGCATTCTCTGGATCGACAAAACCTTCTGGTTGTATCATATACAACTCTTCCTTAAGAAAACCGTTAAGGAACGCTGTTTTGACATCCATCTGCCAAATTTCATAATCGAAAAATGCAGCTATTGCTAACATGATTCGGACGGATTTAAGCATCGCTACGGGTGAGAAAGTCTCATCGTAGTCAATCCCTTGAACTTGTGAAAAACCCTTTGCCACAAGTCGAGCTTTATACACGGTGACATTACCGTCAGCGTCCGTCTTCCTCTTAAAAATCCATTTATTCTGAATGGCCTTCCGCCCTTCAGGTAATACTTCCAAAGTCCATACTTTGTTTTCATACATGGATCCCATCTCAGATTTCATGGCCTCTAACCATTTGTCGGAATCTGGGCCCACCATCGCTTCTCCATAGCTCGTAGGTTCACCGTTGTCTAACAACATGACCTCCAAGACAGGGTTACCATACCACTCAGGTGCAGTGCGTACCCTTGTCGACCTACGAGGTTCGGTAGTAACTTGATCGGAAGCTTCTAGATCATCATCATTGGCTTCCTCTTCAACCTCTGTAGGCTCCACAAAAACATCTTTCTGTGCTGCGCTACTTTCTGGTTGAAGCAGAGGTTCAATAACCTCATCAAGTTCTACCTTCCTTCCACTCAATTCTTTCGAGAGAAACTCTTTCTCGAGGAAGGACCCGTTCTTAGCGACAAACACTTTGCCCTCGGATCTGAGATAGAAGGTGTACCCAACTGTTTCTTTTGGGTATCCTATGAAGACACATTTGTCCGCTTTGGGTTCGAGCTTTTCTGGCTGAAGCCTTTTGACATAAGCATCGCAACCCCAAACCTTGAGAAAAGACAACTTAGGTTTCTTACCAAACCACAGTTCATACGGTGTTGTCTCAACGGACTTAGATGGAGCCCTATTTAAAGTGAATGCAGCTGTCTCTAACGCATATCCCCAAAACGATAGTGGCAAGTCGGCAAGAGACATCATAGAACGTACCATATCTAATAGGGTTCGATTACGACGTTCGGACACACCATTACGCTGTGGTGTTCCAGGTGGTGTCAACTGTGAAACAATTCCACATTTTCTTAAATGATCACCAAACTCATAACTCAGATATTCTCCCCCTCGATCAGATCGTAGGAACTTGATCTTCTTGTTACGATGATTTTCAACTTCACTCTGAAATTGCTTGAACTTTTCAAAAGTTTCAGACTTATGCTTCATCAAGTAAATATACCCATATCTACTTAAGTCGTCAGTGAAGGTGAGAAAATAACGATATCCACCGCGCGCCGTTACACTCATCGGACCGCACACATCAGTATGTATGATTTCCAATAAGTCACTAGCCCGTTCCATTGTCCCTGAAAACGGGGTCCTTGTCATCTTGCCCATGAGGCACGGCTCACACGTGTCAAGTGATTCAAAATCAAGAGACTCCAAAAGTCCATCAGCATGGAGCTTCCTCATGCGTTTTACGCCGATATGACCCAGACGGCAGTGCCACAAGAAAGTGGTATTATCATTATCTACTCTACATCTTTTGGCATCAATGTTATGAACATGTGTATCATCACTATCGAGATTCAATAAGAATAAACCCCTAACTTCGGGTGCATGACCATAAAAGATATTACTCATATAAATAGAACAACCATTATTCTCTGACTTAAATGAGTAACCGTCTCGCAATAAACAAGATCCAGATATAATGTTCATGCTTAACGCAGGCACTAAATAACAATTATTCAGGTTCATAACTAATCCCGATGGTAATCGAAGAGCGAGCGTGCCGACGGCGATCACATCAACCTTGGAACCATTTCCCACGCGTATCGTCACTTCGTCCTTCGCCAGCCTCCGTTTATTCCGCAGTTCCTGTTTAGAGTTGCAAATGTGAGCAACCGAACCGGTATCAAATACCCAGGCACTACAACGAGAGTTGGTAAGGTACACATCAATAACATGTATATCACATATACCTTTGTTGTTGTTGGCCCCCTTCTTGTCCGCCAGATACTTGGGGCAGTTCCGCTTCCAGTGGCCATTCCCCTTGCAATAGAAACACTCAGTCTCTGGCTTGGGCCCAGCCTTGGGTTTCTTCACTGGATTAGCAACTGCTTTGCCACCCTTCTTAGAGTTACCCTTCTTGCCCTTGCCATTCTTCTTGAAACTGGTGGTCTTATTGACCATCAACACTTGATACTCCTTCTGGATGTCTGCCTCAGCAACTTTCAGCATCGAGAACAGCTCGGCGATGGTTTTATTCATCCCTTGCATGTTGTACTGCTGGACGAAGCTCTTGTAGCTTGGAGGGAGTGACTGGAGAATTCTGTCAATGATAGCCTCATCTGGGAACACAAGTCCCAGATCAGCTATGCGGGTATAGTACCCAGACATCTTCAGTAAGTGCTCACTGAGAGACGAATTCTCCTCCATCTTGCAAGCGAAGAACTTATCGGTGGTCTCATACCTCTCGATCTTAGCATTCTTCTCAAAGATGAACTTCAACTCCGTGTACATCTCATATGCACCATGACGTTCAAAACGCCTTTGAAGTCCTCCTTCCAAGCCGTACAACATGGCACATTGCACTATCGAATAGTCATCCGAACGCGTCTGCCAAACGTTCATAACGTCCGCAGAGGCTCCAGGAGCGGGGGGGTCACCTAGCGGTGCATTTAGGACATAAACCTTTTGGGCAGCTGTGAGGATGATCCTCAGATTGCGGAGCCAGTCCACAAAGTTGCTCCCGTCATCTTTCAGTTTAGCTTTCTCTAGGAACGCATTAAAATTCAAGGGAACTCCTGCGCGAGCCATCTACAACATAAGTTTGCAAAGACATTTTAGACTATTGTTCATGATAAGTGAGTTATTACCTAATCAAATTAATTATAACTCCCACTCAAATTGACATCCCTCCGGTCATTCGAGCGTGACATGATCCAAATTCACCAACCCAAGTCCGATCATCACGTGAGATGAGGTGGTGTCAATGGTGAACATCAACATGTTGATCATATCTACTATATGACTCATGCTCGACCTTTCGGTCCTCCGTGTTCCGAGGCCATGTCTGTACATGCTAGGCTCGTCAAGTCTAACCCGAGTGTTCTGCATGTGCAAAACTGGCTTGCACCCGTTGTATGCGAACGTATAGTCTATCACACCCGATCATCACGTGGTGCTTCGAAACGACGAACCTTCGCAACGGCGCACACTCGGGGGGGAACACAATTTTATCTTGAAATTTTAGTGAAGGATCATCTTATAATGCTACCGTCGTCCTAAGCAAAATAAGATGCATAAAAGGATTAACATCACATGCAAATCATAAGTGACATGATATGGCCATCAACTCGTGCTTTTGATCTCCATCTTCAAAGCACCGGCATGATCTCCATCGTCACCGGCGCCACACCATGATCTCCATCATCATGATCTCCATCATCGTGTCGCCATCGGGGTTGTCGGCGCCCACCATGCTCTTACTACTATTGCTACCGTTTAGCGATAAAGTAAAGCATTACAAAGCGCTTGAGGATTGACACGCAGGTCATACAAAAATTAAAGACAACCCTATGGCTCCTGCCGGTTGCCGTATGCATCGACATGCAAGTCGATATTAACTATTACAACATGATCATCTCATACATCAAATATAATTCATCATGTCATTGGCCATATCATATCACATGCATACCCTGCAAAAACAAGTTAGACGTCCTCTAATTTGTTGTTGCATGTTTTACGTGGCTGCTATGGGTATCTAGCAAGAACGTTTCTTACCTACGCAAAACCACAACGGTGATATTCAAGTTGCTATTTAACCTTCTACAAGGACCGCCTTGTTCTATTCCGATTCAACTAAGATAGGAGAGACAGACACCCGCCAGCCATCTTATGCAACAAAAGTCACATGTCTGTCGATGGAACCGGTCTCATGTACGTGGACATGTAAAGTTGGTCCGGGCCGCTTCATCCTATAATACCGCTGAATCAAGAAAGACTAAGGAGGGCAGCAATTTAAACATCAACGCCACAAACCCTTTTGTGTTCTACTCGAGAAAGCATCTACGCAAGATCCTAGCTCATGATGCCACTCTTGGGGAACGTTGCATGGGAAACAAAAATTTTCCTACCGTTCACCAAGATCAATCTAGTAGATGCAACTACGAGGGGAGAGTGTGATCTACGTACCCTTGTAGATCGCTAAGCGGAAGCGTTATGAACGCGGATGATGGAGTCGTACTCGTCGCGATTCAGATCGCCGAAGACCTAGCACCGAAGCAACGGTGCCTCCGCGTTCTTCACACGTACGGCTCGGGGACGTCTCCTCCTTCTTGATCCAGCAAGGGGTGGAGGAGAGGTTGATGGAGAACCGGCAGCACGACGGCGTGGTGGTGATGGTGGAGAAGAACTCCAGCAGGGCTTCGCCTAAGCACCGCGGGAGAAGAAGATGTAACGGGAGAGGGAGGGCAGCACCGAGGCACAAACTGTGTTGGCTGCCCTCCCTTTGCCCCACTATATATAGGGGGGGTGGAGAGGTGAGGGCGCCCTAGGGTTTCCCCCTAGGGGCCGGCGGCCAGGGCAAGGGGAGGGGGCGGCGGCCAGGGTAGGGGGGGCGGCCAGGCCCTAGGGTTTCCCCCCTAGGTGCCTTGCCCCCCAAGGCCAAGGGGTGCGGCCAGCCCTAGGGGGTCCCACCCCCTTAGCCGCATGAGGAGAGGGCCCAGGGGGGGCGCACAGCCCCCTGAGGGCTGTGGTGTTCCCCCTTGTGGCCCACTAGGCCCAGAACTTCTTCCGGACCCCCCGAAAACCTTTCCGGTACTCCGCCGATTTCCCGATGCTCCCCGGAACACTTCCGGTACTCCGAAACCTTTCATCCTATATATCAATCTTCGTCTCCGGACCATTCCGGAGACCCTCGTCATGTCCGGGATCTCATCCGGGACTCCGAACAACCTTCGGTAACCATACACTTTTCTCACTAACAACCCTAGCGTCACCGAACGTTAAGTGTGTAGACCCTGCGGGTTCGGAAACCATGTAGACATGACCGAGACAATCCCAGGTCAATAACCAATAGCGGGATCTGGATACCCATATTGGTTCCCACATGTTTCTCGATGATCTCATCGGATGAACCACGATGTCAAGGATTCAGGCAATCCCGTATACAGTTCCCTTTGTCTCGTCGGTATGTTACTTGCCCGAGATTCGATCGTCGGTATCTCTATACCTAGTTCAATCTCGTTACCGGCAAGTCTCTTTACTCGTTACCGTAATACATAATCCCGTTACCAACTACTTGGTCACTTTGAGCTCATTGAGATGACGTATTACCGAGTGGGCCCGGAGATACCTCTCCGTCACACGGAGTGACAAATCCCAGTCTCGATCCATGTCAACCCAACAGACACCCTCGGAGATACCTGTAGAGTACCTTTATAGTCACCCAGTTACGTTGCGACGTTTGGCACACACAAAGCACTCCTACGGTGTCAGTGAGTTACATGATCTCATGGTCATAGGAACTTATACTTGACATGCAGAAAACTATAGCGATAACTGACACGATCAAAAGCTATGTTAACGTTTGGGTCTCGTCCATCACATCATTCTCCTAATGATGTGATCCCATTATCAAATGACAACTCATGTCTATGACCTGGAAACCGCGGTCATCTTTGATCAACGAGCTAGTCCTGTAGAGGCTCACTAGGGACACAAAGTCTGTCTATTCATCCACACGTGTATTTGAGTTTCCAATCAATACAGTTATAGCATGGATAATAAACGATTATCATGAACAAGGAAATATAATAATAACTCTTTTATTATTGCCTCTAGGGCATATTTCCAACACAGCAACGAGGGATATCGTGAATCCGGCTTCCAGGGTAACTTGCTCGCGCCCACGAGCCATTTTGCGCCACTCGAAATGGCCTATTATTTTCGAACAGTACGAATGTAATGTAGAAGAGCTGGTATGCACAGTTTTGGCCAAGAACAACACATGTGCATGGACAAAAATGTGGGTGGTAGCGGTATGGGTGATAAACCATGCAAAACGGCATGTTTTTGGGTGTTCGGTGCACCGAAGAGGCTTCTCCTTCCATCCAGACTAGCATGTAGGGCTTGCTGGTGTAGAAATAGAGTCATGTAACATTGTTCTGCACGTCATTGTCGCAGTATCTGTCCGTGGGTGAGCTCACGGTACGGTGGTAGACGCTAGAAGAGTGCACGCCAACCACTAAATCATCCGAAACTCAATTCTGCAAGCCGCTTTCGGCCTTCGAAATTATTCCGAAACAGACAAAGTGTGTGACAGAAGGATACGAATTTTCGCTGCGGTCGTTTTGGCAGGTCATGGAGCCCAAACGGAGTACGTATGGCCAGGGTACGGTCGTTCTACGGATACACCACAAATTTATTTCAGCAACGAGGGATATCCTGAATCCGGCTTCCAGGGTAACTTGCTCGCGCCCACGAGCCATTTTGCGCCACTCGAAATGGCCTATTATTTTCGAACAGTACGAATGTAATGTAGAAGAGCTAGTATGCACAGTTTTGTCCAAGAACAACACATGTGCATGGACAAAAATGTGGGTGGTAGCGGTATGGGTGATAAACCATGCAAAACGGCAAGTTTTGGGTGTTCGGTGCACCGAAGAGGCTTCTCCTTCCATCCAGACTAGCATGTAGGGCTTGCTGGTGCAGAAATAGAGTCATGTAACATTGTTCTACACGTCATTGTCGCAGTATCTGTCCGTGGGTGAGCTCACGGTAGGGTGGTAGACGCTAGAAGAGTGCACGCCAACCACTAAATCATCCGAAACTCAATTCTGCAAGCCATTTTCGGCCTCCGAAATTATTCCGAAACAGACAAAGTTTGTGACAGAAGGATACGAATTTTCGCTGCGGTCGTTTTGGCAGGTCATGGAGCCCAAACGGAGTTCGTATGGCCAGGGTACGGTCGTTCTACGGATACACCTCAAATTTATTTCAGCAACGAGGGATATCCTGAAACCGGCTTCCAGGGTAACTTGCTTGCGCCCACGAGCCATTTTGCGCCACTCGAAATGGCCTATTATTTTTGAACAGTACGAATGTAATGTAGAAGAGCTGGTATGCACAGTTTTGTCCAAGAACAACACATGTGCATGGACAAAAATGTGGGTGGTAGCGGTATGGGTGATAAACCATGCAAAACGGCAAGTTTTTGGGTGTTCGGTGCATCGAAGAGGCTTCTCCTTCCATCCAGACTAGCATGTAGGGCTTCTTGGTGCAGAAATAGAGTCATGTAACATTGTTCTGCACGTCGTTGTCGCAGTATCTGTCCGTGGGTGAGCTCACGGTAGGGTGGTAGACGCTAGAAGAATGCACGCCAACCGCTAAATCATCCGAAACTCAATTCTGCAAGCCGTTTTCGGCCTCCGAAATTATTCCGAAACAGACAAAGTTTGTGACAGAAGGATACGAATTTTCGCTGCGGTCGTTTTGGCAGGTCATGGAGCCCAAACGGAGTTCTTATGGCCAGGGTACGGTCGTTCTACGGATACACCTCAAATGGATTTCAGCAATGAGGGATATCGTGAATCCGGCTTCCAGGGTAACTTGCTCGCGCCCACGAGCCATTTTGCGCCACTCGAAATGGCCTATTATTTTCGAACAGTACGAATGTAATGTAGAAGAGCTGGTATGCACAGTTTTGGCCAAGAACAACACATGTGCATGGACAAAAATGTGGGTGGTAGCGGTATGGGTGATAAACCATGCAAAACGGCAAGTTTTGGGTGTTCGGTGCACCGAAGAGGCTTCTCCTTCCATCCAGACTAGCATGTAGGGCTTGCTGGTGCAGAAATAGAGTCATGTAACATTGTTCTGCACGTCATTGTCGCAGTATCTGTCCGTGGGTGAGCTCACGGTAGGGTGGTAGACGCTAGAAGAGTGCACGCCAACCACTAAATCATCCGAAACTCAATTCTGCAAGCCGTTTTCGGCCTTCGAAATTATTCCAAAACAGACAAAGTGTGTGACTGAAGGATACGAATTTTCGCTGCGGTCGTTTTGGCAGGTCATGGAGCCCAAACGGAGTACGTATGGCCAGGGTACGGTCGTTCTACGGATACACCTCAAATTTATTTCAGCAACGAGGGATATCCTGAATCCGGCTTCCAGGGTAACTTGCTCGCGCCCACGAGCAATTTTGCGCCACTCGAAATGGCCTATTATTTTCGAACAGTACGAATGTAATGTAGAAGAGCTGGTATGCACAGTTTTGTCCAAGAACAACACATGTGCATGGACAAAAATGTGGGTGGTAGCGGTATGGGTGATAAACCATGCAAAACGGCAAGTTTTTGGGTGTTCGGTGCACCGAAGAGGCTTCTCCTTCCATCCAGACTAGCATGTAGGGCTTGCTGGTGCAGAAATAGAGTCATGTAACATTGTTCTGCACGTCATTGTCGCAGTATCTGTCCGTGGGTGAGCTCACGATAAGGTGGTAGACGGTAGAAGAGTGCACGCCAACCACTAAATCATCCGAAACTCAATTCTGCAAGCCGTTTTCGGCCTCCGAAATTATTCCGAAACAGACGAACTTTGTGACAGAAGGATACGAATTTTTGCTGCGGTCGTTTTGGCAGGTCATGGATGTTGGGGAACGTTGCATGGGAAACAAAAAATTTTCCTACGTTCACCAAGATCAATCTAGGAGATGCATCTACGAGGGGAGAGTTGGATCCACATACCCTTGTAGATCGCTAAGCGGAAGCGTTCAAGAACGCGGTTGATGGAGTCGTACTCGCCGCGATTCAGATCGCTGAAGATCCAAGCACCGAAGCAACGGTACCTCCGCGTTCTTCACACGTACAGCTCGGGGACGTCTCCTCCTTCTTGATCCAGCAAGCGGTGAAGGAGAGGTTGATGGAGACACCGGCAGCACGACGGCGTGGTGGAGATGGTGGTGGAGGATTCCAGCAGGGCTTCGCCAAGCACCGCGGGAATATGAAGATTGTAGTAGGAGAGGGAGGGCAGCACCGAGGCACGAACGTGTGTGGCTGCCCTCCCTCTACCCCTCTTTATATAGGGGGAAGAGAGGGGAGGGGGGCGCCCTAGGGTTTCCCCTAGGGGGGCCGGCGGCTAGGGCAGATGGGGGGGCGGCGGCCAGGGCTGCGCCAGGCCCTAGGGTTTCCCCCCCCCTAGGTGCCTTGCGCCCCAAGCTAGGGGGTGCGGCAGCCCTAGGAGGGGCCAGCCCCCCTTGCGCACTAGGAGAGGGCCCAGGGGTGGGCGCACAGCCCTATGAGGGCTGTTGTGTCCCCCTTTGTGGCCCATTAGGCCCGAAACCCCTTCCGGGACCCCCGAAACCCCTTTCGGTCATCCGCCGATTTCCCGATGCTCCCCGGAACACTTCCGGACTCCGAAACCTTTCATCCTATATATCAATCTTCGTCCCCGGACCATTCCGGAGACCCTCGTCACGTCCGGGATCTCATCCGGGACTCCGAACAACCTTCGGTAACCATGCACTATTCTCACTAACAACCCTAGCGTCACCGAACCTTAAGTGTGTAGACCCTGCGGGTTCGGAAAATATGCAGACATGACCGAGACACTCCCAGGTCAATAACCAATAGCGGGATCTGGATACCCATATTGGTTCCCACATGTTCCTCGATGATCTCATCGGATGAACCACGATGTCAAGGATTCAGGCAATCCTGTATACAGTTCCCTTTGTCTCGTCGGTATGTTACTTGCCCGAGATTCGATCGTCGGTATCTCTATACCTAGTTCAATCTCGTTACCGGCAAGTCTCTTTACTCGTTACCGTAACACATAATCTCGTGACCAACTACTTAGTCACTTTGAGCTCATTGAGATGACGTATTACCGAGTGGGCCCGGAGATACCTCTCCGTCACACGGAGTGACAAATCCCAGTCTCGATCCATGTCAACTTAACAGACACCCTCGGAGATACCTTTAGAGTACCTTTATAGTCACCCAGTTACGTTGTGACGTTTGGCACACACAAAGCACTCCTACGGTGTCAGTGAGTTACATGATCTCATGGTCATAGGAACTTATACTTGACATGCAGAAAACTATAGCGATAACTGACACGATCAAAAGCTATGTTTAACGTTTGGGTCTCGTCCATCACATCATTCTCCTAATGATGTGATCCCGTTATCAAATGACAACTCATGTCTATGACCTGGAAACCGCGGTCATCTTTGATCAACGAGCTAGTCCTGTAGAGGCTCACTAGGGACACAAAGTCTGTCTATTCATCCACACATGTATTTGAGTTTCCAATCAATACAGTTATAGTATGGATAATAAACGATTATCATGAACAAGGAAATATAATAATAACTCTTTTATTATTGCCTCTAGGGCATATTTCCAACAGTCTCCCACTTGCACTAGAGTCAATAATCTAGCATTACAAGGTAATGAATCTAACACCCATAGAGTCTTGGTGTTGATCGTGCTTAGCCCGTGGAAGAGGCTTAGTCAACGGATCTGCAACATTCAAATCCGTGTGTACTTTGCAAATGTTTATGTCCTCCTCCTTGACTGAATCGCGGATGGAATTGAAGCGTCGCTTTATGTGTCTGGTCCTTTTGTGAAACCTTGGTTCCTTGGCTAGAGCAATGGCACCAGTGTTGTCACAGAACAGAGTCATTGGGTTCAGTGCACTAGGCACAACTCCAAGATCTGTCATGAACTCCTTCATCCAGACACCTTCCTTTGCCGCCTCCGAGGCAGCTATATACTCCGCTTCACATGTAGAATCAGCTACCACGCTCTGCTTGGAACTGCACCAGCTTACCGCTCCCCCGTTGAGAATATATACGTATCCGGTTTGAGACTTAGAGTCATCCGGATCAGTGTCAAAGCTTGCATCGACGTAACCCTTTACGACGAGCTCTTGATCACCTCCATAAACGAGAAACATATCCTTAGTCCTTTTCAGGTACTTTAGGATATTCTTGACCGCTGTCCAGTGATCCATACCAGGATTACTTTGAAACCTTCCGGCCATACTTATGGCAAGGCTGACATCTGGTCTCGTGCACAGCATTGCATACATTGCTAACATGATTCGGACGGATTTAAGCATCGCTACGGGTGAGAAAGTCTCATCGTAGTCAATCCCTTGAACTTGTGAAAAACCCTTTGCCACAAGTCGAGCTTTATACACGGTGACATTACCGTCAGCGTCCGTCTTCCTCTTAAAAATCCATTTATTCTGAATGGCCTTCGGCCCTTCAGGTAATACTTCCAAAGTCCATACTTTGTTTTCATACATGGATCCCATCTCGGATTTCATGGCCTCTAACCATTTGTCGGAATCCGGGCCCACCATCGCTTCTCCATAGCTCGTAGGTTCACCGTTGTCTAACAACATGACCTCCAAGACAGGGTTACCGTACCACTCAGGTGCAGTGCGTACCCTTGTCGACCTACGAGGTTCGGTAGTAACTTGATCAGAAGCTTCTTGATCATCATCATTTGCTTCCTCTTCAACCTCTGCAGGCTCCACAAAAACATCTTTTTGTGCTGTGCTACTCTCTGGTTGAAGCAGAGGTTCTATAACCTCATCAAGTTCTACCTTCCTCCCACTCAATTCTTTCGAGAGAAACTCTTTCTCGAGAAAGGACCCGTTCTTAGCGACAAACACTTTGCCCTCGGATCTGAGATAGAAGGTGTACCCAACTGTTTCTTTTGGGTATCCTATGAAGACACATTTGTCCGCTTTGGGTTCGAGCTTTTCTGGCTGAAGCCTTTTGACATAAGCATCGCAACCCCAAATCTTGAGAAAAGACAACTTCGGTTTCTTACCAAACCATAGTTCATACGGTGTTGTCTCAACGGACTTAGATGGAGCCCTATTTAAAGTGAATGCAGCTGTCTCTAACGCATATCCCCAAAACGATAGTGGCAAATCGGCAAGAGACATCATAGAACGTACCATATCTAATAGGGTTCGATTACGACGTTCGGACACACCATTATGCTGTGGTGTTCCAGGTGGCGTCAACTGTGAAACAATTCCACATTTTCTTAAGTGATCACCAAACTCATAACTCAGATATTCTCCCCCTCGATCAGATCGTAGGAACTTGATCTTCTTGTTACGATGATTTTCAACTTCACTCTGAAATTGCTTGAACTTTTCAAAAGTTTCAGACTTATGCTTCATCAAGTAAATATACCCATATCTACTTAAGTCGTCAGTGAAGGTGAGAAAATAACGATATCCACCGCGCGCCGTTACACTCATCGGACCGCACACATCAGTATGTATGATTTCCAATAAGTCACTTGCCCGTTCCATTGTCCCTGAAAACGGGGTCCTTGTCATCTTGCCCATGAGGCACGGCTCGCACGTGTCAAGTGATTCAAAATCAAGAGACTCCAAAAGTCCATCAGCATGGAGCTTCCTCATGCGTTTCACGCCGATATGACCGAGACGGCAGTGCCACAAGAAAGTGGTATTATCATTATCTACTCTACATCTTTTTGCATCAATGTTATGAACATGTGTATCATCACTATCGAGATTCAATAAGAATAAACCCCTAACTTCGGGTGCATGACCATAAAAGATATTACTCATATAAATAGAACAACCATTATTCTCTGACTTAAATGAGTAACCGTCTCGCAATAAACAAGATCCAGATATAATGTTCATGCTTAACGCAGGCACTAAATAACAATTATTCAGGTTCATAACTAATCCCGATGGTAATCGAAGAGCGAGCGTGCCGACGGCGATCACATCAACCTTGGAACCATTTCCCACGCGCATCGTCACTTCGTCCTTCGCCAGCCTCCGTTTATTCCGCAGTTCCTGTTTAGAGTTGCAAATGTGAGCAACCGAACCGGTATCAAATACCCAGGCACTACAACGAGAGTTGGTAAGGTACACATCAATAACATGTATATCATATATACCTTTGTTGTTGTTGGCCCCCTTCCTGTCCGCCAGATACTTGGGGCAGTTCCGCTTCCAGTGGCCATTCCCCTTGCAATAGAAACACTCAGTCTCTGGCTTGGGCCCAGCCTTGGGTTTCTTCACTGGATTAGCAACTGCTTTGCCACCCTTCTTAGAGTTACCCTTCTTGCCCTTGCCATTCTTCTTGAAACTGGTGGTCTTATTGACCATCAACACTTGATACTCCTTCTGGATGTCTGCCTCAGCGACTTTCAGCATCGAAAACAGCTCGGCGATGGTTTTATTCATCCCTTGCATGTTGTACTGCTGGACGAAGCTCTTGTAGCTTGGAGGGAGTGACTGGAGAATTCTGTCAATGATAGCCTCATCCGGGAACACAAGTCACAGATCAGCTATGCGGGTATAGTACCCAGACATCTTCAGTAAGTGCTCACTGACAGACGAATTCTCCTCCATCTTGCAAGCGAAGAATTTATCGGTGGTCTCATACCTCTCGATCTTAGCATTCTTCTCAAAGATGAATTTCAACTCCGTGTACATCTCATATGCACCATGACGTTCAAAACGCCTTTGGAGTCCTCCTTCCAAGCCGTACAACATGGCACATTGTACTATCGAATAGTCATCCGAACGCGTCTGCCAGACGTTCATATCGTCCGCAGAGGCTCCAGGAGCGGGGGGCTGACCTAGCGGTGCATTTAGGACATAAACCTTTTGGGCAGCTGTGAGGATGATCCTCAGATTGCGGAGCCAGTCCACAAAGTTGCTCCCGTCATCTTTCAGTTTAGCTTTCTCTAGGAACGCATTAAAATTCAGGGGAGCTACTGCGCGAGCCATCTACAACCAAAATTTGCAAAGACATTTTAGACTATTGTTCATGATAAGTGAGTTATTAGCTAATCAAATTAATTATAACTCCCACTCAAATTGACATCCCTCCGGTCATTCGAGCGTGACATGATCCAAATTCACCAACCCAAGTCCGATCATCACGTGAGATGAGGTGGTGTCAATGGTGAACATCAACATGTTGATCATATCTACTATATGACTCATGCTCGACCTTTCGGTCCTCCGTGTTCCGAGGCCATGTCTGTACATGCTAGGCTCGTCAAGTCTAACCCGAGTGTTCTGCACGTGCAAAACTGGCTTGCACCCGTTGTATGCGAACGTAGAGTCTATCACACCCGATCATCACGTGGTGCTTCGAAACGACGAACCTTCGCAACGGCGCACACTCGGGGGGAACACAATTTTATCTTGAAATTTTAGTGAAGGATCACCTTATAATGCTACCGTCGTCCTAAGCAAAATAAGATGCATAAAATGATTAACATCACATGCAAATCATAAGTGACATGATATGGCCATCAACTCGTGCTTTTGATCTCCATCTCCAAAGCACCGGCATGATCTCCATCATCACCGGCGCCACACCATGATCTCCATCATCATGATCTCCATCATCGTGTCGCCATCGGGGTTGTCAGCGCCCACCATGCTCTTACTACTATTGCTACCGTTTAGCGATAAAGTAAAGCATTACAAAGCGCTTAATGATTGACACGCAGGTCATACAAAAAATTAAAGACAACCCTATGGCTCCTGCCGGTTGCCGTATGCATCGACATGCAAGTCGATATTAACTATTACAACATGATCATCTCATACATCAAAATATATCTCATCATGTCATTGGCCATATCATATCACATATATACCCTGCAAAAACAAGTTAGACGTCCTCTAATTTGTTGTTGCATGTTTTACGTGGCTGCTATGGGTATCTAGCAAGAACGCTTCTTACCTACGCAAAACCACAACGGTGATATTCAAGTTGCTATTTAACCTTCTACAAGGACCGCCTTGTTCTATTCCGATTCAACTAAGATAGGAGAGACAGACACCCGCCAGCCATCTTATGCAACAAAAGTCACATGTCTGTCGATGGAACCGGTCTCATGTACGTGGACATGTAAAGTTGGTCCGGGCCGCTTCATCCCATAATACCGCTGAATCAAGAAAGACTAAGGAGGGCAGCAATTTAAACATCAACGCCACAAACCCTTTTGTGTTCTACTCGAGAAAGCATCTACGCAAGATCCTAGCTCATGATGCCACTGTTGGGGAACGTAGCATGGGAAACAAAAATTTTCCTACGCTCACCAAGATCAATCTAGGAGATGCACATCTACGAGAGGAGAGTTGGATCCACATACCCTTGTAGATCGCTAAGCGGAAGCGTTCAAGAACGCGGTTGATGGAGTCGTACTCGCCGCGATTCAGATCGCCGAAGATCCTAGCACCGAAGCAACGGTGCCTCCGCGTTCAACACACGTGCAGCCCGGTGACGTCTCCCACGCCTTGATCCAGCAAGGAGAGAGGGAGAGGTTGGGAAACCTCCAACCAACAGCAGCACGACGGCATGGTGGTGGTGGAGGAGCGCGGGACTCCAGCAGGGCTTCGCCAAGCGCTGCGGGAGACGAGGAGGAAGAGGGGTAGGGCTGCACCAAGAGGGAGATGTTCTCGTGTCTCTAGCAGCCCCAAAACCCCTCATATATATAGGGGGAAGGGAGGGCTGCGCCCCCCTTTAGGGTTTCCCTCCCCTAGGGTGCGGCCAGCCCTAGATCCATCTAGGGGGGGCGGCCAAAGGGGGAGAGAGGGGGAGGCGCACCACTATTGGGCCTTAGGGCCCAACTGCATTAGGGTTTGCCCCCCTTCCCCTCTTGGGGCGCCCTGGGACTTGGTGGGGGGCGCACCAGCCCCCTTGGGGCTGGTCACCTCCCACACTTAGCCCACGCAGCCACCTGGGGTTGGTGGCCCCACCTGGTGGACCCCCGGGACCCTCCCGGTGGTCCCGGTACATTACCGATATCGCCCGAAACTTTTCCGGTGACCAAAACAGGACTTCCCATATATGAATCTTTACCTCCGGACCATTCCGGAACTCCTCGTGACGTCCGGGATCTCATCCGGGACTCCGAACAACATTCAGTAACCGCGTACATACTTTCCCTATAACCCTAGCGTCATCGAACCTTAAGTGTGTAGACCCTACGGGTTCGGGAACCATGTAGACATGACCGAGACAACTCTCCGGTCAATAACCAACAGCGGGATCTGGATACCCTTGTTGGCTCCCACATGTTCCACGATGATCTCATCGGATGAACCACGATGTCAAGGATTCAATCAATCCCGTATACGATTCCCTTTGTCTATCGGTATAGCACTTGCCCGAGATTCGATCGTCGGTATGCCGATACCTCGCTCAATCTCGTTACCGGCAAGTCTCTTTACTCGTTCCGTAACACATCATCCCGTGATCAACTCCTTGATCACATATTGTGCACATTATGATGATGTCCTACCGAGTGGGCCCAGAGATACCTCTCCGTCACACGGAGTGACAAATCCCAGTCTCGATTCGTGCCAACTCAACAGACACTTTCGGAGATACTTGTAGTGCACCTTCATAGCCACCCAGTTACGTTGTGACGTTTGGTACACCCAAAGCATTCCTACGGTATCCGTGAGTTGCACAATCTCATGGTCTAAGGAAAAGATACTTGACATATAGAAAAGCTTTAGCATACGAACTACACGATCTGTGCTAGGCTTAGGATTGGGTCTTGTCCATCACATCATTCTCCTAATGATGTGATCCCGTTATCAACGACATCCAATGTCCATGGTCAGGAAACCGTAACCACCTATTGATCAACGAGCTAGTCATCTAGAGGCTTACTAGGGACATGGTGTTTGTCTATGTATCCACACATGTATCTGAGTTTCCTATCAATACAATTCTAGCATGGATAATAAACGATTATCGTGAACAAGGAAATATAATAATAACCAATTTATTATTGCCTCTAGGGCATATTTCCAACAGTCCACCCCCCTTGGCGCACAAGGAGAGGGCCCAGGGGGGGGCGCACAGCCCCCTGAGGGCTGTGGTGTTCCCCCTTGTGGCCCATTAGGCCCAGAACTGCTTCCGGACCCCCTGAAACCGCTTTCCGGTACTCCGCCGATTTCCCGATGCTCCCCGGAACACTTCCGGACTCCGAAACCTTTCATCCTATATATCAATCTTCGTCTCCGGACCATTCCGGAGACCCTCGTCATGTCCGGGATCTCATCCGGGACTCCGAACAACCTTCGGTAACCATACACTTTTCTCACTAACAACCCTAGCGTCACCGAACGTTAAGTGTGTAGACCCTGCGGGTTCGGAAACCATGTAGACATGACCGAGACACTCCCAGGTCAATAACCAATAGCGGGATCTGGATACCCATATTGGTTCCCACATGTTTCTCGATGATCTCATCGGATGAACCACGATGTCAAGGATTCAGGCAATCCCGTATACAGTTCCCTTTGTCTCGTCGGTATGTTACTTGCCCGAGATTCGATCGTCGGTATCTCTATACCTAGTTCAATCTCGTTACCGGCAAGTCTCTTTACTCGTTACCGTAATACATAATCCCGTGACCAACTACTTAGTCACTTTGAGCTCATTGAGATGATGTATTACCGAGTGGGCCCGGAGATACCTCTCCGTCATACGGAGTGACAAATCCCAGTCTCGATCCATGTCAACTCAACAGACACCCTCGGAGATACCTGTAGAGTACCTTTATAGTCACCCAGTTACGTTGTGACGTTTGGCACACACAAAGCACTCCTACGGTGTCAGTGAGTTACATGATCTCATGGTCATAGGAACTTATACTTGACATGCAGAAAACTATAGCGATAACTGACACGATCAAAAGCTATGTTTACGTTTGGGTCTCGTCCATCACATCATTCTCCTAATGATGTGATCCCGTTATCAAATGACAACTCATGTCTATGACCTGGAAACCGCGGTCATCTTTGATCAACGAGCTAGTCCTGTAGAGGCTCACTAGGGACACAAAGTCTATCTATTCATCCACACGTGTATTTGAGTTTCCAATCAATACAGTTATAGCATGGATAATAAACGATTATCATGAACAAGGAAATATAATAATAACTCTTTTATTATTGCCTCTAGGGCATATTTCCAACACCAGGTACACATTCTTCCTGCACTTGTCCAGGTATATACTTTCAGTGTCATCTCAACAGTGCGTGCATGCGTGGTATCCTTTGTTTGTCTGTCCTGAAAGGTTACTGAGAGCGGGCCAATCGTTGATGGTCACGAACAGCAACGCCTTTAGGTCAAATTCCTCCTGTTTGTGCTCATCCCACGCACGTACACCGTTTCCATTCCACAGCTGTAAAAGTTCTTCAACTAATGGCCTTAGGTACACATCAATGTCGTTGCCGGGTTGCTTAGGGCCTTGGATGAGAACTGGCATCATAATGAACTTCCGCTTCATGCACATCCAAGGAGGAAGGTTATACATACATAGAGTCACGGGCCAGGTGCTGTGATTGCTGCTCTGCTCCCCGAAAGGATTAATGCCATCCGCGCTTAGAGCAAACCATACGTTCCTTGCGTCCTTTGCAAACTCCTCCCAGTACTTTCTCTCGATTTTTCTCCATTGCGACCCGTCAGCGGGTGCTCTCAACTTCCCGTCTTTCTTACGGTCCTCACTGTGCCATCGCATCAACTTGGCATGCTCTCTGTTTCTAAACAAACGTTTCAACCGTGGTATTATAGGAGCATACCACATCACCTTCGCAAGAACCCTCTTCCTGGCGGGCTCGCCATCAACATCACCAGGGTCATCTCGTCTGATCTTATACCGCAACGCACCGCATACCGGGCATGCGTTCAGATCGTTGTATGCACCGCGGTAGAGGATGCAGTCATTAGGGCATGCATGTATCTTCTGCACCTCCAATCCTAGAGGGCATACGACCTTCTTTGCTGCGTATGTACTGTCGGGCAATTCGTTATCCTTCGGAAGCTTCTTCTTCAATATTTTCAGTCGCTTCTCAAATCCTTTGTCAGCCACAGCATTCTCTGCCTTCCACTGCAGCAATTCCATTACGGTACCGAGCTTTGTGTTGCCATCTTCGCAATTGGGGTACAACCCTTTTTTGTGATCCTCTAACATGCGATCGAACTTCAGCTTCTCCTTTTGACTTTCGCATTGTGTCCTTGCATCGACAATGACCCGGCGAAGATCATCATTTGGTTCCTCTTGATCTTCAGCAGCTTCACCCGTTGCAGCATCATTGGGCACATCGTCTGGTTCCTCTTGATCTTCACCAGCTCCCCCCATTGCAGCATCACCGTATTCAGGGGGCACATAGTTGTCATCGTACTCTTCTTCTTCGCCGTCTTCCATCATAACCCCTATTTCTACGTGCCTCGTCCAAACATTATAGTGTGGCATGAAACCCTTGTAAAGCAGGTGGGAGTGAAGGATTTTTCGGTTAGAGTAAGACATCGTATTCACACATTTAGTGCATGGACAACACATAAAACCATTCTGCTTGTTTGCCTCTGCCGCATTTAGAAACTCACGCACGCCCTTAATGTACTCGGAGGTGTGTCTGTCACCGTACATCCATTGGCGGTTCATCTGCGTGCATTTATATATAATTAAGTGTGTCAAAAACCATTACAGAACATCATAAATAGATAATTAAGTGACCAAATGGATAAAAGTTCATCATCACATTAAAACCAAAGTACATACATATATAGTTCTCATCTAACAACATATAGCTCTCCATACACATCGAAACTATGTAAAACATTTCAACGCGAAAACAAATGCTATCATAATCGCAACCAAGGTAACAATTGATCCAACGGCATAATGATACCAAGCCTTGTTATTAATGGCATATTTTCTAATCTTTTTAATCTTCAACCGCATTGCATCCATCTTGATCTTGTGATCATCGACGACATCCGCAACATGCAACTCCAATATCATCTTCTCGTCCACAATTTTTTTTATTTTTTCCTTCAAGAATTTGTTTTCTTCTTCAACTAAATTTAACCTCTCGACAATAGGGTCCATCTTGATCTTGTGATCATCGATAACTTCCGCAACATGCAACTCCAATTCCATCTTCTCCTCCTCCATTTTTTCCAATTTTTTCTTTAACGAAATGTTTTCCTCTTCAACTAAATTTAACCTCTCCACAAGAGGGTCGGTTGGAATTTCCGGTTCAACTACCTCCTAGACATAATAAAACATCTATGCATGTCAGGTTGGTCGGCATAACTATCATAAGCACTAAAACAAATAGTTATAAATTAAAGATAATATACCACATCCGAGTCGTAGACCGGACGAGGGCCCACGTGGGCGGATATCAAAACCATCGCACTATATAATAACAAGCAATAATAAACGTAAGAAAATTAGACAAATATCTATCTAAAGCAATAATAAAAGTAAGAAAAGCATGGACATAACAAGAGGCTCACCACGGTGGTGCCGGTGACGAGATCGGCGGGGGCGATCGACGGCGGCGAAGACGGGGACGGGACGTGACGGACCGCTAAACCTAGACAAATCTCGGAGAAAATAGAGCTTCGAGAGGAGAAAAGCTTAACTAGTGTGGCTCGGGCATTCCACCGAACACGTTGTGTGCATAGGAGGTGAGCTAGAGCACCACTAACCCCTCTCCCCCTCGGCCAGAAAAAAAAACAGAGCAGTGAGCTCTGCTCTTGAGTGAGGGGGTTTATATAGGCAACTCACTAGTCCCGGTTGGTGCTACAAACCGGGGCTAAAGGGGTGCCTTTGGTCCCGGTTCATAAAACAAACCGGGACCAATAGTGGTGGGCCAGGAGCAAGAGCCATTGGTCCCGGTTTTTAGCTCCAACCGGGACCAATAGGTCCAGACGAACCGGGACCAATGGCCCACGTGGCCCGGCCGGCCGCCTGGGCTAACGAACCGGGTCCAGTACCCCCATTGGTCCCGATTCGAGATTGAACCGGGGCTAATGGGCTGGACCAATGCCCTCTTTTCTACTAGTGATCCTACACATAACTGTTCATACAGGATTTCTAAATCCAATGAAGACTTGACAATCAAAGATTGGAAGAAATGTATGGTCAATCGTAGGGAGCTACATGGAAGTGACATTGTGCGAAAGCCAAGAATTGGAGACATGATAATCTGCATTCTCCATAATGGAGAGTGAGGGCCTATCTTATTTTATACTATTTCACCTTAGAGAGGGTGTACTTAATTAAGTCTGGCTACTTATGGTCATGTGCTAAGAAGTTGTTAGATGACTATGATGATGATGATGAGCAGGACTTGTTATTATGATAATGAGTAGAAGTTGTGAGATGACCATGATGCCGGGTACGGCTTTTTGTGACAACGACGATGATGATTTATTATTAATTATGATGATGCATTGTTATATGAGCATGCACGGAGATAAGAGAGGACACTTCTCTCTATTAGCTAGCTAACACAATATATGAAACCCCTAAATTAACCATACAAAACCCACAACCCCCCCCCCATCAGAAAAAAAACAAAAACCCTAGCCCCTGAAGTGCTGACGCGTGGAAGCTTATTTGTCCCGGTTGGTGCTACCAACCGGGACAAAAGGCCCCCCTGCCAGCGCAAGCCGCAACTGCCATGTGGAGGGCCATTTGTTCCGGTTGGTATAAGAACCGGGACTAATGGTCTAGGGCATTTGTATCGACCGTTTAGTCCCGGTTCCCCAACCGGGACAAATGGCCCTAACGAACCGGGACAAATGACCCTTTTTGCACTAGTGCAAACCCATGGAATGAGGCCCTCCTGCAACGTTTTTACGGCCAGCTTATATTCTCTGTTGGTTTATTTATTTTTTATGATTAGATCTAAGTTAGGCTTTATATAAACAAAGTTTGGATATTACTGTTCTAGTTGTTAACCTTTATTCTTTCTTAAATCCTTGTGCTGAAGAGCCAAGTGTCGATATGGTTCATGACCATACAACACCCGCCCTTCCTCACCGGGGAATGTTAAAGTTAAAGCACCCCAGAATTCAAAATCTAAGCACTATTACGTACTCTACTTGATTGTTTTACGATGTGTTCATAGTGTACGACAACCCTTCTACAATTCGTGCTAAGCCATTATATGCACCAGTTTTGGCTTATGAATTTTTGCCAACTTAGATTGTCTGACTCCTACCCCTTACGTTCCTGCGCGTTCGGCCAACGGTGTAACAGGAGCACCTTTGTGATCGTTACTTCTAGGGTTAACCTGTTTAAGTATCTCAGATGGGAGAAGCCAAAAGCTAATAGTCACAACGCACATAATAGGTTGGCATAAAAGAAGTGAAAAATAAAAATACCCTTGAGGTTACATGCGATTGGAAGGATGAGAATATTTTCCTCGGAATAGACGAGGTTAGGGTCAAATACATGATCGTAAAGATAGTGACGTGGTTGCAGGAACCGTAGGAGAGTCCCCTGTGTTAGATAATAACGAGAAATAAACGAGACACGAGAAAGCCAGATTTAACGTGGAAACCCTTGCGGGAGAAAACCACAGACGCACGAAGGCGCAATCACTATGAGGAGGAGTATTACAAGCACAAGATGACATGCCGTCTTAGGTGCGACTACATGGGGTATATATGAGGGCAATACATAAGAGTCCTTGGAGGACAAGTAAACGAGTTGTACTCGTACGCGTCGGTACAAACGCAAAGGCCCACACCGTATGTACTACGTCTAGTCCAATACAGTAGAATTTGGATCACAATTTAACAATCTCCACCTTGAGCCAAATTCCCTCCAGTAGTCGAAATAAAGTAAATAACTCCATCCAAATCAGCATAAACACCTTGTGCGTCAAAGTCCATAGGACTAGTGAGAAATACCAACTAAGCCTGAGCATGTTGGAAATATGCCCTAGACGCAATAATAAAATGGTTATTATTATATTTCCTTGTTCATGATAATTGTCTATTGTTCATGCTATAATTGTATTATCCGGAAATCGTAATACATGTGTGAATACATAGACCACAACATGTCCCTAGTGAGCCTCTAGTTGACTAGCTTGTTGATCAATAGATGGTTACGGTTTCCTGACCATGGACATTGGATGCCGTTGATAACGGGATCAAATCATTAGGAGAATGATGTGATGGAAAAGACCCAATCCTAAGAATAACACAAGATCGTGTAGCAGTTAGTCTGCCAAAGCTTTTCCAGTGTCAAGTATCTTTTCCTTAGACCATGAGGTTGTGCAACTCCCGGATACCATAGGAATTCTTTGGTTGTGCCAAATGTCACAACGCAACTGGTTGGATATAAACGTGCACTACGAGTATCACTGAAATTATCTATTGGGTTGGTACGAATCGAGACTGGGATTTGTCACTCGGTATGACGAAGAGGTATCTCTGGGCCCACTCAGTAAGACATCATCGTATTGAGCTCAGTGTGACTAAGGAGTTGGTCACGGGATGATGTGTTACGGAATGAGTAAAGAGACTTGCCGGTAACGAGATTGAACAAGGTATCAGAATACCGACGATCGAATCTCGGGCAAGTACTATACCGGTAGACAAAGGGAATTGTATACGGGATTGATTGAATCCTTGACATCGTGGTTCATCTGATAAGATCATCGTGGAAAATGTGGGAGCCAACATGGGTATGCAAATCCCGTTGTTGGTTATTGGCCGGAGAGATGTCTCGGTCATGTCAGCATGCTTCCCGAACCCGTAGGGTCTACACACTTAAGGTTCGATGACGCTAGGGTTATAGGGAATACATGTACGTGGTTACCGAATGTTGTTCGGAGTCCCGGATGAGATCCCGGATGTCACGAGGAGTTCTACAATGGTCCGGAGGTAAAGATTTATATATGGGAAGTCCAGTTTCAGTCGCCAGAATGGTGTCGGGGGTTATCGGTATTGTACCGCGACCACCGAAAGGTGTCCGGAGGTCCACCGGAAGAAGCCATCGTCATCACCATCGAAGAAGGAGACATAATCATATGGGTATGGGCACCCCCCTTGGCAACTGCCGAGCTTGGGGGAGTGACCCCGGTATCGTATCACCATCACTCCTATCTTTACCGTTTTTCTTAGTGCAATCCTTTTGGTAGTATCTTGATCTAGTAGAATGAAGTTAGCATGATCTAGTTGTGAGCTTTTGCTTTATGATCTTTACCCTTTGTAATCGAGTCCGTGAGCTATATAATAAAGATTAGTGTTGAGTCAAGGGCTTGATTTCCTCACTTTGGTCATGATAGAAATAAAGAAAACATAAAGAGTATCCAAGAGATCATATTGATCTTATGGGAAGTAATGACTTCACATATAAAGAGTATGATGAATAAAAGTTGTTGGGAGTTGACAAACATAGTTTTGGTCATCTTTGCAATTAATAGGAAGTAATAAAAGAAGAGAGGCTTCACATACAAATATACTATCTTGGACACCTTTTATGATTGTGAGCACTCATTAAAATATGACATGCTAAAGAGTTGATGTTGGACAAGGAAGACAACATAATGGGTTATGTCTTCTTTTATCCGAAATAAAGTATATTGTCATGGATCATCCAACATGTTGAGCTTGCCTTTCCCCCTCATGCTAGCCAAAACTCCTCGCACCAAGTAGAGATACTACTTGTGCTTCCATATATCCTTAAACCCAGTATTGCCTTGAGAGTCCACTATACCTACATATGGATTGAGAAAGATCCTTCCAAGTAAGTTGTCATGTTGCAAACTCGCTAAAACATGTCTGATTTATTAGTATGGAGGAAATTAGTTTTATATGATCTTGTGATATGGAAGTAATAAAAGCGACGGACTGCATAATATAGGTCCTTATCATAAGTGGCAATATAAAGTGACATTCTTCTATGCTAAGACTTTGTGCATCCAACCATAAAAACACATGACAACCTCGGCTTCCCTCTGCGAAGGGCCTATCTATTATTCTTGCCTTATAAGAGTCAAGGTGAAATTCACCTTTCCTTTTTACATTTTATCCTTTGGCAAGCACATTGTGTTGGAAAGATCCTGACATATATACCCACTTGGATGCAAGTTTTCATGATCTATTACTGTTGACATTACCCTTGAGGTAAAAGGTTGGGAGGCAACACCATAACCCCTATCTTTCTCAGTGTCCAATTAAAACTCCATAACCATAAGTATTGCATGAGTGTGAGCAATTGTGAAATATTATATGATATTTGAGTATGTAGGCTTGCTGAAAAGCTCTTATATTGAGTCTTTCTGATGTTACGATAAATTGCAATTGCTTCAATGACCGAGATCAAAGTTTGTTAGTTTTCAATGAATTTTATGATTCATGCTTGATATGGTGAGTGAATTGTTACTTTAACATAAAAATCATATGACAATATATATGTTGCTGTTATAAGAATGATCATGATGCCCTCATGTCCGTATTTTATTTTTATCGACACCTCTATGTCTAAACATGTGGACATATTTTTCGATATCGGCTTTCGCTTGAGGACAAGCGAGGTCTAAGCTTGGGGGAGTTGATACGTCCATTTTGCATCATGCTTATATGTTGATATTTATTGCATTATGGGTTGTTATTACACGTTGTGTCACAATACTTATGCCTTTTCTCTCTTATTTTACAAGGTTTACATGAAGAGGGAGAATGCCGGCAGCTGGAATTCTGGGCTGGAAAAGGAGCAAACTCTGGAAACCTATTCTGCACAACTCCAAAAGCCTCGAAACTTCCCAGAACTCCGTTTCAGAAAATATAAAAATTATCTGGCGAAAGAAGTTTGCGAGGGGGACCACCTGCTGTCCACGAGGGTGGGGGGGCACCCCCCCTCTCTGGGCGTGCCCCCCTGTCTCGTGGGCCCACCGACGGCCCCCCGATGCCCATCTTCTCCTATATGAGGTGTTTTGACCTGGAAAAATCAGAAGGAGGCTTTCAGGATCAGATGCCGCCGTCTCCAGGCGGAACCGAGGCGGAAACCAATCTAGGGCTCCGGCAGAACTGTTCTGCAGGGGATACTTCCCTCCGGGAGGGGGAAATCGTCACCGCCATCATCACCGACAACTCTCCCATCTTGGGGAGGGCTATCTGTTGGGGAACGTAGCAGAATTCAAATTTTTCTACGCTTTCACCAAGATCCAACTAAGGAGACATCTAGCAACGAGCAAATAAGAGTGCATCTACATACCGTTATGGAGATTGCGAGCGGAAGCTTTCGAAGAAGCGTGGATGAAGTTGTCGTACTCTTCGCGTTCTTCGTCACCGATGATCTAGCACCAAACGGACGGCACCTCCGCGTTCAACACACGTCCGGTACAGCAACGTCACCTCCTTCTTGATCCAGCAAGGGGGGAGGAGAGGTCGTCGGAGATCCAGCAGCACAACGGCGTGGTGCTGGATGCAGTGGAGAATCCTGCAGGGCTTCGCCGGGCACCCTGCATTAAGGAGACGGAGGTGTGACGGGAGGGGGAGAGGCGCCAGGGCAAGGGTGCGGCTGCCCTCTCCCCCCCCACATATATATAGGGGGCCAGGGGGTGCGCCATGCTCTGCAGATGGCATCTGCAGGGTGGGGCGGCGGCCAGGGGGGGATTCTTGCCCCCCAAGGCAAGGTGGCGCCCCCTCCCCCCTAGGGTTTCAACCCTAGGCGCATGGGGAGGAGGGCCCATGTGGTGCGCCAGCCCATTAGGGCTGGCCACTTCCCCCTGGCGGCCCAGGGGCCCCACCGGGATAGGTGGCCCCACCCGGTGGACCCCCGGGGCCCCTCCGGTGGTCCCGGGACACTCCCGGTGACCCCCGGAGAACACCCGATGGCCGAAACCTGACTTCCTATATATCAATCTTTACCTCCGGACCATTTCGGAACTCCTCGTGACGTCCGGGATCTCATCCGGGACTCCGAACAACTTTCGGGTTTCCACGTGCATGTATCTCTACGACCCTAGCATTACCGAACCTTAAGTGTGTAGACCCTACGGGTTCGGGAGACACGTAGACATGACCGAGACCACTCTCCGGTCAATAACCAACAGCGGGATCTGGATACCCATGTTGGTTCCCACGTGTTCCTCGATGATCTTCATCGGATGAACCACCGTGTCAAGGATTCACTCAATCCCGTGTGTTATTCCCTTTGTCCATCGGTACGGTACTTGCCCGAGATTCGATCGTCGGTATTCCCGATACCTTGTAAAATCTCGTCATGGCAAGTCTCTTTACTCGATCCGTAATCCATCATCCCATGACTAACTCTTTAGTCACTTTGAGCTCATTATGATGATGTCTTACCGAGTGGGCCCAGAGGTACCTCTCCGTCATACGGAGTGACAATATCCCAGTCTCGGTTCGTACCAACTCAACAGACACATTCGGAGATACCCGATGCGTACCTTTATAGCCACCCAGTTACGTTGTGACGTTTGGCACACCCAAAGTATTCCTACGGCATCCGGGAGTTGCACAACCTCATGGTCTAAGGAATAAATACTTGACACCGAAAAGCTTATGCATTACGAACTATACGATCTCGTGCTATGCTCAGGATGGGGTCTTGTCCATCACATCATTCTCCCAAAGATGTGATCCCGTTATCACTGACATCCTATGTCCATGGTCAGGAAACCGTGACCATCTGTTGATCAACAAGCTGGTAACTAGAGGCCTACCAGGGACTCATTGTGGTCTATATATTCACACATGTATAGCTGTTTCCATACAATACAATTCAAGCATGAATAAAATACGATTATCATGAACAAGGAAATATAATAATAATACTTTTATTATTGCCTCTAGGGCATATTTCCAACAGTGTCCCACTTGCACTAGAGTCAATAATCTAGTTACATTGTGATGAATCGAACACCCATAGAGTTCTGGTGTTGATCATGTTTTTCCCGTGGAAGAGGTTTAGTCAACGGGTCTGCAATATTCAGATCCGTATGCACTTTACAAATATCTATGTCTCCATCTTGAACATAATTCCGGATGGAGTTGAAACGACGCTTGATGTGCTTGGTCTTCTTGTGAAACCTGGGCTCCTTGGTAATAGCAATAGCACCAGTGTTGTCACAGAAGAGAGTCATCGAGCTTGACGCGCTTGGAATGACTCCTAGGTCGGTGATGAACTCCTTCATCCAGACTCCTTCCTGCGCTGCTTCAGAAGCAGCTATGTACTCCGCTTGACATGTAGAATGCGCCACGACGCTCTGCTTGCAACTGCACCAGCTGACTGCCCTACCATTCAAAATATACACGTATCCGGTTTGTGACTTTGAGTCATCGAGATCTGTGTCAAAGCTAGCATCGACGTAACCTTTTATGACGAGCTCTTCGTCACCTCCATAAACAAGAAACATATCCTTAGACCTTTTCAGGTACTTCAGGATGTTCTTGACCGCTGTCCAGTGTTTCGTACCGGGATCACTTTGGTACCTCCCTACCAAACTTATGGCAAGGTTCACATCAGGTCTGGTACACAGCATGGCATACATGATAGAACCTATGGCCGAGGCATAGGGAATGACACTCATCTTTTCTCTATCTTCTGCCGTTGTCGGTGACTGAGCCTTGCTCAATCTCATACCTTGCAAAACAGGCAAGAATCCCTTCTTGGACTGATCCATATTGAACTTTTTCAATATCTTGTCAAGGTATGTACTTTGTGAAAGACCAATGAGGCGTCTTGATCTATCTCTATAGATTTTGATGCCTAATATGTAAGCAGCTTCTCCAAGGTCCTTCATTGAAATACTTTTATTCAAGTAGGCCTTTACATTTTCCAAGAATTCTATATCATTTCCCATCAGCAATATGTCCTCCACATATAATATGAGAAATGCCACAGAGCTCCCACTCACTTTCTTGTAAATACAGGCTTCTCCATAAGTCTGTATAAATCCAAACGCTTTGATCACATCATTAAAGCAAATATTCCAACTCCGAGATGCTTGCACCAGCCCGTAAATCGAGCGCTAGAGCTTGCATACCTTGTTAGCGTTCTCTGGATCGACAAAACCTTCCGGCTGCATCATATACAACTCTTCCTTGAGGAAGCCATTAAGGAATGCTGTTTTGACGTCCATTTGCCATATCTCATAATCATAGAATGCGGCAATAGCTAACATGATTCTGACTGACTTCAGCATCGCTACGGGAGAGAAAGTCACGTCGTAGTCAATCCCTTGAACTTGTCGATAACCCTTAGCGACAAGCCGAGCCTTATAGATGGTCACATTACCATCCGCGTCTGTCTTCTTCTTAAATATCCATTTATTTTCTATGGCGTTCCTATCATCAGGCAAGTCCACCAAAGTCCATACTTTGTTTTCATACATGGATTCTATCTCGGATTTCATGGCTCCAAGCCATTTATGGGAATCCGGGCCCGCCATCGCTTCTTCATAGTTCGAAGGTTCACCGTTGTCTAACAACATGATTTCCAGGACAGGGTTGCCGTACCACTCTGGTGCGGAACGTGCCCATGTGGACCTTCGAAGTTCAGTAGTAACTTGATTTCTTTCTTCATGATCATCATCATGAACTTCCTCCCTTGTCGGTGCAGGCACCTCAGGAACAATTTCCTGCGCTGCGCTACTTTCCGGTCCAGGAGGGGTGACTGTCACCTCATCAAGTTCTACTTTCCTCCCACTCACTTCTTTCGAGAGAAACTCTTTCTCCAGAAAGCATCCATTCTTGGCAACAAAGACTTTGCCTTCGGATCTGTGGTAGAAGGTGTACCCAATCGTTTCCTTTGGGTATCCTATGAAGACGCATTTTTCCGATTTGGGTTCGAGCTTTTCAGGTTGAAGTTTCTTGACATAAGCATCGCAACCCCAAACTTTTTAGAAACGACAGCTTCGGTTTCTTGCCAAACCAAAGTTCATACGGAGTCGTCTCAACGGATTTCGACGGAGCCCTATTTAAAGTGAATGCGGCAGTCTCTAAAGCATAACCCCAAAAAGATAGCGGTAAATCGGTGAGGGACATCATAGATCGCACCATGTCCAACAGAGTACGATTTCGACGTTCGGACACACCGTTACGTTGAGGTGTTCCGGGCGGTGTCAATTGTGAAACAATTCCATAGTTCTTAAGGTGTGTGCCAAATTCATGACTTAAATATTCACCCCCACGATCTGATCGTAAGAACTTTATTTTTCTGTCACGTTGATTCTCAACCTCATTCTGAAATTCCTTGAACTTTTCGAAGGTCTCAGACTTGTGTTTCATCAAATAGATATACCCGTATCTACTCAAGTCATCTGTGAGGGTGAGAACGTAACGATAGCCTCCGCGAGCCTCAACACTCATTGGACCGCACACATCGGTATGTATGATTTCCAATAAGTTGGTTGCTCACTCCATTGTTCCGGAGAACGGAGTCTTGGTCATCTTGCCCAATAGGCATGGTTCGCACGTGTCAAATGATTCATAATCAAGAGACTCTAGAAGTCCATCTGATTGGAGCTTCTTCATACATTTGACACCAATATGACCAAGGCGGCAATGCCACAAGTATGTGGGACAATCATTATCAACTTTACATCTTTTGCATCTACACTATGAATATGTGTATCATCACGTTCGAGATTCATCAAAAATAAACCATTGACCAGCGGGGCATGACCATAAAACATATCTCTCAAATAAATAGAACAACCATTATTCTCCGATTTGAAAGAGTAGCCATCTCGCATAAGACGAGATCCAGATACAATGTTCATGCGCAAAGCTGGTACTAAATAACAATTATTAAGGTTTAAAACTAATCCCGAGGGTAGATGTAGAGGCAGCGTGCCGACGGCGATCACATCGACCTTGGAACCATTCCCGACGCGCATCGTCACCTCATCCTTTGCCAGTCTCCGCTTATTCCGCAGCTCCTGTTTTGAGTTACAAATGTGAGCAACTGCACCGGTATCAAATACCTAGGAGCTACTACGAGTGCTGGTAAGGTACACATCAATAACAAGTATATCACATATACCTTTGACGTTTTCGGCCTTCTTGTCTGCTAAGTATTTGGGGCAGTTCCGCTTCCAGTGACCCGTTCCCTTGCAATAAAAGCACTCTGTCTCAGGCTTGGGTCCATGCTTTGGCTTCTTCCCGGCAACAGGCTTACCGGGCGCGGCAACTCCCTTGCCGTCCTTCTTGAAGTTCTTCTTACCCTTGCCTTTCTTGGACTTAGTGGTTTTATTGACCATCAACACTTGATGTTCTTTCCTGATGTCCACCTCCACTGATTTCAGCATCGAATACACCTCGGGAATGGACTTCTCCATCCCCTGCATATTGAAGTTCAACACGAAGCTCTTGAAGCTTGGTGGGAGCGACTGGAGGATTCTGTCAACGACCGCTTCATCTGGGAGATTCATTCCCAGCTGAGACAAGTGGTTGTGCAATCCAGAAATCTTGAGGATGTGCTCACTGACAGAACTGTTTTCCTCCATCTTACAGCTGTAGAATGCGTCGGAGACATCATATCTCTCGACTCGGGCATGAGCTTGGAAAACCATTTTCAGCTCTTCAAACATCTCATATGCTCTGTGGTGCTCAAAACGTTTTTGGAGCCCCGACTCTAAGCTGTAAAGCATGCCGCACTGAACCAGGGAGTAATCATCACTACGCGACTGCCAGACGTTCAAAACGTCTTGGGCCGCATCGGGAGCAGGTGCATCACCTATCGGTGCTTCAAGGACATATGATCTCTTGCCAGCTATGAGGATAATCCTCAGGTTATGGACCCAATCCGTATAGTTGCTACCATCGTCTTTCAGCTTGGTTTTCTCTAGGAACGCGTTGAAGTTGAGGGAAACTGGAGCGTGGGCCATTTGATCTACAAGAGATATTGTAAAGAATTTAGACTAAGTTCATGATAATTAAGTTCATCTTAATCAAATTTTAATGAACTCCCACACAGAATGACATCTCTCTAGTCATCTAAGTGATACACGATCCGAATCGACTAGCCCATGTCCGATCATCACGTGAGACGGACTAGTCATCAACGGTGAACATCTTTATGTTGATCGTATCTTCTATACGACTCGTGTTCGACCTTTCGGTCTTCCGTGTTCCGAGGCCATGTCTGTACATGCTAGGCTCGTCAAGTGAACCCTGATACGTCCAAAATGCATCACTATTTTGTATCATAATTTATCCTTATTCACTGATATATTTCACGTTACGGTGATGTTCTTATGTTGTTTTGGTCTATTTTACACAGTTTGCAAACTTTCCGATGCCGAAGCAGCAGACGCAGGATTCAGCAGTAAAAAGTGGACGCTGAGTTGCTGAAGAAGAATACCTCCAAATTACCTGAAAATTGACAGGAGATATTTTTCAGACGGATCACGAAGGCACGCGAAAGGGCAACCAGAGGGGGGCCACAGGGTGCCCAGGCGGCCTGGGGGCGCGCCCCCCCTGGCCGCGCCGGGGGGGGGGGGGGGCGCCTGGAGCCCCTGGCCCACCTCTGGCCGCCCCCTTTTGCATATATGCTCTCCGTTATCCAAAAACCCTAGAGACGGGAATTTTTACGGAGTTCCGCCGCCGCTCCGTGGCGGAAACCTACATAGAAGAAAAAGCCATCTCCGGCGGGCAGATTCCGCCGGGGAGATCACCTCCCGGAAGGGGAGATCGTCGCCATCGTCATCACCATCGTCACGGGCATCATCGAGATCATCATCAACATCATTCCCAACACCAGCACCATCTCCATCTTCATCCAAATCTCATCTTACAATCGCAACTTGTGTTGTAACTCGTACTACCTATCCTCTCTACTCCATCGGTGTTGATTACTACTTTGTGGTGAATGCTATTGAGTTTTGTTGGAGAAATATTATTATGTCCAGATTGTTCATCACATATTTATCCCCACTGATCATGATCTCTTTTATGTCTCGTGAGTTGTTACCTTAGTTCTTGAGGACATGGGGAAAGTCTTGTTGTTAGTAGTCATATGCTGTTGAAGTAATATGTGTTGTTTGATACTTAAGTTGTGTTGTCATTCTACTAGTGGTGTTGTGTGAGTCGAACACCCAACACTTCGCCTTATTAAGGACCTAGGAGAATACATTGTGTATAAAGAATGCTTATGGTGGGTTGCCGGAGTGACAGAAACCTGAACCCCAGTTCGCACGCTTTCGCATAAGGGAATAATGGATCCTCGATCGTATTGCTATGGTTAGGCTTTTGCCTTAAATTCTATCTTGTATATGCGGATGCTTGCAAGGTGTTTAATCATAAGAGTGCACTCATCTTAGTCTAGAGAGTGTACTAGCATAGATCCACCCACTCAACACTTATCAACACATAACATAGTATCGATACGGAATATGGTGAAAGCACATGACTACCTCTCCCGTGTGTCCTCAGGAACGCTTTAGTCTTTATAAGTTCAGTTGATAGGGCTCTCCTTTGCTAAGAAAGGATTGGGCCACTTGATACTCTCAGTACCTTTTACATTACTTGCTTTTACTTTACTGTTGCTTATACCGAGAAAACCCCCAAAAGTTATCTTTCAGTGCTTGCAGTAATTTCTTGCTCAGAATCGCTTATCAATACCTTCATCTCCTCGTTGGGTTCGACACTCTTACTTATCGAAAACGCTGCAATAGATCTCTTACGGTTGTGGGTCATCAAGTACCGTTTTCTGGCGCCGTTGTCGGGGAGCGTAGCGCTATTGGTAAAGTGAAACTGGTAAGAAAGTTTTTTATAATTCTGTTTTTATTTTTGCTATTTGCTGCCCCTTGTCCTTATGGACAACCCTATTATTGGATCGTTGCTTGCGGGAAGACGCCCCACACCTGTGGTGGTTGATCCTCCCCCTACTGAAATTGTGCCTTATAAAATACCAGCTGGTATTATCGATTATGTTTTGGCTAATCGTTATGCAGGAGACAGACATCCCGGTGAACACTTGCTATATCTGTCACAACTATGTTCATTATTTAAGCTTGCAGGTGTATCGAGGGAGTTTGTCATGAGGAAATTTTTTGTCGTATCACTTATAGATAAAGCTTCAGATTGGTATGGGCTTCTCGATAACTCACACTTGCTGGACTGGCAGGAGCTTATGTCTCTCTTTTATACTAAGTTTTATCCTCTTCATGAAATTCATCGAGACAGGAATTGTATCTATAACTTTAGGTCTCGTGACGGAGAAAGCATTGCTCAAGCTTGGGGGAGATTGAAGTCCCTAATGCTCAAATGCCCTATTCATAAGCTTCCCAAGGAAATTATACTTACAAATTTTTATGCCAGGCTTTCTCGTCAGGATAAGGAGATGCTGGATGCCTCCTCTAGTGGGGTATTTCAGAAGAAGAGTGTTGAAGAAAGGTGGGATCTCATTGAAAGAATCCAGAGGAATACCGAAGATTAGGAAATTGATAAAGGTATTGAACCCGCTATAAATTATGAACATGATTATATTGAGAGCTATGTGAAAACTGATTACTTCAATACTTTTTGCTCTAAGATTGGTCTTGATTCCCATCTAGTGATTGATTTGTGTAAGAATTTTGCCTCTCACGTTGATTCTTTTAAAAAGAAGAGAGACCACCATGAACCTTTTAAAGAACCACCTATTGATATTTATGTTGCTTACCCTATTTTGCCTGCAGTTATATATGAAAAGCCTCCTTTTTCCACGAGGATAAGGGAGCACTCTCTTGTGACAGGCATAATAAATAAAAGTGAGAGAAGAGTTGATGAGCCTGAGGACCAGATCAGGGTCGATCCTCAAGTTGCATTGATTAAAGACCTTGCTACTAATGATATTTTGGATTCCGATATAAATTTTTGTGCTGTTTCCACTAACCTTGTCACAGCAAAGAATAAAGGCCCAATTTCAGGTACTCCAGTGGTATCTGTTAAAATAGGAGATCACAATTATTATGGGCTATGCGATTTGGGATCGAGTGCAAGTGCTATCCCCTATTCACTTTATGAAGAGATCATCGGTGAGATTTCTCCTTGTGAACTTGAAGAAGTTGATGTTACTATTCATCTTGCAAATAGAACAACTATCTCTCCTATCGGAATTGTGAGGGACGTTGAAGTCCTATGTGGAAAGGTAAAATACCCTACCGACTTTGTAGTACTTGGTTCAGAGAGGGACAATTTTTGTCCAATTATTTTTGGTAGACCTTTTCTTAGAACTTGTGGAGCTATAATAGATTGCAAGAAAGGTAAAGTTTCTGTTGAATTCGATGGTGAGCCATATGAATTTAATTTTTCTAAGTTCTCTAAGCAGCCTCGTGGTACTGATTTACCTAGTGATGTTAAAATTATTGAAAGTATTGCCTCTATTGCTATTCCCCCTAATGATCCTTTGCAATAATACATGGAGGGCCACGAGAATGATTTGCATATGCAGGAAAGAAATGAACTAGATGAAATATTCTTGAGGCAGCCTGCTATCCTGAAGCACAACCTTCCGGTTGAACCTTTGGGAATTTTATCAAAACCGAAAGAAGACCCGGTGTTCGATCTTAAACCTCTTCCCGATACGCTCAAGTATGCTTATTTAGATGAAAAGAAAGTATATCCTGTTATTATCAATTCTAACCTTTCAGGATATGAAGAAGAGCGATTATTGGAAGTACTTCGTAAACACCGAGGCGCAATTGGCTACACCCTTGATGACCTTAAGGGGATTAGTCCATCTATCTGTCAACATACTATCAACCTTGAGCCTGATTCTAAACCAGTTGTTGATCATCAACGACGGTTGAACCCGAAGATGATGGATGTCGTGAGAACTGAGATTCTTAAGCTTCTAGCCGCATGTATTATCTACCCTATAGCTGATAGTAAGTGGGTAAGTCTGGTACATTGTGTTCCTAAGAAAGGAGGTACAACTGTGGTTCCTAATGACAAAAATGGATTAATACATCAGAGAATTATTATTGGATATAGAATGTGTATTGATTACATGAAGTTGAACAAGGCAACCAGGAAGGATCACTACCCGTTGCCGTTCATCGACCAAATGCTTGAAAGGTTATCCAAAAATACCCACTTTTGTTATCTCGATGGTTATTCTGGCTTCTCTCAAATTCATGTTAACACTGCCGATCAAGAGAAGACCACTTTTACTTGTTCCTTTGGTACTTATGCTTACAGGCGTATGCCTTTTGGTTTATGTAATGCCCCTGCTACTTTTCAAAGGTGTATGTCTGTTATCTTTCATGGTTTCTGCGGGGATATTATGGAAGTCTTCATGGACGATTTCTCCATCTATGGAACTTCTTTTGACCATTGTCTTCACAACCTTAATAAAGTTTTGCAGAGATGCGAGGAGACAAATTTGGTACTCAACTGGGAAAAGTGCCACTTTATGGTTAATGAAGGAATTGTTCTTGGTCACAAGATTTCCGAAAGGGGAATTGAAGTGGACAAAGCCAAGATCGAAGCTATTGAGAGGATGCCCTATCCAAGGGACATCAAAGGTATTCGTAGTTTTCTCGGTCATGCAGGTTTTTATAGAAGATTTATTAAAGACTTTTCTAAGACCTCAAGACCCCTCACTAATCTTCTCCAGAAGGACGTTCCTTTTGTATTTGATGAAAATTGTAAGGAAGCTTTTGAAGTCCTTAAGAAAGCTTTAATAACCGCCCCTATAGTACAACCACCTGACTGGAATTTACCTTTTGAGATTATGTGTGATGCAAGTGATTTTGTTGTTGGAGCTGTTTTAGGACAAAGAGTTGATAAGAAATTAAATGTTATACATTATGCTAGCAAAACACTTGATAGTGCTCAAAGGAATTATGCTACTACTGAAAAGGAATTCTTAGCTGTAGTTTTTGCTTATGATAAGTTTAGGCAGTATATTGTTGATTCCAATGTTATTATTCATACTGATCATGCTGCCATTAAGTACCTTATGACAAAGAAGGATGCCAAGCCAAGGCTTATCAGATGGGTACTCCTTCTTCAAGAATTTGATTTGCAGATTGTTGATAGGAAAGGGGAAGACAATCCTGTGGCGGACAATCTTTCAAGGATGGAAGATATACCGCATGATCCCATCCCAGTCAACGATAGTTTCCCAGACGAGAAACTTGCCGTTGTAAAAGTCAATCTCTTTCCGATCCTTGGTATGCAGATTATGCTAATTTATTGTTGCAAAGTATTTGCCTCCAGGTCTAACATTTCAGCAAAGGAAGAAGTTCTTTCATGATTTGAGGCACTACTTTTGGGATGACCCACATCTTTTCAAAGAAGGTCCCGATGGGATCGTGAGAAGATGCATTCCGGAACATGAGCAGAAGGACATTCTCAGATGGTGTCATGATAGTCCCTACGGAGGACATCATGCCGGTGAGAGGACTGCACATAAGGTTCTTCAATCAGGTTTTTATTGGCCTACTCTCTTTAAAGATGCTAGAAATTATGTTTTAGCCTGTGATAAATGTCAGAGAGTTGGTAACATTAGTAGAAGGAATGAGATGCCTATGAATTACTCACTAGTGATTGAACCTTTCGATTGTTGGGGTTTTGATTTTATGGGTCCTTTTCCTTCTTCGCACAAGTACACTCACATTTTAGTAGCTGTTGATTATGTGACCAAGTGGGTTGAAGCAATCCCCACTGAAAGTGCTGATCACAAGACATCTTTGAAAATGCTTAAAGATGTAATATTTCCTAGGTTTGGTGTACCAAGGTATCTCATGACTGATGGGGGATCACACTTCACGCACGGAGCTTTTAGAAAAGCTTTGGCAAAATACGATGTTAATCATAGAATTGCTTCACCATATCATCCTCAAACTAGTGGGCAAGTTGAGCTCACCAATAGAGAGATTAAGTTGATCTTGCAAAAAACAGTAAACAGAAATAGGAAGGATTGGTCAAACAAGTTAGGAGATGCTTTGTGGGCATATAGAACTGCTTACCAAAACCCCATGGGCATGTCTCCCTAAAAGATGGTGTATGGCAAGGCTTGCCATTTGCCATTAGAGTTAGAGCACAAAGCTTTCTGGGCTGTTAGAGAGCTTAACGCTGACCCAAAACTAGCTGGTGAGAAGCGTCTCATGAACTTGACTTCTCTAGATGAATGGAGAAGTGAAGTTTACGAGAGCGCTAAAATGTTCAAGGAAAAGGTAAAAAAGTGGCATGATAGGAAGATTCTGAAACGTGAATTTAATGTTGGTGATAAAGTTTTGTTGTTCAGATCCCGTTTCAGGTTTTCTCCAGGTAAACTACTTTCCAGGTGGGAAGGACCATTTCATATTGAAGAAGTTTATCGGTCTGGTGCAATTAAGATTAATAATTTTGAAGGCACCAAACCTCAAGTTGTGAATGGGCAAAGACTTAAACATTACATAGCAAGAGACCCTTTCAATGTTGATGTGAATATAATACACACAACAACCCACGAAGAACATGTTGCAGCCCTGTTTCAGACGCCAGCAGAAGCAGAATAAAGAAAAGGTATGTAGTACTGTAAGGAAACATCGCGAACCGCCATAAAAGTTCCGTATTACGAGTTTCTGCAAAATTAGTAAAATTCCGAGCCTAAGTGGAGCCGGAGACGACCTCCAGGGAGTCCAGGCGCCCCCCTGGCGCGCCCCCCCTAGGCCGCGTCGGGAGGCCACCTGAACACCCGGGAGTCCGTCTCCGACCCCGCTTTGGTCCGTTACCTTCCTTTCTGTGCATAAATTTTTGCTATATATTTGCCCGGATTGTTCCGGCAACGTATCTTGCGATTTCGTGTGTTTTCTCTTCGATCTGTTTCTGCCAGGGAATCTTTCAGCTGAATTTAGGTGCCATGGCTTCTCCAAGTTCCCCCAAGGACAAGTTCGTCGTCAACGTCATCAACCCTTACCTCGCTGAGGTGAAGAAGCACCCTCAGGTTGTTCAGATGAAGGACGGCGTCCTTCATCAAGAAGATCTGAAGGGACCTATCAAGGAGGGGAGCATCCAGGCCAGGCTGGGAGAAGTGGAGAAAGAAGTCTTCGAGCACAAGAAGATGATCGAGCGTGGTGTTGAAGCTAACTTTGACATCACCAACGAGCTGAAGAACTACTTCCTGAAGGAGATGGAGGAGATGTGGAAAAGCATCACCGCGTCTGAAGAAAGAATTGAAGAACTTCAAGGGCAAATTCATGATCTACATCGCCAGAACTGTGAGTATGAACTAAGGTTTATGCGCATGAGTTTGGGTGCTGAATGCAGGACTCAGGAGACGAGCTTCTCAAAGGAGGCTTTAGCTAGATATCCATGGAAGCGTTTCGCCAAGGACTACGTGATCAACGCCAACAAGGATGATGAGTGAAATCTCCTGGGGTAACGGCATTCCCTTGGCTTGTTCCAAGCTTGGGGGAGTGCCCGGTATCATTATCTTTACCTTTTGTCTTTTAGAGTCAAGTAGAGTCGTATCATGTCTAGGGAGGTTGTTATATGAGATAGGTGTGTGCATTGAGGTCTATCACTCCTTCGGTGAAGAATTGTATCCGTGAGTGTGGAGTCGTCTATGATGGAATATTAATGAGAAGTTTATCGGTTCCTTTTGCTGCACTCGGTATTCTCTTCACGCAATCGACCTTATATGATGATTCTTATGGGGAGTATTGAACTTATGTCAGGTATGGCTATGAAACTTTATTTAATCTTGGCAAACATAGCTTTGGTCATAACAACAAGCATAATTTTCTTAAAAGTATCAACATAGCCAAAACCTTTATGTTATTATGCTTGAAGTGTTATGCTGACAAGGAAGACAACTTGATGTGTTATGCTTATTTCAATGTTCATGCTTGATATTGCTTTGCATCTTAGTCATCATCAGTTGTCTGCTCTCTCAAAACCTTTGCTAGCCTAACTCTGTACTAAGCGGAATTCTGCTTGTGCATCCATACCCTTAAGACAATACCTTCCATATGAGTCCACCATACCTACCTACTCGTGGTATTCCACTACCACCTCCTAAAAGTATATAATTTATGTGTTATCCTTAAATGTTCAAAATCTTTTATTTTGTGCCTCTGTTTTAGCTCATGAGGAAGTAATAGCTAATTCATGATCTTTTTGAGTCGGACAAGCTTCACCCCGGGATTGCATGTCTAATGTGCTAACCCATAATACGAGAAGGAACTGGCAAAGAGTGCGCCCGGCTCGAAAATAATATAACAAACAAACCCTCCTTCACACTTTGTTCATGAGAAATCAGAAAACTTGGACAGTGATTAACAAAGGAGAATAAGAGGATGTGATCATCCTCGAGCGGGAGCCGTTCCTCGAAACTTGTCCAGCTCAGGAAGTAGTTGAGTTATCTATTAGCATTCGTTGACAAATCATGCACCTCTCCAAACTTGTTTTCATTCTGTTTGATTTGAGGATAGCACATGAGTTTTCCCTACTACCCTAGAGCAGGGCCTATCTTTTAATTTTAAGCTGAGTCAGTTATCCCCACTTCCTTCTATTTATCAAAGAGAGCAGACATTTGATGTTGATAAGGATTCATTCATATAAGGCTGCATTAAGATTCGTCATATCATATCCTTGTTGACATTATCATTCGATAAGTAAGTTGTTTGTCATGCCCAGCTAAGGCAAATATCTTCCTTTGTGTTAACACTTTCACTTCTTACCTATTAACATGTTATTTCAAAAAGCTTCAATTGATCTCATCAAAATATAAGAGCAAAAGTTAAATATACTTGTTGTTCTTTGACCAAAGGACATGTTTGCCATGATATAATGAGTTTCCTTATCCCTACTTTCGAATATAAGTGTTATCACTCTTTTATAAGGGCTTTATGAATTGAAGATTGCTGTTGAGGATATTTGAGTTGGTAAAGAAACTATGATGCTTCTTGTCCGTATTCTATTTATCGACACTCCACTCTCTAAACTTGTGGACAGGTTTACCGAGCTCAGTATTCGCTTGGGGACAAGCGAGGTCTAAGCTTGGGGGTGTTGATACGTCCAAAATGCATCACTATTTTGTATCATAATTTATCCTTATTCATTGATATATTTCACGTTACGGTGATGTTCTTATGTTGTTTTGGTCTATTTTACACAGTTTGCAAACTTTCCGATGCCGAAGCAGCAGACGCAGGATTCAGCAGTAAAAAGTGGACGCTGAGTTGCTGAAGAAGAATACCTCCAAATTACCTGAAAATTGACAGGAGATATTTTTCAGACGGATCACGAAGGCACGCGAAAGGGCAACCAGAGGGGGGCCACAGGGTGCCCAGGCGGCCTGGGGGCGCGCCCCCCTGGCCGCGCCGGGGGGGGCGCCTGGAGCCCCTGGCCCACCTCTGGCCGCCCCCTTTTGCATATATGCTCTTCGTTATCCAAAAACCCTAGAGACGGGAATTTTTACGGAGTTCCGCCGCCGCTCCGTGGCGGAAACCTACAGAGAAGAAAAAGCCATCTCCGGCGGGCATATTCCGCCGGGGAGATCACCTCCCGGAAGGGGAGATCGTCGCCATCGTCATCACCATCGTCACGGGCATCATCGAGATCATCATCAACATCATCCCCAACACCAGCACCATCTCCATCTTCATCCAAATCTCATCTTACAATCGCAACTTGTGTTCTAACTCGTACTACCTATCCTCTGTACTCCATCGGTGTTGATTACTACTTTGTGGTGAATGCTATTGAGTTTTGTTGGAGAAATATTATTATGTCCAGATTGTTCATCACATATTTATCCCCACTGATCATGATCTCTTTTATGTCTCGTGAGTAGTTACCTTAGTTCTTGAGGACATGGGGAAAGTCTTGTTGTTAGTAGTCATATGCTGTTGAAGTAATATGTGTTGTTTGATACTTAAGTTGTGTTGTCATTCTACTAGTGGTGTTGTGTGAGTCGAACACCCAACACTTCGCCTTATTAAGGACCTAGGAGAATACATTGTGTATAAAGAATGCTTATGGTGGGTTGCCGGAGTGACAGAAACCTGAACCCCAGTTCGCACGCTTTTGCATAAGGGAATAATGGATCCTCGATCGTATTGCTATGGTTAGGCTTTTGCCTTAAATTCTATCTTGTATTTGCGGATGCTTGCAAGGTGTTTAATCATAAGAGTGCACTCATCTTAGTCTAGAGAGTGTACTAGCATAGATCCACCCACTCAACACTTATCAACACATAACATAGTATCGATACGGAATATGGTGAAAGCACATGACTACCTCTCCCGTGTGTCCTCAGGAACGCTTTAGTCTTTATAAGTTCAGTTGCTAGGGCTCTCCTTTGCTAAGAAAGGATTGGCCCACTTGATACTCTCAGTACCTTTTACATTACTTGCTTTTACTTTACTGTTGCTTATACCGAGAAAACTCCTAAAAGTTATCTTTCAGTGCTTGCAGTAATTTCTTGCTCAGAATCGCTTATCAATACCTTCTGCTCCTCGTTGGGTTCGACACTCTTACTTATCAAAAACGCTGCAATAGATCCCTTACGGTTGTGGGTCATCAAACCCTATGTGTATCGCGTGTGTAAATCTGGCTTACACCCGTTGTATGCGAACGTTAGAACCTATCATACCCGATCATCACGTGGTGCTTCGGAGCAACGAACTTTAGCAACGGTGCATAGTTTGGGGGAACACAATTCTTGAAATTTTTAGTGAGAGATCATCTTATTTACTACCGTCGTTCTAAGTAAACAAGATGCATAAACATGATAAACATCACATGCAATCAATTAAAGTGACATGATATGGCCAATATCATCTTGCTCCTTGGATCTCCATCTTCGGGGCACCATGATCATCTTGTCACCGGCTCGACACCATGATCTTCATCATCGTGTCTTGAAGAAGTCGTCACGCCAACTATTACTTCTGCTACTATTGCTAACGTTTAGCAATAAAGTAAAGTAATTACATAGCGTTTATTCAGTGACACGCAGGTCATACAATAATTAAGACAACTCCTATGGCTCCTGCCGGTTGTCAAGTTCATCGACATGCAAGTCGTGATTCCCTATTACAAGAACATGATCAGTCTCATACATCACATATATCATTCATCACATCTTCTTTTGGCCATACTACATCACATAGCACATGCTGCAAAAACAAGTTAGACGTCCTCTAATTGTTGTTGCAAGTTTTTACGTGGCTTCTATAGGATTTCTAGCAAGAACGTTTCTTACCTACGCCAAAACCACAATGTGATTTGTCAATTTCTATTTACCCTTCATAAGGACCCTTTTCATCGAATCCGATCCGACTAAAGTAGGAGAGACAGACACCCGCCAGCCACCTTATGCAACTAGTGCATGTCTGTCGGTGGAACCAGTCTCACGTAAGCGTAAGTGTAAAGTCGGTCCGGGCCGCTTCACCCCACAATACCGCCGAATCAAGAATTACAAGTAACGGCAAGAAAGTTGAACAAACTCAAACGCCCACAACTGTTTTGTGTTCTACTCGTGCAAGATGCTACGCATAAGACCTAGCTCTAATACCACTATTGGGGAACGTAGCAGAATTCAAAATTTTCTACGCTTTCACCAAGATCCAACTAAGGAGACATCTAGCAACGAGCAAATAAGAGTGCATCTACATACCGTTATGGAGATTGCGAGCGGAAGCTTTCGAAGAAGCGTGGATGAAGTAGTCGTACTCTTCGCGTTCTTCGTCACCGATGATCTAGCGCCGAACGGACGGCACCTCCGCGTTCAACACACGTCCGGTATAGCAACGTCACCTCCTTCTTGATCCAGCAAGGGGGGAGGAGAGGTCGTCGGAGATCCAGCAGCACAACGGCGTGGTGGTGGATGCAGTGGAGAATCCTGCTGGGCTTCGCCGGGCGCCCTGCGTTAAGGAGACGGAGGTGTGACGGGAGGGCGAAAGGCGCCAGGGCAAGGGTGCGGCTGCCCTCTCCCCCCCCACATATATATAAGGGGCCAGGGGGTGTCCCATGCCCTGCAGATGGCATCTGCAGGGTGGGGCGGCGGCCAGGGGGGGATTCTTGCCCCCCAAGGCAAGGTGGCGCCCCCTCCCCCCTAGGGTTTCAACCCTAGGCGCATGGGGAGGAGGGCCCATGTGGTGCGCCAGCCCATTAGGGCTGGCCACTTCCCCCTTGCTGCCCAGGGGCCCCACCGGGATGGGTGGCCCCACCCGGTGAACCCCCGGGGCCCCTCCGGTGGTCCCGGGACACTCCCGGTGACCCCCGGAGATCACCCGATGGCCGAAACCTGACTTCCTATATATCATTCTTTACCTCCGGACCATTCCGGAACTCCTCGTGACGTCCGGGATCTCATCCGGGACTCCGAACAACTTTCGGGTTTCCACGTGCATGTATCTCTACGACCCTAGCGTTACCGAACCTTAAGTGTGTAGACCCTACGGGTTCGGGAGACACGTAGACATGACTGAGACCACTCTCCGGTCAATAACCAACAGCGGGATCTGGATACCCATGTTGGTTCCCACGTGTTCCTCGATGATCTTCATCGGATGACCCACCGTGTCAAGGATTCACTCAATCCCGTATGTCATTCCCTTTGTCCATCGGTACGGTACTTGCCCGAGATTCGATCGTCGGTATTCCCGATACCTTGTTCAATCTCGTCATGGCAAGTCTCTTTACTCGATCCGTAATCCATCATCCCGTGACTAACTCTTTAGTCACTTTGAGCTCATTATGATGATGTCTTACCGAGTGGGCCCAGAGGTACCTCTCCGTCATACGGAGTGACAATATCCCAGTCTCGGTTCGTACCAACTCAACAGACACTTTCGGTGATACCCGATGCGTACCTTTATAGCCACCCAGTTACGTTGTGACGTTTGGCACACCCAAAGTATTCCTACGGTATCTGGGAATTGTACAACCTCATGGTCTAAGGAATAAATACTTGACACCGAAAAGCTTATGCATTATGAACTATACGATCTCGTGCTATGCTCAGGATTGGGTCTTGTCCATCACATCATTCTCCCAATGATATGATCCCGTTATCACTAACATCCTATGTCCATGGTCAGGAAACCGTGACCATCTGTTGATCAACGAGCTGGTAACTAGAGGCCTACCAGGGACTCATTGTGGTCTATATATTCACACATGTATCGCTGTTTCCATACAATACAATTCAAGCATGAATAACAGACGATTATCATGAACAAGGAAATATAATAATAATACTTTTATTATTGCCTCTAGGGCATATTTCCAACAGTCTCCGACTTGCACTAGAGTTAATAATCTAGTTACATTGTGATGAATCGAACACCCATAGAGTTCTGGTGTTGATCATGTTTTGCCCGTGGAAGAGGTTTAGTCAACGGGTCTGCAACATTCAGATCCGTATGCACTTTACAAATATCTATATCTCCATCTTGAACATAATTCCGGATGGAGTTGAAACGACGCTTGATGTGCTTGGTCTTCTTGTGAAACCTGGGCTCCTTGGTAATAGCAATAGCACCAGTGTTGTCACAGAAGAGAGTCATCGGGCTTGACGCGCTTGGAATGACTCCTAGGTCGGTGATGAATTCCTTCATCTAGACTCCTTCCTGCGCTGCTTCAGAAGCAGCTATGTACTCCGCTTCACATGTAGATGCTGCCACGACGCTTTGCTTGCAACTGCACCAGCTGACTGCCCCACCATTCAAAATATACACGTATCCGGTTTGTGACTTTGAGTCATCCAGATCTGTGTCGAAGCTAGCATCGACGTAACCTTTTACGACGAGCTCTTCGTCACCTCCATAAGCGAGAAACATATCCTTAGTCCTTTTCAGGTACTTCAGGATGTTCTTGACCGCTGTCTAGTGTTCTGTACCGGGATCACTTTGGTACCACCCATACCAAACTTATGGCAAGGTTCACATCAGGTCTGGTACACAGCATGGCATACATGATAGAACCTATGGCTGAGCCATAGGGAATGACACTCATCTTTTCTCTATCTTCTGCCGTGGTCGGCGACTGAGCCTTGCTCAATCTCATACCTTGCAAAACAGGCAAGAATCCCTTCTTGGACTAATCCATATTGAACCTTTTGAATATCTTGTCAAGGTATGTACTTTGTGAAAGACCAATGAGGCGTCTTGATCTATCTCTATAGATTTTGATGCCTAATATGTAAGCAGCTTCTCCAAGGTCCTTCATTGAAAAACTTTTATTCAAGTAGGCCTTTACATTTTCCAAGAATTCTATATCATTTCCCATCAGCAATATGTCATCCACATATAATATGAGAAATGCCACATAGCTCCCACTCACTTTCTTGTAAATACAGGCTTCTCCATAAGTCTGTATAAATCCAAACGCTTTGATCACATCATTTAAACGAATATTCCAACTCCGAGATGCTTGCACCAGCCCGTAAATCGAGCGCTGGAGCTTGCATACCTTGTTAGCGTTCTCTGGATCGACAAAACCTTCCGGTTGCATCATATACAACTCTTCATTGAGGAAGCCATTAAGGAATGCTGTTTTGACGTCCATTTGCCATTACAGGGGGGGCCCAAACAGTGGAATGGTCCGGAAGCGTCCATTTAGTCAACGGGAAGAAGCCAAAGCACTGTTGGGGAACGTAGCAGAATTCAAAAAAATTCTACGCTTTCACCAAGATCCAACTAAGGAGACATCTAGCAACGAGCAAATAAGAGTGCATCTACATACCGTTATGGAGATTGCGAGCGGAAGCTTTCGAAGAAGCGTGGATGAAGTAGTCGTACTCTTCGCGTTCTTCGTCACCGATGATCTAGCGCCGAACGGACGGCACCTCCGCGTTCAACACACGTCCGGTACAGCAACGTCACCTCCTTCTTAATCCAGCAAGGGGGGAGGAGAGGTCGTCGGAGATCCAGCAGCACAACGGCGTGGTGGTGGATGCAGTGGAGAATCCTGCTGGGCTTCGCCGGGCGCCCTGCGTTAAGGAGACGGAGGTGTGACGGGAGGGGGAGAGGCGCCAGGGCAAGGGTGCGGCTGCCCTCTCACCCCCACCCCCCACATATATATAGGGGGCCAGGGGGTGTCCCATGCCCTGCAGATGGCATCTGCAGGGTGGGGCGGCGGCCAGGGGGGGATTCTTGCCCCCCAAGGCAAGGTGGCGCCCCCTCCCCCCTAGGGTTTCAACCCTAGGCGCATGGGGAGGAGGGCCCATGTGGTGCTCCAGCCCATTAGGGCTGGCCACTTCCCCCTTGCGGCCTTGGGGCCCCACCGGGATGGGTGGCCCCACCCGATGGACCCCCGGGACCCCTCCGGTGGTCCCGGGACACTCCCGGTGACCCCCGGAGATCACCCGATGGCCGAAACTGGACTTCCTATATATCATTCTTTACCTCCGGACCATTCCGGAACTCCTCGTGACTTCCGGGATCTCATCCGGGACTCCGAACAACTTTTGGGTTTCCACGTGCATGCATCTCTACGACCCTAGCGTTACCGAACCTTAAGTGTGTAGACCCTACGGGTTCGGACGACACGTAGACATGACCGAGACCACTCTCCGGTCAATAACCAACAGCGGGATCTGGATACCCATGTTGGTTCCCACGTGTTCCTCGATGATCTTCATCGGATGAACCACCGTGTCAAGGATTCACTCAATCCCGTATGTTATTCCCTTTGTCCATCGGTACGGTACTTGCCCGAGATTCGATCGTCGGTATTCCCGATACCTTGTTCAATCTCGTCATGGCAAGTCTCTTTACTCGATCCGTAATCCATCATCCCGTGACTAACTCTTTAGTCACTTTGAGCTCATTATGATGATGTCTTACCGAGTGGGCCCAGAGGTACCTCTTTGTCATACGGAGTGACAATATCCTAGTCTCGGTTCGTACCAACTCAACAGACACATTCGGAGATACCCGATGCGTACCTTTATAGCCACCCAGTTACGTTGTGACGTTTGGCACTCCCAAAGTATTCCTACGGCATCCGGGAGTTGCACAACCTCATGGTCTAAGGAATAAATACTTGACACCGAAAAGCTTATGCATTACGAACTATACGATCTCGTGCTATGCTCAGGATTGGGTCTTGTCCATCACATCATTCTCCCAATGATGTGATCCCGTTATCACTGACATCCTATGTCCATGGTCAGGAAACCGTGACCATCTGTTGATCAACGAGCTGGTAACTAGAGGCCTACCAGTAACTCATTGTGGTCTACATGTTCACACATGTATCGCTGTTTCCATACAATACAATTCAAGCATGAATAACAGACAATTATCATGAACAAGGAAATATAATAATAACACTTTTATTATTGCCTCTAGGGCATATTTCCAACAGTCTCCCACTTGCACTAGAGTCAATAATCTAGTTACATTGTGATGAATCGAACACCCATAGAGTTCTGGTGTTGATCATGTTTTGCCCGTGGAAGAGGTTTAGTCAACGGGTCTGCAACACTCAGATCCGTATGCACTTTACAAATATCTATATCTCCATCCTGAACATAATTCCCGATGGAGTTGAAACGGCGCTTGATGTGCTTGGTCTTCTTGTGAAACCTGGGCTCCTTGGTAATGGCAATGGCTCCAGTGTTGTCACAGAAGAGAGTCATCGGGCTTGTCGCGCTTGGAATGACTCCTAGGTCGGTGATGAACTCCTTCATCCAGACTCCTTCCTGTGCTGCTTTAGAAGCAGCTATGTACTCCGCTTCACATGTAGATGCTGCCACGACGCTTTGCTTGCAACTGCACCAGCTGAGTGCCCCACCATTCAAAATATACACGTATCCGGTTTGAGACTTAGAGTCATCCAGATCTGTGTCGAAGCTAGCATCGACGTAACCCTTTACGACGAGCTCTTCGTCACCTCCATAAATGAGAAACATATCCTTAGTCCTTTTCAGGTACTTGAGGATGTTCTTGACCGCTGTCCAATGTTTCGTACCGGGATCAGTTTGGTACCTCCCTACCAAACTTATGGCAAGGTTCACATCAGGTCTGGTACACAGCATGGCATACATGATAGAACCTATGGCCGAGGCATAGGGAATGACACTCATCTTTTCTCTATCTTCTGCCGTGGTCGGCGACTGAGCCTTGCTCAATCTCATACCTTGCAAAACAGGCAAGAGTCCCTTCTTGGACTGATCCATATTGAACCTTTTCAATATCTTGTCAAGGTATGTACTTTGTGAAAGAGCAATGAGGCGTCTTGATCTATCTCTATAGATTTTGATGCCTAATATGTAAGCAGCTTCTCCAAGGTCCTTCATTGAAATTTTTTTATTCAAGTAGGCCTTTACATTTTCCAAGAATTCTATATCATTTCCCATCAGCAATATGTCATCCACATATAATATGAGAAATGCCACAGAGCTCCCACTCACTTTCTTGTAAATACAGGCTTCTCCATAAGTTTATATAAATCCAAACGCTTTGATCACATCATTAAAGCGAATATTCCAACTCCGAGATGCTTGCACCAGCCCGTAAATCGAGCGCTGGAGCTTGCATACCTTGTTATCGTTCTCTGGATCGACAAAACCTTCCGGTTGCATCATATACAACTCTTCCTTGAGGAAGCCATTAAGGAATGTTGTTTTGACGTCCATTTGCCATATCTCATAATCATAGAATGCGGCAATAGCTAACATGATTCTGACTGAATTCAGCATCGCTACGGAGAGAAAGTCTCGTCGTAGTCAATCCCTTGAACTTGTCGATAACCCTTAGCGACAAGTCGAGCCTTATAGATGGTCACATTACCAACCGCGTTTGTCTTCTTCTTAAATATCCATTTATTTTCTATGGCACGCCTATCATCAGGCAAGTCCACCAAAGTCCATACTTTGTTTTCATACATGGATTCTATCTCGGATTTCATGGCTCCAAGCCATTTATTGGAATCCGGGCCCGCCATTGCTTCTTCATAGTTCGAAGGTTCACCGTTGTCTAACAACATGATTTCCAGGACAGGGTTGTCGTACCACTCTGGTGCGGAACGTGCCCTTGTGGACCTTCGAAGTTCAGTAGTAACTTGACCTGTTTCTTCATGATTATCATCATTAGCTTCCTCCCTTGTCGGTGCAGGAACCTCAGGAACAATTTCCTGCGCTGCGCTACTTTCCGGTCCAGGAGGGGTGACTGTCACCTCATCAAGTTCTACTTTCCTCCCACTCACTTCTTTCGAGAGAAACTCTTTCTCCAGAAAGCATCCATTCTTGGCAACAAAGACTTTGCCTTCGGATCTGTGGTAGAAGGTGTACCCAATCGTTTCCTTTGGGTATCCTATGAAGATGCATTTTTCCGATTTGGGTTCGAGCTTTTCAGGTTGAAGTTTCTTGACATAAGCATCGCAACCCCAAACTTTTTAGAAACGACAGCTTCGGTTTCTTGCCAAACCAAAGTTCATACGGAGTCGTCTCAACGGATTTCGACGGAGCCCTATTTAAAGTGAATGCGGCAGTCTCTAAAGCATAACCCCAAAAAGATAGCGATAAATCGGTGAGGGACATCATAGATCGCACCATGTCCAACAGAGTACGATTTCGACGTCCGGACACACCGTTACGTTGAGGAGTTCCGGGCGGTGTCAATTGTGAAACAATTCCACAGTTCCTAAGGTGTGTGCCAAATTCATGACATAAATATTCAGCCCCATGATCTGATCGTAAGAATTTTATTTTTCTGTCACGTTGATTCTCAACCTCATTCTGAAATTCCTTGAACTTTTCAAAGGTCTCGGACTTGTGTTTCATCAAATAGATATACCCGTATCTACTCATGTCATCTGTGAGGGTGAGAACGTAACGATAGCCTCCGCGAGCCTCAACACTCATTGGACCGCACACATCGGTATGTATGATTTCCAATAAGTTGGTTGCTCGCTCCATTGTTCCGGAGAACGGAGTCTTGGTCATCTTGCCCAATAGGCATGGTTCGCACGTGTCAAATGATTCATAATCAAGAGACTCTAGAAGTTCATCTAAATGGAGCTTCTTCATACGTTTGACACCAATATGACCAAGGAGGCAATGCCACAAGTATGTGGGACTATCATTATCAACTTTACATCTTTTGGCATCTACACTATGAATATGTGTATCATCATGTTCGAGATTCATCAAAAATAAACCATTGACCAGCGGGGCATGACCATAGAACATATCTCTCAAATAAATAGAACAACCATTATTCTCCGATTTGAAAGAGTAGCCATCTCGCATAAGACGAGATCCAGATACAATGTTCATGCTCGAAGCTGGTACTAAATAACAATTATTAAGGTTTAAAACTAATCCCGAGGGTAGATGTAGAGGCAGCGTGCCGACGGCGATCACATCGACCTTGGAACCATTCCCGATGCGCATCGCCACCTCATCCTTTGCCAGTCTCCGTTTATTCCGCAGCTCCTGTTTTGAGTTACAAATGTGAGCAACCGCACCGGTATCAAATACCCAGGAGCTACTACGAGTGCTGGTAAGGTACACATCAATAACATGTATATCACATATACCTTTGACATTGCCGGCCTTCTTGTCTGCTAAGTATTTGGGGCAGTTCCGCTTCCAGTGACCCGTTCCCTTGCAATAAAAGCACTCTGTCTCAGGCTTGGGTCCATGCTTTGGCTTCTTCCCGGCAACAGGCTTGCCGGGCGCGGCAACTCCCTTGCCGTCCTTCTTGAAGTTCTTCTTACCCTTGCCTTTATTGAACTTAGTGGTTTTATTGACCATCAACACTTGATGTTCTTTCTTGATGTCCACCTCCGCTGATTTCAGCATCGAATACACCTCGGGAATGGACTTCTCCATCCCCTGCATATTGAAGTTTAACACGAAGCTCTTGAAGCTTGGTGGGAGCAACTGGAGGATTCTGTCAACGACCGCTTCATCTGGGAGATTCATTCCTAGCTGAGACAAGCGGTTGTGCAATCCAGAAATCTTGAGGATGTGCTCACTGACAGAACTGTTTTCCTCCATCTTACAGCTGTAGAATGCGTCGGAGACATCATATCTCTCGACTCGGTCATGAGCTTGGAAAACCATTTTCAGCTCTTCGAACATCTCATATGCTCCGTGGTGCTCAAAACGTTTTTGGAGCCTCGACTCTAGGCTGTAAAGCATGCCGCACTGAACCAGGGAGTAATCATCACTACGCAACTGCCAGACGTTCAAAACGTCTTGGGCCGCATCGGGAGCAGGTGCATCACCTAGCGGTGCTTCAAGGACATATGATCTCTTGGCAGCTATGAGGATAATCCTCAGGTTACGGACCCACTCCGTATAGTTGCTACCATCGTCTTTCAGCTTGGTTTTCTCTAGGAACGCGTTGAAGTTGAGGGAAACTGGAACGTGGGCCATTTGATCTACAAGAGATATTGTAAAGAATTTAGACTAAGTTCATGATAATTAAGTTCATCTTAATCAAATTTTAATGAACTCCCACTCAGAATGACATCTCTCTAGTCATCTAAGTGATACACGATCCGAATCTACTAGCCCGTGTCCGATCATCACGTGAGACGGACTAGTCATCAACGGAGAACATCTTCATGTTGATCGTATCTTCTATACAACTCGTGTTCGACCTTTCGGTCTTCCGTGTTCCGAGGCCATGTCTGTACATGCTAGGCTCGTCAAGTGAACCCTAAGTGTATCGCGTGTGTAAATCTGGCTTACACCCGTTGTATGCGAACGTTAGAAACTATCACACCCGATCATCACATGGTGCTTCGGAGCAACGAACTTTAGCAACGGTGCACAGTTAGGGGGAACACAATTCTTGAAATTTTTAGTGAGAGATCATCTTATTTACTACCGTCGTTCTAAGTAGACAAGATGCATAAACATGATAAACATCACATGCAATCAATTAAAGTGACATGATATGGCCAATATCATATTGCTCCTTGGATCTCCATCTTCGGGGCACCATGATCATCTTGTCAACGGCTCGACACCATGATCTTCATTATCATGATCTCCATCATCGTGTCTTGAAGAAGTCGTCACGCCAACTATTACTTCTACTACTATGGGTAACGTTTAGCAATAAAGTAAAGTAATTACATAGCGTTTATTCAGTGACACGCAGGTCATACAATAATTAAGACAACTCCTATGGCTCCTGCCGGTTGTCAAGTTTATCGACATGCAAGTCGTGATTCCCTATTACAAAAACATGATCAATCTCATACATCACATATATCATTCATCACATCTTCTTTTGGCCATACCACGTCACATAGCACATGCTGCAAAAACAAGTTAGACGTCCTCTAATTGTTGTTGCAAGTTTTTACGTGGCTTCTATAGGTTTTCTAGCAAGAACATTTCTTACCTACGCCAAAACCACAACGTGATTTGTCAAATCCTATTTACCCTTCATAAGGACCCTTTTCATCGAATCTGATCCGACTATAGTAGGAGAGACAGACACCCGCCAGCCACCTTATGCATCTAGTGCATGTCTGTCGGTGGAACCAGTCTCACGTAAGCGTACGTGTAAAGTCGGTCCGGGCCGGTTCATCCCGCAATACCGCCGAATCAAGATTGACTAGTAACGGCAAGAAAGTTGAACAAACTCAAACGCCCACAACTGTTTTGTGTTCTACTCGTGCAAGATGCTACGCATAAGACCTAGCTCTGATACCACTATTGGGGAATGTAGCAGAATTCAAAAAAATTCTACGCTTTCACCAAGATCCAACTAAGGAGACATCTAGCAACGAGCAAATAAGAGTGCATCTACATACCGTTATGGAGATTGCGAGCGGAAGCTTTCGAAGAAGCGTGGATGAAGTAGTCGTACTCTTCGCGTTCTTCGTCACCGATGATCTAGCGCCGAACGGACGGCACCTCCGCGTTCAACACACGTCCGGTAAAGCAACGTCACCTCCTTCTTGATCCAGCAAGGGGGGAGGAGAGGTCGTCGGAGATCCAGCAGCACGACGGCGTGATGGTGGATGCAGTAGAGAATCCTGCAGGGCTTCGCCGGTGCCCTGCGTTAAGGAGACGGAGGTGTGACGGGAGGGGGAGAGGCGCCAGGGGAAGGGTGCGGCTGCCCTCTCCCCCCCACATATATAGGGGGCCAGGGGGGTGCGCCGGCCCTGCAGATGGGATCTGCAGGGTGGGGCGGCGGCCAAGGGGGGATCCTTGCCCCCCAAGGCTAGGTGGCGCCCCCTCCCCCCTAGGGTTTCAACCCTAGGCGCATGGGGAGGAGGGCCCATGTGGTGCGCCAGCCCATTAGGGCTGGCCACTTCTCCCTTGTGGCCCAGGGGCCCCACCGGGATGGGTGGCCCCACCCGGTGGACCCCCGGGACCCCTCCGGTGGTCCCGTGACACTCCCGGTGACCCTCGGAGATCACCCGATGGCCGAAACTGGACTTCCTATATATCATTCTTTACCTCCGGACCATTCCGGAACTCCTCGTGACGTCCGGGATCTCATCCGGGACTCCGAACAACTTTCGGGTTTCCACATGCATGTATCTCTACGACCCTAGCGTTACCGAACCTTAAGTGTGTAGACCCTACGGGTTCGGGAGACACGTAGACATGACCGAGACCACTCTCCGGTCAATAACCAACAGCGGGATCTGGATACCCATGTTGGTTCCCACATGTTCCTCGATGATCTTCATCGGATGAACCACCGTGTCAAGGATTCACTCAATCCCGTATGTCATTCCCTTTGTCCATCGGTACGGTACTTGCCCGAGATTCGATCGTCGGTATTCCCGATACCTTGTTCAATCTCGTCATGGCAAGTCTCTTTACTTGATCGGTAATCCATCATCCCGTGACTAACTCTTTAGTCACTTTGAGCTCATTATGATGATGTCTTACCAAGTGGGCCCAGAGGTACCTCTCCGTCATACGGAGTGACAATATCCCAATCTCGGTTCGTACCAACTCAACAGACACTTTCGGAGATACCTGATGCGTACCTTTATAGACACCCAGTTATGTTGTGATGTCTGGCACACCCAAAGTATTCCTAAGGCATCCGGGAGTTGCACAACCTCATGGTCTAAGGAATAAATACTTGACACCGAAAAGCTTATGCATTACGAACTATACGATCTCGTGCTATGCTCAGGATTGGGTCTTGTCCATCACATCATTCTCCCAATGATGTGATCCCGTTATCACTGACATCCTATGTCCATGGTCAGGAAACCGTGACCATCTGTTGATCAACGAGCTGGTAACTAGAGGCCTACCAGGGACTCATTGTGGTCTATATATTCACACATGTATCGCAGTTTCCATACAATACAATTCAAGCATGAATAACAGACAATTATCATGAACAAGGAAATATAATAATAACACTTTTATTATTGCCTCTAGGGCATATTTCCAACAGTCTCCCACTTGCACTAGAGTCAATAATCTAGTTACATTGTGATGAATCGAACACCCATAGAGTTCTGGTGTTGATCATGTTTTGCCCGTGGAAGAGGTTTAGTCAACGGGTCTGCAACATTCAGATCCGTATGCACTTTACAAATATCTATGTCTCCATCCTGAACATAATTCCGGATGGAGTTGAAACGGCGCTTGATGTGCTTGGTCTTCTTGTGAAACCTGGGCTCCTTGGTAATGGCAATGGCTCCAGTGTTGTCACAGAAGAGAGTCATCGGGCTTGACGCGCTTGGAATGACTCCTAGGTCGGTGATGAACTCCTTCATCCAGACTCCTTCCTGTGCTGCTTCAGAAGCAGCTATGTACTCCGCTTCACATGTAGATGCTGCCACGACGCTTTGCTTGCAACTGCACCAGCTGACTTCCCCAAAATTCAAAATATACACGTATCCGGTTTGAGACTTAGAGTCATCCAGATCTGTGTCGAAGCTAGCATCGACGTAACCCTTTACGACGAGCTCTTCGTCACCTCCATAAACGAGAAACATATCCTTAGTCCTTTTCAGGTACTTGAGGATGTTCTTGACCGCTGTCCAGTGTTCCGTACCGGGATCACTTTGGTACCTCCCTACCAAACTTATGGCAAGGTTCACATCAGGTCTGGTACACAGCATGGCATACATGATAGAACCTATGGCCGAGGCATAGGGAATGACACTCATCTTTTCTCTATCTTCTGCCGTGGTCGGCGACTGAGCCTTGCTCAATCTCATACCTTGCAAAACAGGCAAGAATCCCTTCTTGGACTGATCCATATTGAACCTTTTCAATATCTTGTCAAGGTATGTACTTTGTGAAAGACCAATGAGGTGTCTTGATCTATCTCTATAGATTTTGATGCCTAATATGTAAGCAGCTTCTCCAAGGTCCTTCATTGAAAAACTTTTATTCAAGTAGGCCTTTACATTTTCCAAGAATTCTATATCATTTCCCATCAGCAATATGTCATCCACATATAATATGAGAAATGCCACAGAGCTCCCACTCACTTTCTTGTAAATACAGGCTTCTCCATAAGTCTGTATAAATCCAAACGCTTTGATCACATCATTAAAGCGAATATTCCAACTCCGAGTTGCTTGCACCAGCCCGTAAATCGAGCGCTGGAGCTTGCATAACTTGTTAGCGTTCTTTGGATCGAAAAAACCTTCCGGTTGCATCATATACAACTCTTCCTTGAGGAAGCCATTAAGGAATGTTGTTTTGACGTCCATTAAGCCATTAAGGAAGTCAGGTTTCGGCCAGACAGGGGGGCACGTCCATTTACCCCCCCTCTCTGGGCATGGCCCCTGTCTCGTGGGTCCACCGACGGCCCCCCGATGCCCATCTTCTCCTATATCAGGTTTTTTGACCTGGAAAAATCAGAAGGAGGCTTTCAGGATCAGACGCCGCCGTCTCCAGGCGGAACCGAGGCGGAAACCAATCTAGGGCTCCGGCAGAACTGTTCTGCCGGGGATACTTCCCTCCGGGAGAGGGAAATCGTCACCGCCATCATCACCGACAACTCTCCCATTATGGGGAGGGCTATCTTCATCAACATCTTCACCAGCACCATCTCCTCTCAAACTCTAGTTCATCTCTTGTATCCAATCTTTGTACCCAAACCTCAGATTGGTACCTTTGGGTTGCTAGTAGTGTTGATTACTCCTTGTAGTTGATGCTAGTTGATTTATTTGGTGGAAGATCATATGTTTAGATCCATTATTCATATTAATATCCCTCTGATCATGAACACTATTATGTCTTGTGAGTTGTTTCTTTTGTTCCCGAGCACATGGGAGAAGTCTTGCTATCAGTAGTCATGTGAATTTGGTCTTCGTTCGATATTTTGATGAGATGTATGTTGTCTCTCCTCTAGTGGTGTCATGTGAACGTCGACTACATGACACTTCACCATTATTTGTGCCTAGAAGAAGGCATTGGGAAGTAATAAGTAGATGATGGGTTGCTAGAGTGACAGAAGCTTAAACCCTAGTTTATGTGTTGCTTCGTAAGGGGCTGATTTGAATCCATATGTTTCATGCTATGGTTAGGTTTACCTTAATACTTCTTTTGTAGTTGCGGATGCTTGCATTAGAGGTTAATCATAAGTGGGAGGCTTGTCCAAGTAAGGGCAGCACCCAAGCACCGGTCCACCCACATACCAAATTATCAAAGTACCGAACGCGAATCAGATGATTGTGATGAAAACTAGCTTGACGATAATTCCCATGTGTCCTCGGGAGCGCTTTCCTTTATATAAGAGTTTGTCCAGGCTTGTCCTTTGCTAAAAAAGGATTGGGCCACCTTGCTGCACCTTATTTACTTTTACCATTTGTCACTTGCTACCAATTACCTTATCACAAAACTATTTGTTACCTATAATTTCAGTGCTTGCAGAAAATACCTTACTGAAAACTGCCTACCATTTCCTTCTGCTCCTCGTTGGGTTCGACACTCTTACTTATCGAAAGGACTGCGATAGATCCCCTACACTTGTGGGTCATCATGGTCGGTATAAATTAATTATATAATCTCCCAAAAGTTTTGACCTGGAAAAAATAATAAGGAGGTTTTCAGGACAAAGCGTCGTTGTCTCGAGGCGGAACCTGGGCGAAAACAATCTAGGGCTCCGGCAGGGCTGTTCTTGATAACCCACAAGTATAGGGGGTCGCAACAGTTTTCGAGGGTAGAGTATTCAACCCAAAATTATTGATTCGATACAAGGGGAGCCAAATAATATTCTCAAGTATTAGCAGCTGAGTTGTCAATTCAACCACACTTGGAAAACTTAATATCTGCAGCAAAATATTTAGTAGCAAAGTAGTATGGAAGTAACGGTAATATTTCTTATTGAAGAAGAATTTGAGCTGGTAATCAGATTCACATCCACACAGTCGGCTCAAGAATGGACTCTAGTGAATGTTTATGGACCTTGTCAAGGTGACCCCAGAGTGGACTATACAAACTGGCTTTTAAACATAAATATTCCCACTGTTGGAGATTGGCTCCTAATTGGGGACTTTAACTATATACAAAGCCCTGCCAATCGTAATAAACCAGGTGGTAACATTAATGACATGATGATTTTCAATGGTTTCATTCGATCACAAGGGCTCATTGAGCTACCAATCAAAGGCAGAACATATACCTGGAGTAACATGCAACAACAACCCTTGTTAGAACAACTAGATTGGTTTCTCACGTCCACTAACTGGACATTGTCATACCCAAACACCATGGTCCAACCCCTTGGTAAGCCAGTCTCTGATCACATTCCTTGTGTGGTCACTATTGAAACATCTATACCACAAAGCAACTTGCTTAGATTTGAGGCTTTCTGGGTGCAACATCCAGGGTTTATGGAGCTTGTCTCTGCCGTTTGGAGTAGACCTGTCAACTCACCAAATGCTTCCACAATCCTCTGCCGAAAATTCGAAATGCTACAATATGAACTCAAACACTGGAGCAAATAGATATCAAAACTTAACATTGCAATACAAAACTCAAATTCCACATCGGCAGATCTTGATGCTCGGGAAAATCAAAGGGCTTTATCAACACCAGAGAGCAACTTTAGAAAAATATTTAAAAAGCATCTTCTACAGTTATTAAATTACCAGAAACAGTACTGGAAGAAGAGATGCACCATTCGTTGGGTTCAGTTTGGGGATGAAGATCCACAATTTCTTAAGGCCCTTGCTTCTGAAAGATATAGAAGGAACAACATAACTACTCTTCGGCTCGATAATGGTACAAATGTGGAAGACCATGCTAGAAAAGAGGCCCTAATCTATCACAGTTACAAGAACAGGCTTGGATCTCATGGTCACTATCAAATGAAATTTGATCTCCCTAATATCATCAAGAAAAGAGAAGACTTGGATCAACTTACTGCCCCCTTCACTAAACAAGAAGTTGACGAGGTCATCAAAGAAATGCCAGCTGAGAGAGCTCCAGGCCCGGATGGCTTCACGGGCCATTTCATTAAATCTTGTTAGCACATCATCAAAGAGGATTTTTACAGGCTATGTGATCAATTTCATGAACTTTAAACTTGGAAAGCATCAATGAGGGCTTCATCACCTTAATCCCTTAAATCTCTTCACCTGAGACAGTTAATGATTTTCGGCCTATCACATTACTAAATTGCTGCCTCAAAGTGGTCACCAAGCTCCTAGCTAACCGCCTCCAAAAGTTATTCTCAAACTTGTTCATCGCAACCAATATGGATTCATTAAACGAAGAACTATACAAGACTGCCTTGCTTGGGCTTTCGAATATATACACCAATGCCAAGTCTCAAAGGAAAAAATTGTCCTACTAAAACTAGATTTTGCCAAAGCCTTTGATACCATTCAACATGGTGCTATCCTTGAGATTATGAAACATATGGGGTTCAATGATAAGTGGATTTCTTCGATCAAATGTATATTTTCCTCTGGAAATCTTCGGTGCTTCTCAATGGTGTCCCGGGCAGACAATTCATATGTAAAAGTGGTGTACGGCAAGGAGACCCCTTGTCCCCCCTCCTCTTCGTCATTGCAGCGGACCTACTTCAAGCTGCCATTAATGACGCGTTTTGACAAAGTAAGATTCGACTGCCTTTTGATAGGCAACGTCAAAACGACTACCCAGTGATCCAGTACGCTGATGACACAATTATTATCATGCCAGCATGTCCAAACCAAATACACACAATGAAAGAAATCCTCAATGATTTTGCCACCTCCGTTGGTCTCAAAATAAACTTCTACAAGTCGACCCTAATACCGATGAATTGTGAGGATGATCTTGCAAATGAGCTTGCCAACATTTTCGAATGCAAGATTGGTAACATGCCATTTACATACCTTGGACACCCCCTGGGAACTAATAAACCCTCAATCCAAGACCTAATGCCGCTGGTTTCTCGGTGGAACGAAGATTGACCTCTACTATGGCGATGATGTCCTATGGAGCCAAACTCTCACTGGTAAACACAGTCATAACCTCACTTACCATATTTGCCCTATGCACACTGAAATTTCCACCGAAAATCTTGGATAAGATTCGTCAAAAATGTCTCTGGACAAAGAAAACAGAATAGGCGGAGAAATGTAACTCTTTGGCCGCCTGGGATAGGATCTGCCGCCCAAAAAATAGTGGAGGTCTTGGGGATCATCAACTTAAAGATTCAAAGTGAAGCTATCCTCCTCAAATACTTACACAAATTCTATAATCAGTATGACATCCCTTGGGATGACCTCATTTGGTCTAATTATTACACGGACAAGATACCCCATGCTTATGACCCATGTGGGTCCTTCTGGTGGCAAGATGTACTCAAATTAACTCCAATCTATCGTGGCATTTCCAAAGTAGAGGTGAACCAAGGGGATAACGTGCTCATGTGGAAAGATCTCTGGCTCGATGACATCCTAGCTGACTCGCACCCAAGGGCTTTCTCTTTCGCACGAAATGAAGATGTCTCTGTCCAAGAATTCCTCAGTGTCTCCTCCCTCGATGAGGCGTTCCACTTACCACATGTAGAGGCTCGAGACATCCAGCGTCTTGTGGCCCACATAGTACTAGACAACGAACAAATCACAAAAGACACTTGGTCTTACTCCTGGGGGACCAATGATTATACTGCCCGGAGATATTATATTTTTTTTAGAGATGTCAAAGCCCATAAAGCATACCATTGGTTATGGAAATCCAGAGTTGCAATCAAGATAAAGGTTTTTGGTTGGCTTCTTCTCTTTGACCGCCTCAACACAAGAGACATGCTCAAGAGAAGACACTACAATGTTGGGGATGACCTAAGTTGCCTACTTTGTGGCCAAGCAGAAGAAGACGTGGACCACATGATCCTTAACTGCCCATTCAACAAATATTGTTGGTCCAAACTTGGGGTGAATCCTGCACATCAAACCACACGGCTCTCATGGTTGGAGACGGCCAAAAACAGCTGGAGCAAACCTATGTTCATGGAGGCTTTTCTACAAGCATCTTGGAGTATATGGAAGGAGAGGAATGACGAACTCTTCAAAAACATCAACCCCTCTTACACTTCTTGGCTAGCTAGATTTATAACAGACTTTGGCTTATTATAATATAGGGTGAAAGAAAACATGAAAGACTTTATTTTCTTACTCTTAGACTCCCTGCCTTCTAACTAGCTTTCCTCTAGTCCTACCACCCCAAGCCACAAAGTGGCCGGGCTGCTTTGTGTATAGTCCATGTACATTGTAATATTTGAAAAGTAATATATCGCAGTGGGAGCCTCTCCCATTGTCATAGGTTTTAAAAAAACGGTAAGAGTGGCAAAATTAACAGTAGCAGTTTTGTAATGATGGTGAAGCAGCAGTAATGAAAGTAACAAAGCAAGTATCAATATGGAACGAACTCGTAGGAAATATATCGGCAATGATAGGTGTCGGATATTAATCATCATGTAGCAGTTTTAACCTAGGGTGACACAGAGCTAGCTCCAATTCATCAATGTAATGTAGGCATGTATTCCGAATATAGTCATACATGCTTATGGAAAAGAACTTGCATGACATCTTTTGTCCTACCCTCCCGTGGCAGCGGGGTCCTAATGGAAACTAAGGGATATTAAGGCCTCCTTTTAGTAGAGTACCGGACCAAAGATTTAGCACTTAGTGAATACATGAACTCCTCAAACTATGGTCATCACCGGGAAGTGTCCCGGTTATTTTCACTCCGGGTTTGCCAGATCATAAAACATAGTAGGTGACTATACACTTGCAAGATAGCATCAAGAACACAAATATATTCATGAAAACATAATAGTTTCTTATCTGAAATCATGTCACTCGGGCCCTAGTGACAAGCATTAAGCATAGCGAAGTCATAGCAACATCAATCTCAGAAAATAGTGGATACTAAGGATCAAACCTAACAAAACTAAATCGATTACATGATAAATCTCATCCGACCCATCATCGTCCAGCAAGCCTATGATGGAATTAATCACGCACGGCAGTGAGCATCATGAAATTAGTGATGGAGGATGGTTGATGATGACGACGGCAATGATCTCCACTCTCCGGAGCCCCGAACAGACTCCAGATCATGTCTCCCAATGAAGAACAAGGGGGTGGCGGCGACACTGTATCGTAAACCGCGATGGGATCCTCTCTTTGATTTTTTTCTCCCCGAAAGAGATTATATGGAGTTGGAGTTGACGTCAGTGGAGCTCCAAGGGGGCACAAGGTAGGGGGCGCCCCTAGCCTTGTGGCCTGGGTGTGGGCCCCCTTCGGTGATTCTTCCCGTCAATATTTTTATATATTCTGAAAATATTCTCCGTGAAGTTTCAGGTCATTCCGAGAACTTCTATTTCTGCACAAAAATAACACCAAGGCAATTCTGCTAAAAACAACGTCAGTCCACCTTAGTTCCATACAAATCATGCAAATTAGAGTCGAAAACAAGTTCAAAAGAGTTTGTAAAAGTAGATACGATGGAGACGTATCAGTTCTGCTGGGGATACTTCCCTCCGGGAGGGGGAAATCGAAGCCATCGTCATCACCATCTTCACCAGCACCATCTCCTCTCATCAAGAGGAGGTCAATCTTCATCAACATCTTCACCGGCACCATCTCCTCTCAAACCCTAATTCATCTCTTGTATCCGATCTTTGTCTTAAAACCTCAGATTGGTACCTGTGGGTTGCTAGTAGTGTTGATTACTCCTTGTAGTTGATGCTAGTTGGGTTATTCGGTGGAAGAGCATATATTCAGATCCTTAATGCTATTCAATACCCCTCTGATCATGAACATGAATATGCTTTGTGAGTAGTTACTTTTGTTCCCGAGGACATGGGAGAAGTCTTGTTATAAGTAATAATGTGAATTTGGTATTCGTTCGATATTTTGATGAGATGTAAGTTGTCTTTCCTCTAGTGGTGTCATGTGAACATAGACTACATGACACTTCACCATTGTTTGGGCTTAGAGGAAGGCATTGGGAAGTAATAAGTAGATGATGGGTTGCTAGAGTGATAGAAGCTTAAACCCTAGTTTATGCGTTGCTTCGTAAGGTGCTGATTTGGATACATATGTTTCATACTATGGTTAGATTTATCTTAATACTTCTTTTGTAGTTGCGGATGATTGCGAGAGTGGTTAATCATAAGTGGGAGGCTTGTCCAAGGAAGGACAGCAACAAAGCACAGGTCCACCCACATATCAAATTATCAAAGTACCGAACGTGAATCATATGAGCGTGATGAAAACTAGCTTGACAGTAATTCCCATGTGTCCTCGGGAGCGCTTTGCGTTATGTAAGAGTATGTCCAGGCTTGTCCTTTGCTACAAAAAGGATTGGGCCACCTTGCTGCACCTTGTTTACTTTTTTTACTTCTTACCTGTTACGAATTATACTACCACACAACGGGTCTGCAACACTCAGATCCGTGTGTACTTTGCAAATTTCTATGCCTAAAGTGCTCTACATAGAGCTACTATAGCCAATTGCTCCTACGATCAATACGCATCCAGATTGATACTCAGAGTCACCTGGATTAGTGTGAAAGCTTGCATAGGCGTAACCCTTTACGACAAACTCTTTATCACCTCCATAATCGAGAAACATTTCCTTATTCCTCTAAGTATAATTTTGACCGATGTCCAGTAATCCACTCCTAGATCACTCTTGTACCCCCTTGCCAAACACGTGGCAAGGCACACATTAGGTTTGGTATGCAGCATGGCATGCTTTATAGAACCTATGGTTGAGGCATAGGAAATGACTTTCATTCTCTTTCTATTTTTCTTCCGTGGTCGGGATTTGAGTCTTACTCAACTTCATACCTTATAACTCAGGCAATAACTCCTTCTTTGACTTATCCATTTTGAACTCCTTCAAAATCTTATCCAGGTATGTACTCATTGAAAGTCTTATCAAGAGTCTTCGTCTATCTCTATAGATCTTGATGCCCAATATGTAAGCAGCTTCACCGAGGTCTTTCTTTGAAAAATACTTATTCAATATAATGATCAACTCTTCATCTTTTGGCTTCAATATTATGAATATTTGTATTACTACGATCGAGATTCAATAAACCATTCACCTTGGGTGTATGACCATAGAAGATTTTATTCATGTAAACAGAATAACAAATATTCTCTGACTTAAATGAATAACACACTGTATTGCAATAAACACGATCCAATCTTGTTCATGCTCAATGCAAACACCAAATAACATTTCTTTAGGTTTAACACTAATGCCAAAAGTATAGGGAGTATGCGATGATGATCATATCAATCTTGAAACTACTTCCAACACACATCGTCACCTCACCCTCAACTAGTCTCCGTTTATTCTGCAACTCCTGTTTCGAGATACTAATCTTAGCAACCGAACAATTATCATATACCCAGGGCTATGTAACGCCCGGGTAATCACGCTACAGTAATTCCCTGCTAATGATGCCACGTCATCGTGTTATTGTTGATAGCATCACGCTAATCGAAAACCCGTTCGAAATAAGAGCCCGAAAAAGAAATAAACAAAATAAGTTTTCAAAATAGTAATTAAAAATGTTCGGGCGGTGCTAAATATTGTAAGATCAATTATGGACTAGTTATTACAATTTCTAAAATTGCCTAAGTATTTTAAATAAAGTAAAACAGAAAAGAAATAATTAAATAAAAGAAAAGGAAAGGCAAACAACCAAAATAAAATAAAAGCTAAACTAACCTAACCTACTGGGCCTCGGCCCACTATCATCTAGCCTAAATATAACCCCACCCCTCGGTGGGATATTTCCCACCGACACCTCCCACCGAAATATCCCCCCCCCTCTCTCTCCCTCGACTGGATCGGGGGGAAGACCCATCGGCCCCCGACGCCGCTCGCCGACGCCGCTGAACGCCGCCGCCCGGGAGTCCCCTGCCGCTGGAAGCCACGCCGCCGGACCGCATCGTCCTCCTCCCCGTTCCCCCCCACTGCCAAGTCCTTTCCTCCCCCTCGTGAGCGCTTCCCTCCTTCCCCCTTTTTTTCTCCAGCACGGCGCCCCGTTCGAGCCGTCCACGCCGGACCCTCCCCCCCTGCGACGCAACACCGCTGGCCGCTCCGGCCACTTACCC
>LR738714.1:752409304-752468137 GCA_902687465.1 Secale cereale
CCCGCGGCCTTCGCCGTTTTCATGGCCGCCGCCGCGGCGGTGCCTCCCGTCGCTCCCCTGGGCCGCGCCGGCGCCCTCAGGCCGCCCTGGCCGGCGCCCAGGGCAGAGCCCCCTCCCCCCGTGGCCAAGGCCTCCTCGGCCGGCGACCAGCGCCGGCGCCCCGCCGTGCTCGGGCCCGTGCTGCCTCGAGCACGGGCGCCACGCCCAAACTAGCGCCCGCACACCCGCCCCGTTTAGGCCCTCTGGGCCACTGACTAGGGGGCCCCGCGCCCCAGAACAAAAAAAAAAGAAAAGAAAAAAACGTTTAAAAATAAATAAATAAATAAATAAATAAATATATTAATTAATTAATTAATTAACAAATTAATTAAGTTAATTAATCACCTTTAGATTAATCTAATCATTAATTAACCTAATATGTAATTAACTAAAACCTAATTAAATTAACTAAACTGTTAGTTAGTTTACTGCCTATGACACACGGGCCCCACTGGTCAGTTTGACCAGTCAACCATGATGACGTCAGCATGATGTCATGCTGATGTCATAAATCATTTTTCGAATTAAGATAATTAATATTAAATTCCAGAAATTAATAAAACCTTTAGAAAATCATATCTTTTAAACCGTAACTCGGATGAAAATAATTTATATATGAAAGTTGCTCAGAATTTCGAGACGCATCCAAATACGCAGACCGTTCGTCCACCACACATCCCTAGCATACCGAACCCGCAACTTTCCCCCTCCGTTTCATCCGCCCGAAAACGCGAAACGCCGGGAATACTTTCCCGGATGTTTCCCCCCTTCGTCAGTATCACCCGATACTGCGTTAGGGCACACTTAACACCGTTACATGTCATGTCATGCATCGTCATGCATCTGTTTGCATTGTATTCACTGTTTCTTCCCCCTCTTCTCTCCGGTAGACTACGAGACCGACACTGCTGCTGCCCCGATCGACTACGGTGCTGACGACCTCACTTTGGCTGCCGAGCTTCCAGGCAAGCCCCCCCTTTGATCACCAGATATCGCCTACTCTTCTCTCTACTGCTTGCATTAGAGTAGTGTAGCATGTTACTGCTTTCGATAATCCTATTCTGCTGCATAGCCTGTCATTGTTGCTATCACTGTTGATACTTTACCTGCAATCCTAAATGCTTAGTATAGGATGCTAGTATTCCATCAGTGGCCCTTCACCCTTGTCCGTCTGCCCTGCTATTCTATCGGGCCGTGATCACTTGGGGGTGATCACAGGTATATATAACATACACATATACATGATACTTGATGTGACTAAAGTCGGGTCGGCTCGTTGAGTACCCGCGGTTGATTCACGGATTGGGGGTTGAAAGGACATACTTTCCCGACGGCCCTCTGTGTGGATCCTGGTGGCGGAGCGACAGAGCAGGTTGAGACACCTAGGAGACAGGTGGCCTGGCCCTGGTCGTTGTCCGCGGTTATTTCATAATAACACGCTTAACGAGTTTGGATATTTGATCTGAGTCTGGCCATTTGGTCTATACGCACTAACCAGCTACGTGGGAATAGTTATGGGTACTCGACGTCGTGGTATCTGCCGAAGCCTTCTTGACATCAGCGACTTAGCGGCGCGCGCCGGGTTGGACCGCGTAACGCAACTTCCTTAGTAATGGAGGTTGCTAGGTATGCTCACCGGCCGCGTACGCAACGTGCAGGTGTGCGTTGGGCGATAGGCCCGGACCCCTGCGCGCCTAGGACTTAGACCGGCGTGCTAACCTCTCTGCTGTGCTTAGGTAGGGCTGCGACGTGTTGATCTTCCGAGGCCGGGCATGACCCTGGAAAGTGTGTCCGGCCAAATGGGATCAAGCGTGCTGGGTTATGTGGTGCACCCCTGCAGGGAAGTTAATCTATTCGAATAGCCGTGTCCCTCGGTAAAAGGACGACCCGGAGTTGTATTCCGACCTCATGATAACTAGAACCGGACACTTGATAAAACACACCCAGATGAGTTCCAGATATAACTCGGCGGTTGCTCTCTCACAGGGTGATGTGCGGGAGAATCGCCGAGTAGGATTATGCTATTCGATGTTACTTGGTGAACTTACCATCTATTCTCTTCTACTGCTGCAAGATGGAGGCTGCCTGAAGCGTAGTCTTCGATTGGATTAGCTATCCCCCTCTTATTCCCGCTTGCTGCAGTTCAGTCCACCGATATTACCCATATCATTGTTACCATTGCATATGTAGTATAGATCCTTGCTTGCGAGTACTTTGGATGAGTACTCACGGTTGCTTTGCTCCCCCTTTTCCCCCTTCTGTACCTTCTTCTCGGATGATGCAACCAGATGGTGGAGCCCAGGAGCCAGACGCCACCTACGACGACTCCTATGACACCGGAGGTGCCTACTACTACGTTCAGTCTGCCGACGACGACCAGGAGTAGTTAGGAGGATCCCAGGCAGGAGGCCTGCTCCTCTTTCGGTCTGTATCCCAGTTTGTGCTAGCCATCTTATGGCACCTTGTTTAACTTTATGTCTGTACTCAGATATTTGTTGCTTCCGCTGACTTGTCTATGATCGAGCACTTGTATTCGAGCCCTCGAGGCCCCTGGCTTGTAATATGAAGCTGGTATGACTTATTTTACTTTTAGAGTTGTGTTGTGATATCTACCAGTGAGTCCCTGATCTTGGCCGTACACATTTGCGTGCATGATTAGTGTACGGACAAATCGTGGGCGTCAAAGGCTACTACGAGCACTAGTAAGGTACACATCAATAACATGTATATCAAATATACCTTTGTTCACTTTGCCATCCTTCTTATCCACCAAGTATTTTGGGGCAGTTCCACTTCTAGTGACCATTCCCTTTGCAGTACAAGCACTCAGTTTCAGGCTTGGGCCTAGCTTTGGGCTTCTTCTCTGGAGTGACAACTTTTTTGCCATTCTTCTTGAAGTTCCCGTTCTTTCCTTTGACACTTTTGTTGAAACTAGTGGTCTTGTTAACCATCAACACTTGATGCTCATTCTTAATTTCTACCTTTGCCGATTTCAGCATCGCGAAGAGCTCAGGAATCATTTTTTTCATCCCTTTCATATTAGAGTTCATCATGAAGTTCTAGTAGCTTGGTGATGGTGACTAGAGAACTCTGTCAATCACTATCTTATCTAGAAGATTAACTCCCACTTGATTCAAGTGATTGGAGTACCCAGACTTTATGAGTACATGCTCACTAGCTGAGTTCTTCTTCTCCATCTTGTAGGCAAATTACTTGTCAGAGGTCTCATACCTCTCGACATGGGCATGAGTTTGAAATACCAATTTCAGCTCCTGGAACATCTCATATGCTCTGTAGCTTTCAAAACATTTTTGAAGTCCCGATTCTAAGCCATAAAGCATGGTGCACTAAACTATCAAGTAGCCATCATATCGAGCTTTCCCAAACGTTCATATCGTCTGCATCTACTCCTGCAATAGGTCTGTCACCTAGCGGTGCATCACCGACATAATTCTTTTGCGAAGCAATGAGGATAATCCTCGTAGACCTAGTCCGCAATATTGTTGCTATCTTGTTTCAACTTAATTTTCTCTAGGACCGTATTAAAAAACAAGGGAGCTAAATCGGGAGATATTCATCTACGACATAGATATGCAAATACTATCAGGACTAAGTTCATGATAAATTAAGTTCAAGTAATCAAATTACTAATGAACTCCCACTTAAATCAACATCCCTCGGGTTATCTAAGTGATACAAGATCCAAATCAACTAAACCATGACCTATCATCACGTGAGATGGAGTAGTCATCAATGGTGAACATCTCTATGTTGATCATATCTACTATATGACTCATGTTCGACCTTTTGGTCTCTAGTATTCGGAGGCCATGTCCGTACATGCTAGGCTCGTCAAGTTTAACCCAAGTATTCCGCGTGTGTAAAACTGTCTTACACCCGTTGTATGTGAACGTAGAGTCTATCACACCCGATCATCACGTGGTGTCTCGAAACGACAAACTATAGCAACGGTGCATACTCGGGGAGAACACTATTATCTTGAAATTTAGTGAAGGATCATCTTATAATGCTATCGTCGATCTAAGCAAAATAAGATGCATAAAGGATAAACATCACATGCAATCAAAATATGTGACATGATATGGCCATCATCATCTTGTGCTTTTGATCTCCATATCCAAAGCATCGTCATGATCTCCATCATCACCGTCTTGACACCTTGATATCCATCTTAGCGTCGTAGTCGTCTCGCCAACTATTTCTTCTACGACTATTGCTAACTCATAGCTATAAAGTAAAGCATTTACATGGCGCTTACATTTCATACAATAAAGAGACAACTATAAGGCTCCTGTCGGTTGCCGATAATTTACAAAACAAGATCCTCTCATACAATAACGTATAACTCATGACGTCTTGACCATATCACATCACAACATGCACTGCAAAAACAAGTTAGACGTCCTCTACTTTGTTGTTGCAAATTTTACGTGGCTGCTATGGGCTTCTAGCAAGAACCGTTCTTACCTACAGCACAAAATCACAATGGTGATTTATCAAGTTTGTTGTTTTAACCTTCAACAAGGACCGGCCGCAGTCAAATTCGATTCAACTAAAGTAGGAGAAACAGACACCCGCCACCACTTTTATGCAAAACAAGTTGCACGTGAGGGTGGAACCGGTCTCATGTACGTGGACATGTAATGTTGGCCCGGGCCGCTTCATCTTACAATGCCGCCGAATCAAACTAAGACGTTGGTGGTAAGCAGTATGACGATCACCGCCCACAACTCTTTGTGTTCTACTCGTGCATATCATCTACGCATAGACCTGGCTCATGATGCCACTATTGGGAAACGTTGCATGGAAAACAAAAAAATTCTACGCACACGTAATGATCTATCTATGGAGATGCATAGAAACGAGGGGGAGAGTGTGTCTATGTACCCTCGTAGACCGTAAGCGGAAGCGTTTCACAACACAGTTGATGTAGTCGAACTTCTTCGCGCTTCAACTGTTCAAGTACCGAACGCACGACACCTTCGCGTTCTGCACACGTTCAGCTCGGTGACGTCCCTCGCCTTCTTGATCCAGCAAATGTCGAGGTAGTAGATGAGTTCCGTCAACATGACGGCTTGGTAACGGTGATGGTGAAGTGAGCTCTGCAGGGCTTCACCTAAGCACCGGGGGTGTAAACGATGGACGGGGGCGCCGCACATGGCTAAGACAATGTTGTATCGCCTTGTGAGGCGCCCCCTCCCCACATATATATAGGTGGGAAGGGAGGGGAGGCAGCCAGGGCGAGCCCTAGGGTTGGCCACTGCCCCCTAGTGGCCCTACCTTGCCCTGCGCCCCCCTTTCCATGTATGCATGAAGGGGAAGGAAAGAGGAAGGAAGTGGGAATCCTAATCCACACTTTCCTTTCCCTTCCCCCCTTTCCATCTCCTCCTATGGCCCTATAGGGTGCACCAGCCCCTTGTGGGCTGGTGTGTTCCTTTACAAGGCCCATATGGCCCATGGGATTGCCAGGGGTATACGAAACACCTTCCGATGACCCGATAAGTACCCGATACCCTCCGGAACACTTCCGGTGTCCGAATGCCATCATCCTATATATCAATCTTTACCTCTCAAATATTTTGAGACTCCTCTATATGTCTGTGATCTCATCCGGGACACCAAACATCACCAAATCACATAACTCATATAATACTAAATTGTCAACAAACATTAAGCGTGCGGACCCCACGGGTTCGAGAACTATGTAGACATGACCGAGACACCTCTCTGGTCAATAACCAATAGCGGAACCTGGATGCCCATATTGGCTCCTACATATTCTACGAAAATCTTTATCGGTCAAATCGTTATGACAACATACACAATTCCCTTTGTCCATCGATATGTTGCTTGCCTGAGATTCAATCATTGGTAGTTCAATCTCGTTATCGGCAAGTCTCCTTACTCGTTCCGTAATACATCATCCCATGACTAACACATTAATCATTTGCTTGCAAGGCTTATTATGATGTGTATTACCGAGAGGGCCCAGAGACACCTCTCCGATACTCGGAGTGACAAATCCTAATCTCGATTCACGCCAACCCAACAAGACACCTTCGGAGATACATGTAGAGCATCTTTATAATCACCTAGTTATGTTGTGACGTTTGATAGCACAAAAGGCACTCCTCCGGAAACCGGGAGTTGCATGATCTCATAGTCATAGGAATATGTATTTGACATACATGAAAGTGTTGGGGAACGTAGTATTTCCAAAATTTTCCTACGATCACGCAAGATCTATCTACCAGATGCATAGCAACGAGAGTGAGAGTGTGTCTACGTACCCTCGTAGACCGGGAGCGGAAGCGTCAAGTGACGCGGTTGATGTAGTCGAACTTCTTCGCGATTCAACCGATCAAGCACCGAACGTACGGCACCTCCGTGTTCAGCAAACGTTCAGCTTGATGACGTCCCATGAGCTCTTGATCCAGTTGAGCTTCACGGGAGAGTTTCGTCAGCACGACGGCGTGGTGACGGATATGATGTCCGAGGTGTGTTTCTGTGGAGGGGGGCACCGCACACGGCTAAAACAATTCAACTTGTGTGTCTTTGGGTGCCCCCTACCCCCGTATATAAAGGAGCAAGGGGGGAGGCCGGCCGGCCCCTTGTGGCGCGCCTAGGATGTGCAATCCTACTAGGAATAGGATTGCAATCCTATTCCTAGTAGGAACTACCAAAAGGGAGAAGGGGGAAAGGAAGGAGAGGGAGAAGGAGAAGGAAAGGGGCGCCGGCCCCCCCTCCTTCCTTGTCCAATTCGGACCAAGGGGTGGGGGCGCGCGGCCCAGCCCTGGCCCTTCTTCCCTCTTTCTCCTACGGCCCATTAAGGCCCATAGCTTCCCTAGGGGTTCCGGTAACCCCCTCGGTACTCCGGTTAATTCCGAAACTTTACGGAACACTTCCGATGTCCGAATATAGTCATCCAATATATCAATCTTTACGTCTCGGACATTCCGAGACTCCTCGTCATGTCTGTGATCTCATCCGGGACTCCAAACTATCTTCGGTACATCAAAACTCACAAACTCATAATACCGATCGTCATCAAACGTTAAGCGTGCGGACCCTACGGGTTCGAGAACTATGCAGACATGACCGAGACTCATCTCCGGTCAATAATCAATAGCGGAACCTGGATACTCATATTGGCTCCTACATATTCTACGAAGATCTTTATCGGTCAAACCGCATAACAACATACGTTGTTCCTTTTGTCATCGGTATGTTACTTGTCCGAGATTCGATCGTCGGTATCTCTATACCTAGTTCAATCCCATTACTGGCAAGTCTCTTTACTCGTTCTGTAATACATCATCTCGTGACTAACTCATTAGTCATTTGCTTGCAAGGCTTATTATGATGTGTATTACCGAGAGGGCCCAGAGATACCTCTCCGACACTCGGAGTGACAAATCCCAGTCTTGATCTATGCCAACACCACGAACACTTTCGGAGACACCTATAGAGCATCTTTATGATCACCCAGTTACGTTGTGACGTTTGATAGCACACAAGGTGTTCCTTCGGTATTCGGGAGTTGCATAATCTCATAGTCATAGGAACATGTATAAGTCATGAAGAAAGCAATAGCAGTAAAACTAAAACGATCATAGTGCTTAGCTAACAGATGGGTCTAGTCCATCACATCATTCTCCTAATGATGTGATCCCGTTGATCAAATGACAACTCATGTCTATGGCTAGGAAACATAGCCATATTTGATCAATGAGCTAGTCTAGTAGAGGCATACTAGGGACATACTATTTTGTCTATGTATTCACACATGTACTAAGTTTCCGGTTAATACAATTCTAGCATGAATAAAAGACATTTATCATGATATAAGGAAATATAAATAACATCTTTATTATTGCCGGGCGTATTTCCTTCAGAAAGCAGTAGCAATAAACTGTACGATCAAATGCTAAGCTAACGGATGGGCCTTGTCCATCACATCATTCTCACAATGATGTGATCCCGTTATCAAATGACAACTCATGTCCGTGGTTAGGAAACCTTAATCATCTTTGATTAACGAGCTAGTCTAGTAGAGGCTTACTAGGGACACAGTATTTGTTTATGTATTCACATATGTATTTAGGTTCCGGTCAATACAATTCTAGCATGAATAATAAACCTTTATCATGATCAAGGAAATATAATAATAATCATTTTATTATTGCCTCTATAGCATATTTGCATCATTTCCGGCTATCAATACTATTTGATTGTGCTTGATGATTACACACACCTTTCTTGGTCATTTCCCCTACATAACAAGTAGGACACCTCCACTACTCGCCTACGCCTTTTCTCCTTTGTTCGTACTAAATGTAATCATCAAGGCTTTGCAATGTGACAATGGCGATGAATTCATCAACTCCACCTTGCGCACTTTCTTCTCCACGAATGCCATTGCCTACCGGTTCTCATGCCCTCACAAATATATGCAATATGGTGCCCCTGAACCCTAAACCCTAAGAGCATCTCCACTAGGCCCCCAGGAGCACTTTTTCAATGCCGGCGGTCGAAAAATGTTCCACTCACGCCCCCACGACGTCAATTAGCGCCGGATTTGGCGAAAAACCTGGCCGGCGCTCCCACCCCGAACCCAGGATCCGGGGGGCAGCTGGGGGAGGAGAGAGAGTGGCGGTTGGGCCCGCCGTCAGCCTCCCATTCCCTCTCTTCCCACTTTTCGTCCGGGGTCCACCCACATGCTTCTCTCTTCTCTTCTCCTTCTCTCCACCTAGGGGCGGAGCAGGGCGGGCAGCGGGGCGAGAGGTGCGGGGTGCAGGCCAGGGGCGCGGGGCCACGACAGGCGGTGCGGGGAGGCGGCGGACGCCCTCGACCTCCTCTCCGGGGACGCTGTGGGCGGGCGCGGACGGCGAGGCCTGCTCTGGACGCAGCTTCTGGGCCAGCTCAGAGTGAGCAACAGCGGCTCATCAAACCACATCGACGAGGGCAGGCCGTAGAGACAGCTTGCAGGCAGTGGTCGGGCGAGGATCGCGGCCGGCCTAGGCGAGGACCTCGGCAGCGGTAGCACGAGGCAGCATGGGGCGGGTCGTGGATGGAGCAGAGCAAGATGGGACGGCGGCTCGACCGCAGTGGAGGCCAGGCGGTATCGCAGGCGGCCTCGGCGGCGGAGGGCGAGCAGGCCGGCGCGGCGGGACGAACGGGCGCACGGGACGAGCTGCAGGCGCGTGCGGGCGCGGCGAGCTGCAGGGGCACGCGCGGCCGCGGTGAGCAGGCCGGCGGGGGTGACATGGCAACGGGCGCGGCGAGCAGGCCGGCATGGTGGTGGCGGTGTGATGGAGTGAGGGAGTGAAGGAAATATGCCCTAGAGGCAATAATAAAGTTGTTATTTATATTTCCTTATATCATGATAAATGTTTATTATTCATGCTAGAATTGTATTAACCGGATGAAGGAAATATGCCCTAGAGGCAATAATAAAGATGTTATTTGTATTTCCTTATATCATGATAAATGTCTTTTATTCATGCTAGAATTGTATTAACCGGAAACTTAGTACATGTGTGGATAAATAGACAAAACAGTATGTCCCTAGTATGCCTCTACTAGACTAGCTCATTGATCAAAGATGGTTATGTTTCCTAACCATAGACATGAGTTGTCATTTGATCAACGGGATCACATCATTAGGAGAATGATGTGATGGACAAGACCCATCCGTTAGCATAGCACTATGATCATTTAGTTTTACTGCTATTGCTTTCTTCATGACTTATACATGTTCCTATGACTATGAGATTATGCAACTCCCGAATACCGTAGGAACACCTTGTGTGCTATCAAACGTCACAATGTAACTGGGTGATCATAAATATGCTCTACAGGTGTCTCCGAAAGTATTTGTGGTGTTGGCATAGATCAAGATTAGGATTTGTCACTCCGAGTGTCGGAGAGGTATCTCTGGGCCCTCTCGGTAACACACATCAGAATAAGCCTTGCAAGCAAAAGACTAATGAGTTAGTCACGAGATGATGTGTTACGGAACGAGTAAAGAGACTTGCCGGTAACGAGATTGAACTAGGTATAGAGATATCGACGATCGAATCTCGGGCAAGTAACATACCGTTTGACAAAAGGAACAACGTATGTTGTTATGCGGTTCTGACCGATAAAAGATCTTCGTAGAATATGTAGGAGCCAATATGAACATCCAGGTTCCGCTATTGGTTATTGACCGGAGATGAGTCTCGGTCATGTCTACATAGTTCTCGAACCCGTAGGGTCCGCACGCTTAACGTTTGATGACGATCGGTATTATGAGTTTATGAGTATTGATGTACCGAAGGTAGTTCGGAGTCCCGGATGAGATCACGGATATGACGAGGAGTCTCGGAATGTCCGAGACATAAAGATTGATATATTGGACGGCTATATTCGGACACCGGAAGTATACCGGAAAAGTTTCGGATTTATCGGGAATGCCGGAGGGGGTTACCGAAACCCCCTACGAGAGGGGATGGTCCATAGTGGGCCTAAAGGGAAAGAGAGAGGCAGCCCATAGGGCTGGCCGGCGCCTCCACCTAGGGTTCCTAGTTGGACTAGGATTGGGGGGGCGCCACCTCTCCTATTCCTTTCCCCCTTCTTCCTTTTGGTGAATCCTACTAGGAATAGGATTGCAATCATATTCCTAGTAGGACTCCTTCCCTAGCCGCACCAGGAAGGGCCGGCCGGCCTCCCTCCCTTGCTCCTTTATATACGGGGGCAGGGGGGCACCCAAAGACACACAAGTTGAATTGTTTTAGCCGTGTGCGGTGCCCTCCTCCACAGAATCACACCTCGATCATACCGTCGCGGAGCTTAGGCGAAGCCCTGCGCCGGTGAACACATCATATCCGTCACCACGCCGTCGTGCTGACGAAACTCTCCCGTGAAGCTCAACTGGATCAAGAGCTCGTGGGACGTCATCAAGCTGAACTTGTGCTGAACGCGGAGGTGCCGTACGTTCGGTGCTTGATCGGTTGGATCGCGAAGAAGTTCGACAACATCAACCGCATCACTTGACGCTTCCGCTCCCGGTCTACGAGGGTACGTAGATACACTCTTCCCTCTCGTTGCTATGCATCTAGTAGATAGATCTTGCGTGATCGTAGGAAAATTTTAAAATACTACGTTCCCCAACAGTGGCATCATGAGCCAGGTCTATGCGTAGATGATATGCACGAGTAGAACACAATGAGTTGTGGGCGATACTAGTCATACTGCTTACGAGCATGTCATACTTTGCTTCGGCGGTATTGTGAGATGAAGCGGCCCGGACCGACATTACGCGTACGCTTACGCGAGACTGGTTTCACCGTTACGAGCACTCGTTGCTTAAAGGTGACTGGCGGGTGTCTGTCTCTCTCACTTTAGCTGAATCAAGTGTGGCTACGCCCGGTCCTTGTGAAGGTTAAAACAGCACATACTTGACGAAACATCGTTGTGGTTTTGTATGCGTAGGTAAGAACGGTTCTTGCTAAAGCCCGTAGCAGCCACGTAAAACTTGCAACAAACAAAGTAGAGGACGTCTAACTTGTTTTTGCAGGGCATGTTGTGATGTGATATGGTCAAGACATGATGAGTTATACGGTTTTGTATGAGATGATCATGTTTTGTAAAGTTATCGGCAACTGGCAGGAGCCATATGGTTGTCGCTTTATTGTATGAAATGCAATCACCATGTAATTGCTTTACTTTATCACTAAGCGGTAGCGATAGTCGTAGAAGCAATAGTTGGCAAGACGACAATGATGCTACGATAAAGATCAAGGTGTCAAGCCGGTGACGAAGGTGATCATGACGGTGCTTTGAAGATGGAGATCAAAAGCACAAGATGATGATGGCCATATCATGTCACATACTTTGATTGCATGTGATGTTTATCTTATTATGCTTCTTATTTTGCTTAGAACGACGGTAGCATTATAAGATGATCCCTTACTAAATTTCAAGGTATAAGTGTTCTCCCTGAGTATGCACCGTTGCGAAAGTTTGTCGTGCCGAGACACCACGTGATGATCGGGTGTGATAAGCTCTACGTTCAAATACAACGGGTGTAAGCCAGTTTTGCACACGCAGAATACTCGGGTTAAACTTGACGAGCCTAGCATATACAGATATGGCCTCGGAACACTGGAGACCGAAAGGTCGAGCGTGAATCATATAGTAGATATGATCAACATAAGATGTTCACCATTGAAACTACTCCATCTCATGTGATGATCGGACATGGTTTAGTTGATTTGGATCACGTGATCATTCAGATGACCAGAGGGATGTCTATCTAAGTGGGAGTTCTTTAAATTAATATGATTAAATTGAACTTTAATTTATAATGAACTTAGTCCTGATAGTTTTGCATATCTATGTCGTTGTAGATCAATGGCCCGTGCTACCGTTCCTTTGAATTTTAATGCATTCCTAGAGAAAGCTAAGTTGAAAGATGATGGTAGCAATTACACGGACTGGGTCCGTAACCTGAGGATTATCCTCATTGCTGCACAGAAGAATTATGTCCTTGAAGCACCGCTAGGTGACAAGCCCCCTTCCGCTAATGCAGACGCTTTGAACGTCTCGCAGTCGCGGTCTGATGACTACACGATAGTTCAGTGTGCCATGCTTTACGGCTTAGAACCGGGACTTCAACGACGTTTTGAACGTCATGGACCATATGAGATGTTCCAGGAGTTGAAGTTAATATTTCAAGCAAATGCCCGAATTGAGAAATATGAGATTTCCAATAAGTTCTACAGCTGCAAAATGGAGGAGAATAGTTTTATCAGTGAACACTTGCTCAGAATGTGTGGGTACTACAATCATATGACTCAACTTGGTTGCAAAGTTGACGAGGATAGTGTTATTGATAGAGTTCTTCAATCACTGCCACCAAGCTATAAAGGCTTCGTGATGAACTATAACATGCAAGGGATGCAAAAGACAATTCCCGAGTTCTTCGCTATGCTCAAAGCTGCGGAGGTAGAAATCAAAAAGGAGCATCAAGTGTTGATGGTTAGCAAGACCACTAGTTTCAAGAAAAAGGGCAAGGGAAAGAAAGGGAACTTCAAAAAGAATAGCAAGTCAGTTGCTACTTCCACGAAGAAACCCAAATCTGGAGCCAAGCCTGAAACTGAGTGCTTCTACTGCAAGGGGACTGGACACTGGAAGCGGAACTGCCCCAAGTATTTGGCGGATAAGAAGGATGGCAAGATGAACAGAGGTATATGTGATATACATGTTATTGATGTGTACCTTACTAATGCTCGTAGTAGTACCTGGGTATTTGATACCGGTTCGGTTGCTAATATTTGTAACTCGAAACAGGGACTACGGATTAAACGAAGATTAGCTAAGGATGAGGTGACGATGCGCGTGGGAAATGGTTCCAAAGTCGATGTGATCGCCGTCGGCACGCTACCTCTACATCTACCTTCGGGATTAGTTTTAGACCTAAATAATTGTTATTTGGTGCCAGCGTTGAGCATGAACATTATATCTGGATCTTGTTTATTGCGAGACGGTTATTCATTTAAATCAGAGAATAATGGTTGTTCTATTTTAATGAATAATATCTTTTATGGTCATGCACCCTTAAAGAGTGGTCTATTCTTATTGGATCTCGATTGTAGTGATACACATATTCATAATATTGAAACCAAAAGATGCAAGGTTAATAATGATAGTGCAACTTATTTGTGGCACTGTCGTTTAGGTCATATTGGTGTAAAACGCATGAAGAAACTCCATAAAGATGGACTTTTGGAATCACTTGATTATGAATCACTTGGTGCTTGCGAACCATGCCTCATGGGCAAGATGACTAAAACTCCGTTCTCCGGAACTATGGAGCGAGCAACAGATTTGTTGGAAATCATACATACTGATGTATGTGGACCAATGAGTGTTGATGCTCGCGGCGGGTATCGTTATTTTCTAACCTTCACTGATGATTTGAGCAGATATGGGTATATCTACTTAATGAAGCACAAGTCTGAAACATTTGAAAAGTTCAAAGAATTTCAGAGTGAAGTAGAGAATCATCGTAACAAGAAAATAAAGTTTCTACGATCAGATCGTGGAGGAGAATATTTGAGTTACGAGTTTGGTCTTCATTTGAAACAATGTGGAATAGTTTCACAACTCACGCCACCTGGAACACCACAGCGTAATGGTGTGTCCGAACGTCGTAACCGTACTTTATTGGATATGGTGCGATCTATGATGTCTCTTACCGATTTACCACTATCATTTTGGGGTTATGCTTTAGAGACAGCTGCATTCACGTTAAATAGGGCACCATCTAAATCCGTTGATACGACACATTATGAACTATGGTTTGGCAAGAAACCAAATTTGTCGTTTCTTAAAGTTTGGGGCTGCGATGCTTATGTGAAAACACTTCAACCTGATAAGCTCGAACCCAAGTCGGAAAAATGTGTCTTCATAGGATACCCAAAAGAGACTGTTGGGTACACCTTCTATCACAGATCCGAAGGCAAAATATTCGATGCTAAGAACGGATCCTTTCTGGAAAAAGAGTTTCTCTCGAAAGAAGTGAGTGGGAGGAAAGTAGAACTTGATGAGGTAATTGTACCTTCTCCCGGATTGGAAAGTAGTACATCACAAGAAATTGTTCCAGTGATTCCTATACCAATTAGTGAGGAAGTTAATGATAATGATCATGAAACTTCAGATCAAGTTTCTGCTGAACGTCGTAGATCAACCAGAGTACGTTCCGCACCAGAGTGGTACGGCAACCCAGTTCTGGAAATCATGTTACTAGACCATGATGAACCTACGAACTATGAGGAAGCGATGATGAGCCCAGATTCCGCAAAATGGCTTGAAGCCATGAAATCTGAGATGGGATCCATGTATGAGAACAAAGTATGGACTTTGGTTGACTTGCCCGATGATCGGCAAGCCATCGAAAATAAATGGATCTTCAAGAGGAAGACCGACGCGGACGGTAATATTACTGTTTACAAAGCTCGACTTGTTGCGAAAGGTTTTCGACAAGTTCAAGGAGTTGACTACGATGAGACTTTCTCACCTGTAGCGATGCTTAAGTCTGTCCGAATCATGTTAGCAATTGCCACATTTTATGAGTATGAAATCTGGCAAATGGATGTCAAAACTGCATTCCTAAATGGATATCTCAAAGAAGAGTTGTATATGATGCAACCAGAAGGTTTTGTCGATCCAAAAGGTGCTAACAAAGTATGCAAGCTCCAGCGATCCATCTATGGACTGGTGCAAGCATCTCGGAGTTGGAATATACGCTTTGATGAGGTGATCAAAGCATATGGTTTTTATACAGACTTTTGGAGAAGCCTGTATTTACAAGAAAGTGAGTGGGAGCTCTGTAGCATTTCTAATATTATATGTAGATGACATATTGTTGATTGGAAATGATATAGAATTTCTGGATAGCATAAAAGGATACTTGAATAAAAAAAATTCAATGAAAGACCTCGGTGAAGCTGCTTATATATTAGGTATCAAGATCTATAGAGATAGATCAAGACGCTTAATTGGACTTTCACAAAGCACATACCTTGATAAGATTTTGAAGTTCAAAATGGATCAGTCAAAGAAAGGGTTCTTGCCTGTTTTACAAGGTATGAAGTTGAGTAAGACTCAATGCCCGACCACTGCAGAAGATAGAGAGAAAATGAAAGTCATTCCCTATGCCTCAGCCATAGAATCTATCATGTATGCAATGCTGTGTACCAGACCTGATGTGTGCCTTGCTATAAGTCTAGCAGGGAGGTACCAAAGTAATCCAGGAGTGGATCACTGGACAGCTGTCAAAAACATCCTAAAGTATCTGAAAAGAACAAAGGATATGTTTCTCGTATATGGAGGTGACAAAGAGCTCGTCGTAGACGGTTACGTCAATTCTAGCTTTGACACTGATCCGGATGACTCAAAGTCACAAACCGGATATGTATTTTTATTGAACGGTGGAGCTGTCAGTTGGTGCAGTTCCAAGCAGAGCGTCGTGGCGGGATCTACGTGCGAAGCGGAATACATAGCTTCTTCGGAAGCAGCAAATGAAGGAGTCTGGATGAAGGAGTTCATATCCGATCTAGGTGTAATACCTAGTGCATCGGGTCCAATGAAAATCTTTTGTGACAACACTGGAGCCATAGCCTTGGCGAAGGAATCCAGGTTTCACAAGAGAACAAAGCACATCAAAAGACGCTTCAATTCCATCCGCGATCTAGTCAAGGAGGGAGACATAGAGATTTGCAAAATACATACGGATCTGAATGTTGCAGACCCGTTGACTAAGCCTCTTCCACGGGCAAAACATGATCAGCACCAGGACTCCATGGGTGTGAGGATCATCACTTTGTAATCTAGATTATTGACCCTAGTTCAAGTGGGAGACTGAAGGAAATATGCCCTAGAGGCAATAATAAAGATGTTATTTGTATTTCCTTATATCATGATAAATGTCTTTTATTCATGCTAGAATTGTATTAACCGGAAACTTAGTACATGTGTGGATAAATAGACAAAACAGTATGTCCCTATTATGCCTCTACTAGACTAGCTCATTGATCAAAGATGGTTATGTTTCCTAACCATAGACATGAGTTGTCATTTGATCAACGGGATCACATCATTAGGAGAATGATGTGATGGACAAGACCCATCCGTTAGCATAGCACTATGATCGTTTAGTTTTACTGCTATTGCTTTCTTCATGACTTATACATGTTCCTATGACTATGAGATTATGCAACTCCCGAATACCGTAGGAACACCTTGTGTGCTATCAAACGTCACAACGTAACTGGGTGATCATAAAGATGCTCTACAGGTGTCTCCGAAAGTATTTGTGGTGTTGGCATAGATCAAGATTAGGATTTGTCACTCCGAGTGTCGGAGAGGTATCTCTGGGCCCTCTCGGTAACACACATCACAATAAGCCTTGCAAGCAAAAGACTAATGAGTTAGTCACGAGATGATGTGTTACGGAACGAGTAAAGAGACTTGCCGGTAACGAGATTGAACTAGGTATAGAGATATCGACGATCGAATCTCGGGCAAGTAACATACCGTTTGACAAAAGGAACAACGTATGTTGTTATGCGGTTCTGACCGATAAAAGATCTTCGTAGAATATGTAGGAGCCAATATGAACATCCAGGTTCCGCTATTGGTTATTGACCGGAGATGAGTCTCGGTCATGTCTACATAGTTCTCGAACCCGTAGGGTCCGCACGCTTAACGTTTGATGACGATCGGTATTATGAGTTTATGAGTATTGATGTACCGAAGGTAGTTCGAAGTCCCGGATGAGATCACGGATATGACGAGGAGTCTCGGAATGTCCGAGACATAAAGATTGATATATTGGACGGCTATATTCGGACACCGGAAGTATACCGGAAAAGTTTCGGATTTATCGGGAATGCCGGAGGGGGTTACCGAAACCCCCTACGAGAGGGGATGGTCCATAGTGGGCCTAAAGGGAAAGAGAGAGGCAGCCCATAGGGCTGGCCGGCGCCTCCACCTAGCGTTCCTAGTTGGACTAGGATTGGGGGGGCGCCACCTCTCCTATTCCTTTCCCCCTTCTTCCTTTTGGTGAATCCTACTAGGAATAGGATTGCAATCCTATTCCTAGTAGGACTCCTTCCCTAGCCGCACCAGGAAGGGCCGGCCGGCCTCCCTCCCTTGCTCCTTTATATACGGGGGCAGGGGGGCACCCAAAGACACACAAGTTGAATTGTTTTAGCCGTGTGCGGTGCCCTCCTCCACAGAATCACACCTCGGTCATACCGTCGCGGAGCTTAGGCGAAGCCCTGCGCCGGTGAACACATCATATCCGTCACCACGCCGTCGTGCTGACGAAACTCTCCCGTGAAGCTCAACTGGATCAAGAGCTCGTGGGACGTCATCAAGCTGAACGTGTGCTGAACGCGGAGGTGCCGTACGTTCGGTGCTTGATCGGTTGGATCGCGAAGAAGTTCGACAACATCAACCGCATCACTTGACGCTTCCGCTCCCGGTCTACGAGGGTACGTAGATACACTCTTCCCTCTCGTTGCTATGCATCTGGTAGATAGATCTTGCGTGATCGTAGGAAAATTTTAAAATACTACGTTCCCAACACCGGAAACTTAGTACATGTGTGAATACATAGACAAAACAGAGTGTCCCTAATATGCCTCTACTAGACTAGCTCATTGATCAAAGATGGTTATGTTTCCTAACCATAGACATGAGTTGTCATTTGATCAACGGGATCACATCATTAGGAGAATGATGTGATGGACAAGACCCATCCGTTAGCATAGCACTATGATCGTTTAGTTTTACTGCTATTGCTTTCTTCATGACTTATACATGTTCCTATGACTATGAGATTATGCAACTCCCGAATACCGTAGGAACACCTTGTGTGCTATCAAACGTCACAACGTAACTGGGTGATCATAAAGATGCTCAACAGGTGTCTTCGAAAGTATTCGTGGTGTTGGCATAGATCAAGATTAGGATTTGTCACTCCGAGTGTCGGAGAGGTATCTCTGGGCCCTCTCGGTAACACACATCACAATAAGCCTTGCAAGCAAAAAGACTAATGAGTTAGTCACGAGATGATGTGTTACGGAATGAGTAAAGAGACTTGCCGGTAACGAGATTGAACTAGGTATGGAGATACCGACGATCGAATCTCGGGCAAGTAACATACCGATGACAAAAGGAACAACGTATGTTGTTATGCGGTTTTGACCGATGAAAGATCTTCGTAGAATATGTAGGAGCCAATATGAACATCCAGGTTCCGCTATTGGTTATTTACCGGAGATGAGTCTCGGTCATGTCTACATAGTTCTCGAACCCGTAGGGTCCGCACGCTTAACGTTTGATGACGATCGGTATTATGAGTTTATGAGTTTTGATGTACCGAAGGTAGTTCGGAGTCCCGGATGAGATCACGGACATGACGAGGAGCCTCGGAATGTCCGAGACATAAATATTGATATATTGGACGACTATATTCGGACACCGGAAGTGTTCCGGAAAAGTTTCGGATTTAACGGGATTGCCGGAGGGGGTTACCGGAACCCCCTACGAAGGGGGATGGTCCATAGTGGGCCTTAAGGGAAAGAGAGAGGCAGCCCATAGGTGCTGGCCGGCGCCCCACCTAAGGGATCCTAGTTGGACTAGGATTGGGGGGCGCCACCTCTCCCTCCTTTTTCCTTTTCCTCTCTTCCTTCTTTGGTAGTTCCTACTAGGAATAGGATTGCAATCCTATTCCTAGTAGGATTGCACCCTAGCCGCACCATAGAGGGGCCGGCCGGCCTCCCCCCTTGCTCCTTTATATACGGGAGCAGGGGGGCACCCAAAGACACACAAGTTGAATTGTTCCAGCCGTGTGCGGTGCCCCCCTCCACAGAAACACACCTCGGCCATACCGTCGCGGTGCTTAGGCGAAGCCCTGCGCCGGTGAATACATCATATCCGTCACCATGCCGTCGTGCTGACGAAACTCTCCCGTGAAGCTCAACTGGATCAAGAGCTCATGGGACGTCATCAAGCTGAACGTGTGCTGAACGCGGAGGTGCCGTACGTTCAGTGCTCGATCGGTTGGATCGCGAAGAAGTTCGACAACATCAACCGCGTCACTTGACGCTTCCGCTCCCGGTCTACGAGGGTACGTAGACACACTCTTCCCTCTCGTTGCTATGCATCTAGTAGATAGATCTTGCGTGATCGTAGGAAAATTTTAAAATACTACGTTCCCCAACAGTGGCATCATGAGCCAGGTCTATGCGTAGATGATATGCACGAGTAGAACACAATGAGTTGTGGGCGATACTAGTCATACTGCTTACGAGCATGTCATACTTTGCTTCGGCGGTATTGTGAGATGAAGCGGCCCGGACCGACATTACGCGTACGCTTACGCGAGACTGGTTTCACCGTTACGAGCACTCGTTGCTTAAAGGTGACTGGCGGGTGTCTGTCTCTCTCACTTTAGCTGAATCAAGTGTGGCTACCCCCGGTCCTTGTGAAGGTTAAAACAGCACATACTTGACGAAACATCGTTGTGGTTTTGTATGCGTAGGTAAGAACGGTTCTTGCTAAGCCCGTAGCAGCCACGTAAAACTTGCAACAACAAAGTAGAGGACGTCTAACTTGTTTTTGCAGGGCATGTTGTGATGTGATATGGTCAAGACATGATGTATTATACGGTTTTGTATGAGATGATCATGTTTTGTAATGTTATCGGCAACTGGCAGGAGCCATATGGTTGTCGCTTTATTGTATGAAATGCAATCGCCATGTAATTGCTTTACTTTATCACTAAGCGGTAGCGATAGTCGTAGAAGCAATAGTTGGCGAGACGACAACGATGCTACGATGGAGATCAAGGTGTCGCGCCGGTGACGAAGGTGATCATGAAGGTGCTTTGGAGATGGAGATCAAAAGCACAAGATGATGATGGCCATATCATGTCACATATTTTTGATTGCATGTGATGTTTATCTTATTATGCTTCTTATTTTGCTTAGAACGACGGTAGCATTATAAGATGATCCCTTACTAAATTTCAAGGTATAAGTGTTCTCCCTGAGTATGCACCGTTGCGAAAGTTCGTCGTGCCGAGACACCACGTGATGATCGGGTGTGATAAGCTCTACGTTCAAATACAACGGGTGTAAGCCAGTTTTTGCACACGCAGAATACTCGGGTTAAACTTGACGAGCCTAGCATATGCAGATATGGCCTCGGAACACTGGAGACCGAAAGGTCGAGCGTGAATCATATAGTAGATATGATCAACATAAGATGTTCACCATTGAAACTACTCCATCTCACATGATGATCGGACATGGTTTAGTTAATTTGGATCACGTGATCGTTTAGATGACCGGAGGGATGTCTATCTAAGTGGGAGTTCTTAAGTAATATGATTAAATTGAACTTTAATTTATCATGAACTTAGTCCTGGTAGTATTAGCATATCTATGTTGTAGATCAATAGCTCGCAATGTTGCTCCACGTTTATTTTTTATATGTTCCTAGAGAAAACCAAGTTGAAAGATGTTAGTAGCAATGATGCGGAATTGTTCCTTGATTTGAGGATTATCCTCATTGCTGCACAGAAGAATTATGTCCTTGATGCACCACTAGGTGACAGACCTATTGCAGGAGCAGATGTAGACGTTATGAACGTTTTGACAAAAGCTCGGTATGATGACTACTAGATAGTTTAAGTGCACCATGCTTTACGGCTTAGAACCGGGACTTCAAAAACGTTTTGAACACCACGGAGCATATAAGATGTTCCAAGAGTTGAAATTAGTATTTCATACTCATGCCCGTGTCGAGAGGTATAAGACCTCTGACAGTACTTTGCCTACAAGATGGAGGTGAGAGCATGTGCTCAGATTGTCTGGGTACTGGAATTGCTTGAATCAAGTGGGAGTTAATCTTCCAGATAAGATAGTAATTGACAAAGTTCTCTAGTCACTATCACCAAGTTAGTAGAACTTCGTGATGAACTATAATATGCAAGGGATGACGAAAGTAATTCCCGAGCTCTTCACGATGCTGAAATCGGCGAAGGTAGAAATCAAGAAAGAGCATCAAGTGTTGATGGTTAACAAGACCACTTGTTTCAAGTAAAGGGCAAAGGGATAGAAAGGGAACTTCAAGAAGAATGACAAGCAAGTTGTCACTCCCGTGAAGAAACCCAAAGCTAAAACTCAAGCCTGAAACTAAGTGCTTCTACTGCAAAGGAAATAGTCACTGGATGTGGAACTGCCCTAGATACTTGGCGGATAAGAAGGATGGCAAAATGAACAAAGGTATATTTGATATACAGATTATTGATGTGTATTTTACTAGTATTCATAGCAACCCCTCGGTATTTGATACTGATTTAGTTACTAAAGAGTAGTAATTCGAAATGGGAGTTGCATAATGAACAGAAACTAGTTAAAGGATGAAGTGACGATGTGTATTGGAAGTAGTTCCAAGATTGATATGATCATCATCGCACACTCCCTATACTTTCGGGATTAGTGTAAAACCTAAATAAATGTTATTTGGCATTTGCGTTGAGCATGAATATGATTTGATCATATTTGTTGCAATACGGTTATTCATTTAAAGTCATAGAATAATTGTTATTCTGTTTACATGAATAAAACCTTCGATGGTCATACACCCAATGAAAATAGTTTGTTGGATCTCAATCGTGGTAATACACACATTCATAATATTGAAGCCAAAAGATGCAAGGTTAATAATGATAGTTCAACTTATTTGTGGCACTGCCGTTTAGGTCATATTGGTGTAAAGCGCATGAAGAAACTCCATAGTGATGGATTTTTGGAATCACTTGATTATGAATCACTTGGTGCTTGCGAACCATGCCTCATGGGCAAGATGACTAAAACTCCGTTCTCCGGAACAATGGAGCTTGCAACAGATTTGTTGGAGATCATACATACAGATGTATGTGGACCAATGAGTGTTGAAGCTCGCGGCAGGTATCGTTATTTTCTGACATTCACTGATGATTTGAGCAGATATGGGTATATCTACTTAATGAAGCACAAGTCTGAAACATTTGAAAAATTCAAAGAATTTCAGAGTGAAGTGGAAAATCATCGTAACAAGAAAATAAGAGTTTCTACGATATGATCGTAGAGGTAAATTATTTGAGTTAGCGAGTTTGGCCTTCAGTAAAAACAATGTGAAATAGTTTCACTACTCACGCCACCTGGAACACCACAGTGTAATGGTGTGTTCGAACGTCATAACCGTACTTTATTAGATATGGTGCGATCGATGATGTCTCTTACCGATCTACCACTATCGCTTTTGGGGTTATGCATTAGAGACAGCTACATTCACGTTAAATAGGGCACCATCTAAATCCGTGGAGATGACACCGTATGAACTGTGGTTTAACGAGAAACCTAAGCTGTCATTTCATTAAGTTTGGGACTGCAATGCTTATGTGAAAAAGTTTCAACATGATAAGCTCGAACCCAAATCGGAGAAATAAATCTTCATAGGATACCCAAAAGAAACTGTTGGGTACACCTTCTATCACAGATCCGAAGGCAAGGTCTTTGTTGCTAAGAGTGGATCCTTTCTGGAGAAGGAGTTTCTCTCGAAAGAAGTGAGTGGGAGGAAAGTAGAACTTGATGAGGTAATTGTACCTTCTCCCGAATTGGAAAGTGGAACATCACAGAAACTAGTTCCAGTGATTCCTACACCAATCAGTGAGGAAGTTAATGATGATGATCATGAAACTTCGGATCAAGTTTCTGCTGAACGTCGTAGATCAACCAGAGTACGTTCTGCACCAGAGTGGTACGGCAACCCTGTTCTGGAAATCATGTTACAAGACCATGATGAACCTACGAACTATGAGGAAGCGATGATGAGCCCAAATTCCGCAAAATGGCTTGAGGCCATGAAATCTGAGATGGGATCCATGTATGAGAACAAAGTGTGGACTTTGGTTGACTTGCCCGATGATCGGCAGGCCATCGAAAATAAATGGATCTTCAAGAGGAAGACCGACGTAGACGGTAATGTTACTGTTTACAAAGCTCGACTTGTTGCGAAAGGGTTTCGACAAGTTCAAGGAGTTGACTACGATGAGACTTTCTCACCTGTAGCGATGCTTAAGTCTGTCCGAATCATGTTAGCAATTGCCGCATTTTATGAAATCTGGCAAATGGATAACAAAACTGCATTCTTTAATGGATTTATTAAAGAAAAATTGTATATGATGCAACCCGAAGGTTTTGTCAATCCTAAAGGTGCTAACAAAATGTGCAAGCTCCAGCGATCCATCTATGGACTGGTGCAAGCATCTCGGAGTTGGAATATACGCTTTGATAAGTTAATCAAAGCATATAGATTTATACAGACTTACGGTGAAGCCTGTATTTACAAGAAGTGAGTGGGAGTACTACAACCTTTCTGATAAGTATATGTGAATGACATATTGTCGATCGGAAATGATGTAGAATTTTCTGGAAAGCATAAAGGAGTGTTTGAAAGGAGTTTTTCAAAGAAATACCTTGGTGAATCTGCTTACATATTGGGCATCAAGATCTATAGAGATAGATCAAGACGCTTGATAAGACTTTCGATAAGTACATACCTTGATAAGATTTTGAAGTAGTTCAAAATGGATCAGTCAAAGAAGGAGTTCTTGCCTGACTTATAAGGTGTGAAGTTGAGTAAGACTCAAAGCCAGACCACGGCAGAAAAATATAGAGAGAATGAAAGTCATTCCCTATGCCTCAGCCATAGGTTCTATAAAGTATGCCATGCTGTGTACCAAACATGTTGTGTACCTTGCCATGAGTTTGTCAAAGGGGGTACAATAGTGATCCAGGAGTAGATCACTGTACAGCGGTCAAAATTATCCTTACTAACTGGATGACTGAGGAAATGTTTCTCGATTATGGAGGTGATCAAGAGTTCGTCGTAAAGGGTTACGCCGATGCAAGCTTTGACACTAAATCCAGATGACTCTAAGTATCAATCTGGATGCGTATTGAAAGTAGGAGCAATTAGCTAGAGTAGCTCAATGCAGAGCATTGTAGACACATAGAAATTTGCGAAATACATACGGATCTGAATGTGACAGACCCGTTGACTAAACTTCTCTCACGAAGCAAAACATGATCACAACTTAGTACTCTTTGGGTGTTAATCACATAGCGATGTGAACTAGATTATTGACTCTAGTAAACCCTTTGGGTGTTGGTCACATGGCGATGTGAACTATGGGTGTTATTCACATAACGATGTGAACTATCGGTATTAAATCACATGGCGATGTGAGCTAGATTATTGACTCTAGTGCAAGTGGGAGACTGAAGGAAATATGCCCTAGAGGCAATAATAAAGTTGTTATTTATATTTCCTTATATCATGATAAATGTTTATTATTCATGCTAGAATTGTATTAACCGGAAACTTAGTACATGTGTGAATACATAGACAAAACAGAGTGTCCCTAGTATGCCTCTACTAGACTAGCTCATTGATCAAAGATGGTTATGTTTCTTAACCATAGACATGAGTTGTCATTTGATCAACGGGATGTGATGGACAAGACCCATCCGTTAGCATAGCACTATGATCGTTTAGTTTTACTGCTATTGCTTTCTTCATGACTTATACATGTTCCTATGACTATGAGATTATGCAACTCCCGAATACCGTAGGAACACCTTGTGTGCTATCAAACGTCACAACGTAACTGGGTGATCATAAAGATGCTCTACAGGTGTCTTCGAAAGTATTCGTGGTGTTGGCATAGATCAAGATTAGGATTTGTCACTCCGAGTGTCGGAGAGGTATCTCTGGGCCCTCTCGATAACACACATCACAATAAGCCTTGCAAGCAAAAAGACTAATGAGTTAGTCACGAGATGATGTGTTACGGAACGAGTAAAGAGACTTGCCGGTAACGAGATTGAACTAGGTATGGAGATACCGACGATCTAATCTCGGGCAAGTAACATACCGATGTCAAAAGGAACAACGTATGTTGTTATTCGGTTTTGACCGATGAAAGATCTTCGTAGAATATGTAGGAGCCAATATGAACATCCAGGTTCCGCTATTGGTTATTGACCGGAGATGAGTCTCGGTCATGTCTACATAGTTCTCGAACCCGTAGGGTCCGCACGCTTAACGTTTGATGACGCTCGGTATTATGAGTTTATGAGTTTTGATGTACCGAAGGTAGTTCGGAGCCCCGGATGAGATCACAGACATGACGAGGAGTCTCGGAATGTCCGAGACATAAAGATTGATATATTAGACGACTATATTCAGACACCGGAAGTGTTCCGGAAAAGTTTCGGATTTAACGGGATTGCCGGAGGGGGTTACCGGAACCCCCTACGAAGGGGGATTGTCCATAGTGGGCCTTAAGGGAAAGAGAGAGGCAGCCCATAGGGGCTGGCTGGCGCCCCACCTAAGGGATCCTAGTTGGACTAGGATTGGGGGGCGCCACCTCTCCCTCCTTTTTCCTTTTCCTCCCTCCTAGTAGGATTGCACCTTAGCCGCACCATAGAGGGGCCGGCCGGCCTCCCCCCTTGCTCCTTTATATACGGGGGCAGGGGGGCACCCAAAGACACACAAGTTGAATTGTTCCAGCCGTGTGCGGTGCCCCCCTCCATAGAAACACACCTCGGTCATACCGTCGCGGTGCTTAGGCGAAGCCCTGCGCCGGTGAATACATCATATCCGTCACCACGCCGTCGTGCTGACGAAACTCTCCCGTGAAGCTCAACTGGATCAAGAGCTCGTGGGACGTCATCAAGCTGAACGTGTGCTGAACGCGGAGGTGACGTACGTTCGGTGCTTGATCGGTTGGATCGCGAAGAAGTTCGACAACATCAACCGTGTCACTTGACGCTTCCGCTCCCGGTCTACGAGGGTACGTAGACACACTCTTCCCTCTCGTTGCTATGCATCTAGTAGATAGATCTTGCGTGATCGTAGGAAAATTTTAAAATACTACGTTCCCCAACAAGGAGATGAGGTGGCGCACGGGGGAAGAAGAGACAGAAGTGCTGGGGTGGGGGGACGGCTGGAAGAATCTTCGTCCCAAATGTAAAATTTTCGCCCAGGAGGCCGAAAAAACGCCTCCTGAGGGCACAACGGCTGGAGATGCTCTAAAGAACAAGTAATATTGAAGTCAAAGTACATGCTGGCCAGGGGTTGCACAAGATTTTTTCCCATGATTTCATTTTTTTGGGAAGGGACCGAGCAAACCGGTTTCCGGAAAGTCTCAAATTTTTCGATATTTTTTGTTCTATTTTTAAATGAATGTCAAATAAAAAATTAGCATGTACATATGACAAGTGGGACCCACATGCAGGCGTGATCGAGGGTCAACTGGAGTGTAGAGTTTAAAGGAGAGTTAATGGCAAGGACGAAAATGTACTCAAACGTATCCAAAACCCAAATTGTAGGGCCAGTTTGTGTCATTTTGCAAATTTATGTACGCATTTGTACATCCATTGTAAATTCATGTACCAATCGTTTTATTAATTGTATATAATATGCCTTTTTGACAAGGAGAGCAACTGTCCCTAACTTGCAGGAAGGAGAAAGATCCCCAAAATACATGTATAAATTCGGGGCACAGCTCACACACAGGTAGGTAGAAACCGAATAAGCGGAAAGAACATTAAGAAAAATAACAATTGCGTGGCCACGTTGATGTAGCTCGTTATTGGCAGCAACATATTAACTTGTTCAGAATGGGGCAGCGGGGTAGAGATGTCCCAGCAGGCGTGGTTCCGCGTGTAGCACAAGCGGTTTGGCTAGGAATAAATCATGCTCGGACTCACTGAGATCGATAGAGGCTACACCCGCTGGCTTGGTCCACGTGAATCCCTGCAGTAGTCGTCCGAAGAGCATTACGCACATGGCCGTGCCAAGCGACGCCGCCACACACCCACGGCGGCCGGTGCTGAAGGAGATGAACCGCAACTCATTCTCCGTGAGAGTGACGTCGTTATCGGCTGTGGTATTAATATGACGCTCAGGATTGAAGCGTAGCGGCTCGTCCCAGACAGCCGGGTTCCGGCCGAGCCCCATGCGGCTGAGGATGACATGGCTGCCCATGGGCACACGGTAGCCAGCGACGATGGTGTCAGCGAGCGCGACGTGCGGCACGTTGAAGGGTGCGACAGGGTGTAGACGGAATGCCTCACGAATGCACGCCTTGACGTAGGGAAGGCGCGGGATGTCTGACTCCTGCACCAGCCGCTCTCGGCCGACCACCCGGTCGATTTCCTCCACCGCCTTGTGCATCACCTCGGGCATGTTGGTCATCTCTGCCAGCGCCCACTCCACAGCATTGGACGGGTTGTCCACGGCGGCAAATATTATGTCCTGCACCGTCATCCCATGCGACAGATTAAAGAACTTATATATGCTTTCTTATTAAACCTTGATTGATAGACAGACATATTGGTTGTTCTTTTTGTTTTTTGCGGCCCTGAATGACCACGCGACAAGTGTGGTAAAAGCTTCTCAAATTGACAAAAAGAAATGATGCATGCATGCATGCATGAATTAGAATTAAGCAACGTGGTTACGTACCTGCGACTGTGCTTTGACCTCCTCGATGGTGAGAAGAGGATTCCCTTGTGCGTCCTTGAGCGTGATGAGGACATCCAGAAAGTCCTGGAGCTCCTCCCTCTGGCCGGACTTCCATTGCCGCCACCTCTCATCAATGACAGTGTCGTGCAGCCGGGTCACCGTCGCATTCGCCTCCATCACAATCTTCTCGTGTCCGTCGAGGTCGAGGCCGATGCCGCGCATCCACGGTAGGTAGTCGGAGACGCAGAACGCGTAGAGGAGCCCTAGCGAGGTGAACACAGCGTCCATGTGCTCCACCTCCATCGCGCCCGGGCCCCCATCCGGCTGAGGCTCGCCCAAGTACCGCCGGCCAAAGACGAGCCGCCGGATGACGTTGCCGCAGTAATGCCTCGCCACGTGCCTCACATCGATGGACGAGGACGACGGCGCGGTGGCGAGCGTGTAGACGTAGCTTGTGAGGCTGTCGGCCTCTTGGGCGCGCTGGTCGTGGAGCCACCGGTGCCGGGAGGGGCAGATGATTTCCGACGTGAGCACGCGGCGCATCTTCCTCCACTGGTCGCCGAAGGGGGACAGCACGGCGTTCTTGTACCCGCCGCTGAAGGCCGATGAGGCGAAGGTGAGCGGGCGGGAGGCGAAGTTGGCGTCCTGCTTCTTGAGTACCTCGCGGGCGATCTTCGGGCAGGTGATGGGGACGACGTGGACGCCGCCGAGGCGAACGCAGGCGATGTCGGTGCCCATGTCCTCCATCATCTTGTGGATCCATCGGAACGCCGGCTTGTTGAGCATCATCTCCGGCAGGTTGCCCACCAGAGGCCAGGAGAATGCAGTGCCTGCAGGAGGGAGCTGCGTGGCACTGGCACCACCCCACATGATCTTGCTCTCAGGCTTGCCCTTGAACATAAGGACGATGAAGACTAGCCCCAGCAATAGCCCCATCGCTGCTAAGCACAGCTGATCCATATCCCTGGGTGGAACCACAGCTTTGTTGGGTTGCAAGCACACCCTCGGGTTGCGTGGTCACCAATATATATAGCTAAACTTCTTATGCATGTCATGTCTGCATGCATCACTTAGTTATTAATCATCTATTTCCTCCGTAAACATACACATGTATAAGAGCATTTTGATCATTATTTTAAACTTTCTTATATTTCTGTACACTGGGAGTACATATATATAATAGTCCCTCCGTCCCAAAATTCTTGTCTTAGATTTGTTTAAATATGGATGTATTTAATCATGTTTTTGTGTTAAATACATCCATGTCTAGACAAATGTTAGACAAGAATTTTGGGACGGAGGGAGTAGCATTTACTCTCATCGTCCGTAAATACTTGTCATCAAAATGGATAAAAGGAGATGTATCTAGACGTATTTTAGTTCTAGATATTTTTTTTATCCATTTTGATGACAAGTATTTTCGGACGGAGGGAGTACATCGCTATTTTAAACGTTCTTATATTTCATTACAGAGAGAGTACATACGCTGCCATTTTTTACACTTCTTATGCAAATGCTCGGGTTAGTACTTTGAAAGTAAATATGTTTTCCTTCTTCATCAATTTTTACTCTTTGATATATATTGTGGCGATTTTATTTAGGAGGGATTTTCTGTTTCATGTTCTGTTAATTATCGGTGGAGGACATTCTTGTCGAATTATTCACGAGTGATTCGCTCCTACCGATGGGTTTGAATGCGGTTGACTGTGTTCGTGCTCTGTTGTGGGCTTGACATTAAATGGCAATTCCACATGCATACTCCAAATATGAATGATTTGTACTGCTTAGAGATGTTTTATTTGTATGATCATGTACTACCCTTTTTTCATGGTTTTGCTTAGAGTAGTTTGCAGCAAATAAAATTATGTAATTTAGGCGAGCACACATATACATATGTGGACTATACATTTTGATGGGATGTTTTTGCACCATTTTGTGCGGACAACGTATTTTATGTGTTCAATTGTTGTTTAAAATCGCAATCTCATTTTGAGACCGTACTGTCAAAAAAAAAATTTATTGTGAAAGATTTTTATAAGTATATATTGATTGTGTGTCGTGTGGAATATGATTATACTCAGAAAATCACATAATATACCCAAATATAATGTTTGGAAACGTATGCATATTTTATATTATTTTGTTGTAGTAGTCATATGATGATCTTGTCTTTAGAAGCATTTAGAAAAGCTTGTATTTTTCCTATGCAATACAGACATACTCCCTCCGTCCCAAAATTCTCGTCTTAGATTTTTCTAGATACAGATGTATCTAACACTAAAGTGTAACTAGATACATCCATATTTGGACAAATGTAAGACAAGAATTTTGGGACGGAGGGAGTACATTACTACAGATTCTAGTGGTCAAATTTATATTTTAAATACCATGCCAATAACTAAAATATGAATTATTTCTTACCTTGATGTGTGCATTGATGTAGCATATATTCATTTGTGAACAATTTGTTGTGTATAACGACTACAGAAATAATAGTGAACATGGTATCAAAAGTAAATATACACTATAAATGATGTGTCCAGAAGAAAGCTGGAGATGCTAATATAACTTAAAGAATCAAAGGATAAGTAAGCAAAAAAAAAATTATGTTCTTGAAGGCGTTACAGCATAGATAAGAGGTGAGGCCAAGACCATCATGCAATTACTGCGAGCGATTAAATTCCTACTTACAAACATTTTGACTGTCTATAAATAAATATGTCTCAAGCAATTGGGCCAGAAAAATCTTGAACGAACTCTAATTTATTTAACAAATGTTTTATATCAAGAGATAACGAGGAAGTATTAATTGCTATCCTTAAAGCACAAGCATAATCAGTAAGTCCCCTTCCTAATCATCATCAGTCATATTTATAGTATTTTACATCATGCAGGTTGCAAGGTAGCCAAAGTATCTCTTAAGTGCCCGATGTCAAACATTTCTGAGTGAAAACAATGATGTTACCTTGTTTGATTGAATCTTCTACCTCCCAAATATTCGTGAAGACGATACAAATAAAATTGTATAAAATAGTTAATTGTAGATCTTGGCTTAAAATAAACCATGCATTAAAACCATGTTGCTGAATTACATTATTTGGGAAAACATGGAGCCCCATACCTATATGGACTACACATTTGTAGGAACAACACATACATAGTTGGTCCTCATTAGTTTGTTAATTGAAGCTAATATGATGTAATAATGAATAGCCCCATTAAAACTTACGATCTGGTGTTCACCTTCACAAAATAGTGGCTGTCCTATTAACCCATTGATGTGTTCCTATTTTCACTCCATAAGAATTTAAGATCCGAGACATGGAAATCATCAAACAATAGAATTTGTAAACTAAGTTGCAAATCGTACCCATGAATATGATTAGAAACACTAAGAATCTTCTAGTGACTTGTTGCCTTCTCATTGTTAAAATTATAATTTTTCATGCTTAAGTTTTTTATTTATGTGGTATTTATTTATTGAAAAGTAAACCTATATATTTTTATATTTATATACACAGCACCAGAAATTGCCAATCAATGATCAATAGATAAGCCTACATATCTTTTGTGTTTGTAAAATATGTCTCATTGCCTTTTGTCCATCGTAATAAAACTGAGGATAAAAATATATGCACAGTATAAGAAGACATACTTGTGAATATCAAGGTTTTCAATTTAATTTATCTAAGTGAAATGTGTTTTGTTCATGTGTTGTCGCCGGTTCAAGCTTTTTGTGGTTATAAGCGACCTAATATAATAACAGGTCTTTCATCATTTTTAGGAGAATATTTTATGCTATACCTAATAAACGATTTTGGTGAACATAAAAACTGAGAGAAGAGATGCATACATACATATAGGATGCAGGCGTGCTTCAATCGCAAAAGACAAAATGCATGCACTACTAACAGACACACAAAAAAACACTATAAATTGCATGCCATTAAGTTTTACAGGAACACCTCTATCCCTAATATTTTCTACTCCCACCGACAAACTTTTCGTCCACTCTAGCTAGAAGTAGTTGGTGGCAGCTTTATCCAGTACTGTTCATGTGGTGCCCAACTCCTCGTTTGTAATCTTAGCAAGCGCAGCATCTGTCAAATCCATCCTTTCCAAGTGGAGACCAACATTATTACCCGAGGCCTTGAAGAAATCAAACAGTTGAATTTTTTTTATCTTCTGAACTTACCAACTACTCCATCCGTTCCAAAATATTGTCTTTCAAGAGATTTCAACAAGTGACTATATACGAAGCAAAATGAGTGAATTTACACTCTAAAATATGTCTACATACATCTGTATATTGTAGTTCATTTGAAAGGTCTAGAAAGACAAATGTTTGAGAACGGAGGGAGTAGTCATTAAAACTATCAATGCATGGCTGATTTGAGATCAAATTCCAAAGGTGGAATCCTTGCTGAGGCGAAAATTACCAAGAGAGGGCCTTAAGTTTAAGGGAGGGCTAGGGATTTTGCATACCTGAACCCGGAGTGTCAGAGGATGCATGTAATGTGTTCGCTACAACTTGGGTATGGCCTTGTTTTTGAACAATTTTGGGAACCCAAAATTGAGATGATCTCTTCATCTTGACTCTTGAGATTAGCAAGGAGATCGCAATGCTGACTAATGAGCTCTTGCTCTAACATTGTTGGTGGGAATGTCCAAGTGTGTCAGTTTGGTAATCATCCTTGGATGGGCCCAAATTGTGGCATGTCCAATCCAATCGATACAACACAGAAGCTTGCCAACAGTGGAGGTATGGGCCGGTTTTAGTAGGCCCAAGAGGCGAAGCATTTTTCTCTTCCTCTCCTCTTTTGCATACTATGTGCATGTGTACTTTTTTTTTGCGGGGTGTGCATGTGTACTGCTTAGTGTGTGCTCATTAACACAAAAGGGGTACAAACTGTGTTGCAGATAGCCCAGGGAGTATATGTTTGTTGTGAAGGGGTGCAAACTGTGTTTCTGTGTTGTTGAGTACTCCTATATGTTTGCTGCGCGGGGGCACACCGCAGCAGCAGTAATTATATGTTACACTTGAATCGGGGTACAAGTAGAGTAGAGCAGTATAAATGTGAAGCAGTACATGTTTACAAACAAGTGTAGTATGTATCGTGTAAAACACATACAAGTTGCATCGAAATAAATCAACGACTAGACTAGATAGTGCGTAGAACACTTGGACACCCTTTTCATGAGCTGTGGCGACCAGCGTGACGTGCCCTTCACTTATATATCGATGGCTGGAACAAGCGCGACGTGTATTGCTCGTGGCCTAGTTCTTTGATATCTCTTGTCGGATGCACTGCAACAACTTGCCTTGTTTGCCGGATGTATCCCAGGGAAGAGGCTGTGATGAATGATGGGAGTTGCGGTTCGAGGTGCTGGACGTGACGAGGCTTGTTGTGTGCATAAGAAACATACATACATACATACATACATTGATGAACAGTGGTGACCACCATTATATTTGGACGCCTGGAAATACGGCCTAGTCCTTTCATATCTTTGCTCCGATGCACCGCAACAACTTGCCTTGCTTGCACGACGACGCCGAGGGAGGAAGAGGAGGCTGTGATCGATGATGGGGAACGTGGCTTGTGTACATACACAGGATATACATGAGGAAAGTACACGTGCAGCATGGACCAGTGGGCATGCGATACGATACTCTGGTGGTTTGTTTCATGGGTGGAGGAGGCCGTCCTTTCATATCTCCTCCGGGATACACCGCAACCACTTTCCATGTGTGGCAAACACGCACGCGGGTCACATTGGGATTGTCCGTCCATCCAGATCCAGTAGAGATCAGCTGACTGGACCGCCAAATAATTTGAGATCACCTGTGTTGGAGGCCGGCGAGGGCGACAGCGAGCACCGGCGTTCCGCCACGTCTCCCCGTGATGCGCATGTGTGAGATGATAGCTCATGTCTGCGCTTCCTGTATCGGCAACTGGGATGCGCGTTGCTCGCGACAAAATTTGTTGGGTGATTTTGTGCAGGGAATCGCTTTGTACATGCTGCTTTTCTCCGGCAAGGGCCGACCCACAATAGTAGCTAGGTACAATCATTTTCGTTGCATCTCATCTTGGTCCCACTATCGGAATTGATAACACGTACGGGCTTCTGCATGTGGAGTCTTGGGATTGGTTTTGGGTGTCTTCCAATTTTACCCATTGAATAAAAAAAATACTAATGCTGATTTCGTCTTCTAGTATTGGTGAATCTAGTCCATTAAATTAAATGACTGGAAATGAACGGCTCCTATTATTATTAAATTTTTTTTTGAAGGCAACGGCTCCTATTATTTTGATCTACAGTAAGATGCCGCCACCCTGTCCCCAGATCATCTGTTGATAGAGCTATGCATTGGGATTCAAGAGAGACTCAAGCTTCTTCCTACTATAGAAATTGATTCATACGAGATTGAAGGGGGTCAATTTATCTTAATGCTATGGTTAAGTTTTACCTAAATCAACCTCTTAATAGTTGTGGATGCTTGCTAACAGTTCCAACATAAGTGCATTGAATTCTAAATAAGGGAAGACATCCTAGCAGTGGCCTCTCCCACATAAAAACTTGCCATCGGTCGAGTGACTTAGCTAATTGCCTACGGACAATTCCGCGCACCATACCACCATTATCCCACACTCGCTAGTTGTATTACATTGTAATATATTCTAACTTTATTTAGGCATCACCTACTTCTATGTTTATATTTTTGCAAAGCTATCCCTTTATACCCACTTTGTAGTCTTATTTTCTCGTTTCTAGATAAAAGGAAATGCTTGGTGTACGTATGTTTGTATCAGTGGTAGATAGGATCTGAGGCAGTATTGATATTACCTTTAGCTCCTTGATGGTTCAATACTCCACACTTACCACTTAAATCTTTGAAAAGTGCTACGATGGTTAATTGCACTTTGGGATTATATGGCACGCTACCTTAATCTCGTACTAATGGCGTGCCATACCAACGCTGCTAGAAATATACGTATCAGGGGTGTGTATACTTTGGCACACCACTAGTAAGGTAAGTATATGACATCGTGGCTCATCGTGCTCATGCACTCGCCCTGGTACAACAGCAACAACTACCACTACATGGAGGACGAGACAGTGCAGGTGCAGTTCGAGAGCTGGCTCATCGACACCAAGGTGGACCTCGTCCTCATTGGCCATGTCCACGCGTACGAGCGCAGCCGCCGCTTCTCCAAAGTCGCGTACGACATAGTGAACGGCAAGGCCACGCCCGTTTATGGCTTGAAGACCGGTTCACAAGATGTTGATGGTGTCCTCAACTTAGGGGTTTGAGCCACATCGTATCCCGGTCAGCGGGACCTGGCCGAGGACCCCCGTGGTAATCTACCATGGGGGTTGCGCTTGTCGGACCCAGGAGCACCAAGATGCAAACTTCCAAAGACTTTACGCCTACTCCAAGAATTAGATATGGCCTTCATCACTAGATGTAACCGACCTATGTACACTCCTGATATCTGTATAAACCAAGGGGTTAAGCCATAGATGACCTCCTCATAAGCATACGATGTCATGGTACATGAAACTATACTCTATGGCCCCTCAAAACAATACAATCAAAGCATGACGTAGGGTATCATCTCTTTGAGTGACGGTGTCATACACCGAGGGTGGCTCACCGACGGGAGGCCAACAGAAGATCTACCAGAGGGCCCACAAGGCCCAGCGAAAGAAGAAAGCCCGAAGTGGAGGATAAGCACCTAGAGATAATCTTGACCTCCAAGCTCGTGGCGACGGCCACCCTAGATCGCATCTCTCTATGTAAAAGCCTAGTTGTCGGTGCTAAAACCGGTAGATCTCTGGTAGGCTATCCCAAGCTAGGTGATCTGAGCTAGATTGTAACAAGAGAAGAAGGGACACGATGTTTTACACAGGTTCCGACCCTGTTGATGAGGTAAAAGCCTACATCCTGCTTCTTATATATTGATTGTGATGGGGTACAAAGTACAATGTGATCTACCTCGAGATCATATGAAGGTGTGCTAAGCTCTAAACCTTGCCATCGTGTCACTACAGACTAAACCACGCGGCTTATATAGAAGCATGGGTACCTAGGGTTTACATATGGTTGGTTAAAATCCAGGGGTATGACGATCGTTCAAATATGCTTGAAGTGTACGCCAAGCCTCTGAGAGATCTTCGTCCTGATTACACCGAGGAACGGGGCCAGCATTGCACATTCATCAATCTTCTGTGGGTCTTTAGCCCGCCCCATAACTGGCGGGCCGATGTGGCAAGAACCCCTTATTCCAGGACACCAACACTAGCCTCCATTGTGTACATAAGGTCGGGCTAAGGGGCTCTCTTCCCCATCTATTATCAGATAGACCAACTCTCGGTAATCAACTCATCTACACCATTGTAATTAACCCATCGCACGAGGTATCCCTCCACCATAAATGACAAACACCAGCATGATGTAGGGCATTACTCTTTGGAGGCCCAAACCTAGGTAAGTTCCCCGTGCGCCCTCCGAATTGAACTACCAGCTATGCAATGACCCCTACCGAGGGATCTGACAGTTTACTGCATTGTCGAGGGGGCGGGCCGATCCAACATCAACCAACCGGCCCACCCTCTCTGCACGTTCCATGTCGGCCAGCGAGGATTTAACTATTCAATCAATTTTTATCTTTCTTAGTTCTTTGGTTGCGTGGAGATTCTGAAAGGTGTGCTCACTAATCACGTCGCAAACTTTTGGTCTATTATATATGCTGCTATTTATTCAGTTCTGATTATGGTCTTACTGAATATAAATGTCCTCTCACGAGGCCTGCTTCTCATTAGGAGTGGCGCATGTTGCCGTGTGTGATCAACTCTACTCGATGCAGCCTTATCCCATCGACGTGTCCTAGTCGCGTCAAAGATACATTGAATGGAGGAACCGGCTCCCTCATTATCATAACGTATGTAAAACCACGCCATCGGGATCTGAGTTGGTCGTGGATTCTATTATCCTCTTGGATTTCTGTATGCACGCTTGTACCTCTCACGGCTTTATGGGAGTGAATTCATGCAGCATGGCTTTCTATCATTCCTTCTGGCGCCCGCAAACTCCTTTTTACCGGAGCCGGGATGTATCGGCATAGCATCCACCGTTCAGCTGCTTTGTGATCTAAATCTAAGTGGGACCCATTCATATGTATACCCACGTATTGTGGCAGGTAATCATTTGTATATGGTCAAACCAATGTCACATCAATAGGCCCCATGCCAGGAAAATCATCAGTACTGTTTGCAGTGGGATGTACGCATGCATGCTGCATCTCTCCTCTCTCTCTCTCTCTCTCAAACAAATCCATCATTTTATTTTTGTTACATTTTTAGATGGGCAATATTTTTTACAGTAATGCTCTATTATTCAGCAATTTCATATATTCAAATTCCTGAACATAAGATCTTTAGAATAAGACCAATCTTGAATATATTTAAACTAATTTAATTTTTAGTATTTCAATCATATCAAAATAATAATTTCACTCATTTCAAATTACAAATTTTGAAAAAATGAAATCAGTTATTGAAATGAATGAAACCACTTCTCTGAATATAGTTTTCTTTGTGAGTTTCATATTTCAGCTTCTGAAACTGTGTCTTCAATGTGATGATTGTAATGTATTTTTTCTGAAAATAGTGAAATCTATCTTTTTGTAATGAGTGTAATCAGTTTTTTTAAACAAGTGAAATATTGTATTTCAATTGAGCGACTGTAATGTATTTTCTGAAATGAGTGAAATAAGTTATTTGAAAAAAGTGAAATATATCTTTTTGGTGTCAAACGACTTTTTCAATGTTTGAAACAGATATCTCTGCCGAGTGAATTGCATTTCAATACTTTTTTGGTAAATATGAAGTGAAATTAGTTTTTGAGATATATTTTGTAATGAGTGAAATCATTTTTCCAAATCAGTGAAATTGTGATTTTTCAAATTTTCGTAATACTTATTTTGGAACTAGTGAAATTATATTCTTTGAAATGAGTGAAACAACTTGGAAATATTAGTTTTTTTAAACAAGTAAAGTTTATTGTTGAAAAAAGTGAAATCTAACGACTTTTTCAATGTTTGAAACAAATATCTCTGTTCAGTGAAATGCATTTCAATACTTTTTCGTCAAACAAAGTGAAATTAAATTTTAAGATAAATTTTGTAATGAGTGAAATCAGTTTCCCAAATCAGTGAAATGTGATTTTTCAAATTTGTCAAATACTTATTTTGGAACTAGTGAAATTATATTCTTTGAAATGAGTGAAACAATTTGGAAATATTAATTTTTTTGAAACAAGTAAAGTTTATTGTTGAAGCAAGTGAAATCTAGTTTTTCAATTGAGTGAGTGTAATATTGTTTCTGAAATAAGTTTCTTGAAACAAGCGAAATATAGCTTTAAAATCTAATGTTTTACGAAAATGCTTTCAAAGATAATTGAAATATATAAAAAAAATCAAATATATGCAAAATTGATCTTGTTTTGAAGGTCTTGTCATCACGATTTGAAATATACAAAAAGTTTCAATATTGGACTCCTGGGCTATTAATGCCGCGTCCATTTGAGCGCTCTAGGAACTTAAACACAAGACACGTATTTATATTGGCGTGGGTTCTTTGATACATAGAAGAAAAACATTTCTCTTAGCCGCGACAGATTGTATATTCTCTTACGTTTGTGGGCATGCTAGGCGCCCTCAGTATTGTAGTCGAACTCTTTATCATCTTCCCGGCACGCGATATGCATATTGGCCTTACTTTGTCCTCCATGACTATACCCAGGGTGCCTTCGTCATCCTTTGTCCTTCTCGACTCCTTCTCGATTCGCCTGTAGTTTCTCTTGGAAATGTCTCCGTCTAAAAATAGTGCTTTGGTCTCCTTTTGTTGGACATGTTTCCCTAGTAATGGCCGCGTGAGCGTGCGGCATCTTTACCTGTCGGGATGTTTCGACGGGAATAGAACAACAATAAGTTTGGTAATTTTACTATACTTTTACGGTGTATAACTGCATTGAAGTTGTAAATATACCACCAATAATAACATGGGCTGTTAACATGGGGCGGCTTGTAGATACACGAGAGATGTATATACACAGGTTTTGAGCCTTTGGAGTCACACCGAAATGACCCTACTGCTATCTGGGGCAACTTGTATTGCATTTTTTACTATGTTCTTGGATTTTTTTTTCTGTATGTGTTGCATAGGTTTCAACAATATCAATCTATGCGTTTCGAGTGCTCCCTATCCCTTCTTATATAAGTGGACAGTGGTTGGATTGCAAGGTGCCACAAGCTTCTACAAGCCCATGTTCAGTGGAGAAAGACCAGATTCCGCAAGCCCATGTTCGAGAAGACTGAATGACCTCAAACCAAACCGAGAGATGCAATGAACGGGGCCAAAGGAGATTTACTTTCTATATATGGCCAAAAAATGGATTAATGATCTTAAAAAACAAATTCCATGTGACCATGGGCCGAGCCCTAATAAATATAGAATTATTATTGTGCTGGTAGGTAGTCCCAATCGATTCCGGCACACACACACATGGTAAACACATTTCATCTCTTGTTCTTATTGGTACCACCGAGATGAAAAAGCACATAATAACTAAACATAAGATACAATGACATTTATTCAACACATGATTGGAAGCTAGAGAGGTGATATGCATATTTGCGGAAGAGTCACCCCTGCGGTGTGGGCACGAGTACCAATGGGGTCTTGCGGTGGAAAATGAGGGCGCCGGCCTCTTCCATGCTCACATTCTCGGGCGTCATCCCGTCAGGGAGTGCCCAGTCGAAGCAGTAGAGCAGGTTGGCCAGTGTGAACTCCACGTTCATGACCCCCATGGCGAGGCCAGGACATATCCTGCGGCCGGCGCCAAAAGGTAGGAACTGGAAATGGGCGCCGTTGAAGTCGATGTCACTGCCTTGGAACCTGGCTGGGTTAAAGTCCTCCGAGTTGGAGGTCCAGCTCGCGGGGTCCCGGCCAATGGCCCATGCGTTCACGAGGATGCGCGTCTTGGCGGGCACGTCGTAGCCACCGATCTGGACGGGCTGCATGGTCTCCCTCGGCACAAGCAGGGTGGCCGGCGGGTGCAGCCGCAGAGTCTCCTTGACCACCATCTTGAGGTAGGTGAGGCTGGGGACATGGTGTTCTTGCACCCTCCCTAAATGGTTGCTGCCCACGGTTGCTCGGATCTCGTCTTGCAACTTGCTGAGTAGGCGCGGCTTCCGTATCAACTCGGACATTGCCCACAGCATCGTCACGGAGCTCGTGTCGATGGCGCCAATAAACGTGTCCTGCACCGCAAGTACCCTTACTATGCTACATACATATGGATGGATCCGTACCAGAATTAGAAGAAGAAGAAGAAGAAGAAGAAGAAGAAGAAGAAAAATTGAGTTGGAGAGGTACCAGGATGATGGCCTTGACGTGATCCTTGGTGAAGCTCAGTGTGCCATGCTGCTCCTTCCAGAGGCCGATGAGGACATCGACGAGGTCCCCGCCGTTGTGGCGCGCCGGCTCCGCCAGGTGCTGCTCAATGATAACCTCGAAGAAGGCGTCCAGCTCCTTGAACACCCTCTCGCGACGGCCAAAGAGGCCTGTGAGGCGGTCCACCAGACGGCCGCCGGCGCCGGGGAAGAAGTCCTCGGCAGAGAAGCTGGCCATCATCTCCATGGCCTCGTCCAGCACCTCCTGGAAGCGCCCCTTGTGCGGGAACTGGTCAGCCCCGTAGACGTTGCCGAAGGCCACCGTGCCGATGATGCCGTCCGTGAGGCCGAAGATGTGGTCGTTCAAGGCCACCGGCTGGCCGGCCAGGCGGCTCAGGTTGCTCACCAGCTTGGCAACCTGCTGCTCCCGTGCGTAGGCGGCGGCCTTCACGCGGCGCATGCTCAGGAGCTCCACCATGAACAGCTTCCGCATCTCGCGCCAGTAGTCGCCGTAGGGCGCGAAGCCGAGGTTCTTGAGGTCGTAGCTCAGCCGCTTGGGTCCCGGGGACGCCGGCCGGCTGCAGCACTCCACGTCCTGCGTCTTCATCACCGCCTTGGCCGCCTCCGCCGACGACACCACCACCGTCCTCACCCTGCCCAGCCGCAGCAGCATCACCGGCCCGTGCCGCCGAGATAGCTCCCGCAGCCGCCTGTGCGGAAGCCCGCCCACCTGGTGCAGGTTGCCCACCACCGGCAACATGGCTGGGCCCGGCGGAAGATTCAGCTTGGAAAACATGGACCTCTCCCTAGCAATCACAACGAGGAAAACCACAGGAAGAAGAAGAAGAAGGAGGGCCAGGAGGAGCATCGCCATCTCCTTCTTCTTGGTGCCTGCCTGCTTGTGCTTGTGCTTCTACTCCTACACCCGACCCCTTTTTATTGCCAACCGCCAACGCCAGCTAGCTAGAATTTTTTTTATTTTTATCACCAGAATCGTAATCATAATCATGTGCTAAGCTCGACCATAAAGGCCCACATGGTAACTCTGGCTAAATATAATCTTAGCCTAATAAATCTGAATTGGATATGCCTTTTATGTTGAGCTTCTATCATGCCTTTTATGTAAGGACATTCAAATGGCATGCTGCAATTTACTCCTATACGCACGGGCGGGCCCCTTCTCATTGACAACCACGAATGCTAGCTCGCTCACTCATGCTTTTCTTCATCGAGCAATCCCTCCTTTGCATCTGCTTTGCTCCTTTCGGCATAAAATTTTACGATTTACTAGGTCATGGACAGCGTGCGTCTTTTTATAATGTTGAATGTTCTTGCTTCAAGCAAATATTGAATGATGATTGCTGCAACACAACAATTGGTGTAATCCACATCTCTACCACAATGATGTCGTCTTGGTTTCGGTTTTTAGTGAAATCAAGTGCACACATTTCATATGTCTTTTTTCTCTCCCATGTGTTTTATAAATATACTAAAGAACATCATTGGTGAACCCTCTCAAAAGACAAGTTCACCACTTCTTCCATGTCGGTACGTTAGAAGCATAAAATGCATATAGATTAAAACATCCATGTGCACAAAGTAGACACAACTAATTAAGATAAACCGCATTTCTAGTCATGAAGCCCATGGTACAAACACATTTAAAAGTGAAAAACAATATTGAAAATGGAAACAGGGGATTAAAAGAAAAGTTAAATCAGCAACAAAATTCTCTATTCATCATGTCCACCTATGTAGAAATGTTAGTAACCTTTATTGAAACACTTGAAATTTTGTAAATTGCTCTTCCTCACACTTTTCGCCCATCTCGATATTCCACGAATCCTCCCAAAACCTTGTTAATATCCCATTGCAACCAGGAAATTGACCTCCGAAAGAACCGGTCCTTCACTCTCATAAGCCCTTTCCAGAATGGCGAGTCCATTGGTCTCATGTTGAACTGAGCGAGTGTTTTGGACTGGAGATACTTATTACGCAAAATCTGTAGTCACGTGCCCTCCGGCTCTGTCTCAAACATGTAGAGAAATTTGCTCATAAGGCACTTGTTCTTGATTTCTAAGTTCTCAATACTGAGGCCGCCCTGGTCTTTTGGTCGACAAAGAATGTCCCAACGCGCGAGACGGTACTTCCTCTTGGCCTCATCTGACTGCCAGAGATCTGAAGAAATCAACTCGTTTCCGTACCCCTTTCGGAATTTCGAAGAACGGTAGGAGGAACATCGGCATACTAGTGAAGGAAATATGCCCTAGAGGCAATAATAAAGTTGTTATTTATATTTCCTTATATCATGATAAATGTTTATTATTCATGCTAGAATTGTATTAACCGGAAACTTAGTACATGTGTGAATACATAGACAAAACAGAGTGTCCCTAGTATGCCTCTACTAGACTAGCTCATTGATCAAAGATGGTTATGTTTCCTAGCCATAGACATGAGTTGTCATTTGATCAACGGGATCACATCATTAGGAGAATGATGTGATGGACTAGACCCATCCGTTAGCATAGCACTATGATCGTTTAGTTTTACTGCTATTGCTTTCTTCATGACTTATACATGTTCCTATGACTATGAGATTATGCAACTCCCGAATACCGTAGGAACACCTTGTGTGCTATCAAACGTCACAACGTAACTGGGTGATCATAAAGATGCTCTACAGGTGTCTCCGAAAGTATTTGTGGTGTTGGCATAGATCAAGATTAGGATTTGTCACTCCGAAGTGTCGGAGAGGTATCTCTGGGCCCTCTCGGTAACACACATCATAATAAGCCTTGCAAGCAAAAGACTAATGAGTTAGTCACGAGATGATGTGTTACGGAACGAGTAAAGAGACTTGCCGGTAACGAGATTGAACTAGGTATAGAGATACTGACGATCGAATCTCGGGCAAGTAACATACCGATGACAAAAGGAACAACGTATGTTGTTATGCGGTTTGACCGATAAAGATCTTCGTAGAATATGTAGGAGCCAATATGAGCATCCAGGTTCCGCTATTGGTTATTGACCGGAGATGAGTCTCGGTCATGTCTACATAGTTCTCGAACCCGTAGGGTCCGCACGTTTAACGTTTGATGACCATCGATATTATGAGTTTATGAGTTTTGATGTACCGAAGGTAGTTCGGAGTCCCGGATGAGATCACGGACATGAGGAGGAGTCTCGGAATGTCCGAGACATAAAGATTGATATATTGGACGACTATATTCGGACACCGGAAGTGTTCCGAAAAAGTTTCGGATTTAACTGGATTGCCAGAGGGGGTTACCGGAACCCCCTACGAGGGGGGATGGTCCATAGTGGGCCTTGAGGAAAGGAGAGAAGCATCCCATAGAGGCTGGCCGGCGCCCCACCTAGAGATCCTAGTTGGACTAGGATTGGGGGGGGGGGGGCGCCACCTCTACCTTTTTTCCTTTCCCTCTCTTCCTTCTTGATGGACTCCTACTAGGAATAGGATTGCAATCCTATTCCAAGTAGGATTGCCCTAGCCGCACCATAGGAGGCAGGCCGGATCTCCCCTCTTGCTCCTTTATATACGGGGGCAGGGGGGCACCCAAAGACACACAAGTTGAATTGTTCCAGCCATGTGCGGTGCCCCCCTCCACAGAAACACACCTCGGTCATACCATCGCAGTACTTAGGAGAAGCCCTGCGCCGGTAGATACATCATATCCGTCACCACGCCGTCGTGCTGACGAAACTCTCCCGTGAAGCTCAACTGGATCAAGAGCTCGTGGGACGTCATCAAGCTGAACGTGTGCTGAACACGGAGGTGCCGTACGTTCGGTACTTGATCGGTTGAATCGCGAAGAAGTTCGACTACATCAACCGCGTCACTTGACGCTTCCGCTTCCGGTCTACGAGGGTACGTAGACACACTCTTCCCTCTCGTTGCTATGCATCTGGTAGATAGATCTTGCGTGATCGTAGGAAAATTTTAAAATACTACGTTCCCCATCAGTGGCATCATGAGCCAGGTCTATGCGTAGATGATATGCACGAGTAGAACACAATGAGTTGTGGGCGATACTAGTCATACTGCTTACCAGGATGTCATATTTTGCTTCGGCGGTATTGTGAGATGAAGCGGCCCGGACCGACATTACGCGTACGCTTACGCGAGACTGGTTTCACCGTTAGGAGCACTCGTTGCTTAAAGGTTACAGGCGGGTGTCTGTCTCTCTCACTTTAGCTGAAACAAGTGTGGCTATGCCCGGTCCTTGTGAAGGTTAAAACAGCACATACTTGACGAAACATCGTTGTGGTTTTGTATGCGTAGGTAAGAACGGTTCTTGCTAAGCCCGTAGCAGCCACGTAAAACTTGCAACAACAAAGTAGAGGACGTCTAACTTGTTTTTGCAGGGCATGTTGTGATGTGATATGGTCAAGACATGATGAGTTATACTGTTTTGTATGAGATGATCATGTTTTGTAATGTTATCGGCAACTGGCAGGAGCCATATGGTTGTCGCTTTATTGTATGAAATGCAATCGCCATGTAATTGCTTTACTTTATCACTAAGCGGTAGCGATAGTCGTAGAAGCAATAGTTGGCGAGACGACAACGATACTACGATGGAGATCAAGGTGTCGCGCCGCTGACGAAGGTGATCATGACGGTGCTTTCGAGATGGAGATCAAAAGCACAAGATGATGATGGCCATATCATGTCACATATTTTGATTGCATGTGATGTTTATCTTATTATGCTTCTTATTTTGCTTAGAACGACGGTAGCATTATAAGATGATCCCTTACTAAATTTCAAGGTATAAGTGTTCTCCCTGAGTATGCACCGTTGCGAAAGTTCGTCATGCCGAGACACCACGTGATGATCGGGTGTGATAAGCTCTACGTTCAAATACAACGGGTGTAAGCCAGTTTTGCACACGCAGAATACTCGGGTTAAACTTGACGAGCCTAGCATATGCAGATATGGCCTCGGAACACCGGAAACCGAAAGGTTGAGCGTGAATCATATAGTAGATATGATCAACATAAAGATGTTCACCATTGAAACTACTCCATCTCACATGATGATCGGACATGGTTTAGTTGATTTCGATCACGTGATCATTTAGATGACCGGAGGGATGTCTATCTAAGTGGGAGTTCTTTAAGTAATATGATTAAGTGAACTTTAATTTATCATGAACTTAGTCCTGGTAGTATTAGCATATCTATGTTGTAGATCAATAGCTCGCGATGTTGCTCCTTGTTTATTTTTTTTATATGTTCCTAGAGAAAACTAAGTTGAAAGATGTTAGTAGCAATGATGCGGAATTGTTCCGTGATCTGAGGATTATCCTCATTGCTGCACAGAAGAATTATGTCCTTGATGCACCGCTAGGTGACAGACCTATTGCAGGAGCAGATGTAGACGTTATGAACGTTTTGACAAAAGCTCGGTATGATGACTACTTGGTAGTTTAAGTGCACCATGCTTTACGGCTTAGAATAGGGACTTCAAAAACGTTTTGAACGCCACGGAGCATATAAGATGTTCCAAGAGTTGAAATTAATATTTCATACTCATGCCCGTGTCGAGAGGTATGAGACCTCTGACAGTACTTTGCCTACAAGATGGAGGAGAATAGCTCAACCAGTGAGCATGTGCTCGGATTGTCTGGGTACTGCAATTGCTTGAATCAAGTGGGAGTTAATCTTCCAGATAAGATAGTAATTGACAAAGTTCTCTAGTCACTATCACCAAGTTAGTGAACTTCGTGATAAACTATAATATGCAAGGGATGACGAAAGTAATTCCCGAGCTCTTCGCAATGCTAAAATCGACGAAGGTAGAAAACAAGAAAGAGCATCAAGTGTTGATGGTTAACAAGACCACTTGTTTCAAGTAAAGGGCAAAGGGATAGAAGGGGAACTTCAAGAAGAATGACAAGCAAGTTGTCACTCCCGTGAAGAAACCCAAAGCTAAAACTCAAGCCTGAAACTAAGTGCTTCTACTGCAAAGGAAATGGTCACTGGAAGTGGAACTGCCCTAGATACTTGGCGGATAAGAAGGATGGCAAAGTGAACAAAGGTATATTTTGATATACAGATTATTGATGTGTACTTTACTAGTGTTCATAGCAAACCCTGGGTATTTGATACCGGTTCAGTTGCTAAAATTAGTAACTCGAAACGAGAATTGCAGAATGAACAGAGACTAGTTAAAGGTAAAGTGACGATGTGTGTTGGAAGTGGTTCCAAGATTGATATGATCATCATCGCACACTCCCTATACTTTCGGGATTAGTGTAAAACCTAAATAAATGTTATTTGGCATTTGCGTTGAGCATGAATATGATTTGATCATATTTGTTGCAATACGGTTATTCATTTAAAGTCATAGAATAATTGTTATTCTGTTTACATGAATAAAACCTTCGATGGTCATACACCCAATGAAAATAGTTTGTTGGATCTCGATCGTGGTGATACACATATTCATAATATTGAAGCCAAAAGATGCAAGGTTAATAATGATAGTGCAACTTATTTGTGGCACTGCCGTTTAGGTCATAATGGTGTAAAGCGCATGAAGAAACTCCATATTGATGGACTTTTGGAATCACTTGATTATGAATCACTTGATGCTTGCAAACCATGCCTCATGGGCAAGATGACTAAAACTCCGTTCTCCGGAACAATGGAGCGAGCAACAGATTTGTTGGAGATCATACATACAGATGTATGTGGACCAATGAGTGTTGAAGCTCGTGGCGGGTATCGTTATTTTCTGACCTTCACTGATGATTTGAGCAGATATGGGTATATCTACTTAATGAAGCACAAGTATGAAACATTTGAAAAGTTCAAAGAATTTCAGAGTGAAGTGGAGAATCATCGTAACAAGAAAATAAGAGTTTCTACAATATAATCGTAGAGATAAAATATTTGAGTTAGCGAGTTTGGCCTTCAGTAAAAACAATGTGAAATAGTTTCACTACTCACGCCACCTGGAACACCATAGTGTAATGGTGTGTCCGAACGTCATAACCATACTTTATTAGATATGGTGCGATCGATGATGTCTCTTACCGATCTACCACTATCGCTTTTGGGGTTATGCATTAGAGACAGCTACATTCACGTTAAATAGGGCACCATCTAAATCCGTGGAGATGACACCGTATGAACTGTGGTTTGACGAGAAACCTAAGCTGTCATTTCTTTAAGTTTGGGACTGCGATGCTTATGTGAAAAAGTTTCAACATGATAAGCTCGAACCCAAATCGGAGAAGTAAATCTTCATAGGATACCCAAAAGAAACTGTTGGGTACACCTTCTATCACAGATCCGAAGGCAAGGTCTTTGTTGCTAAGAGTGGATCGTTTCTAGAGAAGGAGTTTCTCTCGAAAGAAGTGAGTGGGAGGAAAGTAGAACTTGATGAGGTAATTGTACCTTCTCCCGAATTGGAAAGTAGTACATCACAGAAAATTGTTCCAGTGATTCCTACACCAATCAGTGAGGAAGTTAATGATGATGATCATGAAACTTCGGATCAAGTTTCTGCTGAACGTCGTAGATCAACCAGAGTACGTTCCGCACCAGAGTGGTACGGCAACCCAATTCTGGAAATCATGTTACTAGACCATGATGAACCTACAAACTATGAGGAAGTGATGATGAGCCCAGATTCCGCAAAATGGCTTGAGGCCATGAAATCTGAGATGGGATCCATGTATGAGAACAAAGTATCGACTTTGGTTGACTTGCCCGATGATCGGCAGGCCATCGAAAATAAATGGATCTTTAAGAGGAAGACCGACGCAGACGGTAATATTACTGTTTACAAAACTCGACTTGTTGCGAAAGGGTTTCGACAAGTTCAAGGAGTTGACTACGATGAGACTTTCTCACCTGTACCGATGCTTAAGTCTGTCCGAATCATGTTAGCAGTTGCCGCATTTTATGATTATGAAATCTGGCAAATGGATGTCAAAACTGCATTCCTGAATGGATATCTCAAAGAAGAGTTGTATATGATGCAACCAGAAGGTTTTGTCGATCCAAAAGGTGCTAACAAAGTATGCAAGCTCCAGCGATCCATCTATGGACTGGTGCAAGCATCTCGGAGTTGGAATATACGCTTTGATGAGGTGATCAAAGCATATAGATTTATACAGACTTGCGGTGAAGCCTGTATTTACAAGAAGTGAGTGGGAGCACTACAACCTTTCTGATAAGTATATGTGAATGACATATTGTCGATCGGAAATGATGTAGAATTTTCTGGAAAGCATAAAGGAGTGTTTGAAAGGAGTTTTTCAAAGAAAGACCTTGGTGAAGCTGCTTACATATTGGGCATCAAGATCTATAGAGATAGATCAAGACGCTTGATAAGACTTTCGATGAGTACATACCTTGATAAGATTTTGAAGTAGTTCAAAATGAATCAGTCAAAGAAAGAGTTCTTGCCTGACTTGTAAGGTGTAAAGTTGAGTAAGACTCAAAGCCAAACCATGGCAGAAAAATATAGAGAGAATGAAAGTCATTCCCTATGCCTCAGCCATAGGTTCTATAAAGTATGCCATGTTGTGTACCAAACATGTTGTGTACCTTGCCATGAGTTTGTCAAGGGGGTACAATAGTGATCTGGGAGTAGATCACTGTACAGCGGTCAAAATTATCCTTATTAACTTGATGACTAAGGAAATGTTTCTCGATTATGGAGGTGATAAAGAGTTCGTCGTAAAGGGTTACGCCGATGCAAGCTTTGACACTAAATCCAGATGACTCTAAGTATCAATCTGGATGTGTATTGAAATTGGGAGCAATTAGCTAGAGTAGATCCATGCAGAGCATTGTAGACATAGAAATTTGCGAAATACATACGGATCTGAATATGACAGACCCGTTGACTAAAATTCTCTCACAAGCAAAACATGATCACACCTTATTACTCTTGGGTATTAATCACATAGCGATGTGAACTAGATTATTGACTCTAGTAAACCCTTTGGGTGTTGGTCACATGGCGATGTGAACTATGGGTGTTATTCACACAACGATGTGAACCATCGGTATTAAATCACATGGCGATGTGAGCTAGATTATTGACTCTAGTGCAAGTGGGAGACTGAAGGAAATATGCCCTAGAGGCAATAATAAAGTTGTTATTTATATTTCCTTATATCATGATAAATGTTTATTATTCATGCTAGAATTTTATTAACCGGAAACTTAGTACATGTGTGAATACATAGACAAAACAGAGTGTCCCTAGTATGCCTCTACTAGACTAGCTCATTGATCAAAGATGGTTATGTTTCCTAGCCATAGACATGAGTTGTCATTTGATCAACGGGATCACATCATTAGGAGAATGATGTGATGGACTAGACCCATCCGTTAGCATAGCACTATGATCGTTTAGTTTTACTGCTATTGCTTTCTTCATGACTTATACATGTTCCTATGACTATAAGATTATGCAATTCCCGAATACCGTAGGAACACCTTGTGTGCTATCAAACGTCACAAGTAACTGGGTGATCATAAAGATGCTCTACAGGTGTCTCCAAAAGTATTCGTGGTGTTGGCATAGATCAAGATTAGGATTTGTCACTCCGAAGTGTCGGAGAGGTATCTCTGGGCCCTCTCGGTAACACACATCATAAGGGCATGTACAATGGTGGCATATGGATACAGATGCCCCATGATAAAAAGTAGTTTGAGGCATCTACATTTAGTTTTTCTTCCCAATGCAAGCTACCTCTAGTGGGCCTTAATAAGAAATAGAAAATAAATACTCTAATACACATGCATCCCTACTTTTTACTCCAACCTTTTCAGCTTTTGACATCGGACCATACTTTTTCACTCCAAGCACCCGCCTCCTGAAGAGGATCCCGCTTCCCTATCCGAACCTACTTTATCTGTTATCCGATCCTACATGGCGTGTGAGGCATCACCCTGGGCTATGCATTGTACATGCCCTAATAAGCCTTGCAAGCAAAAGACTAATGAGTTAGTCACGAGATGATGTGTTACGGAACGAGTAAAGAGACTTGCCGGTAACGAGATTGAACTAGGTATAGAGATACCGACGGTCGAATCTCGGGCAAGTAACATACCGATGACAAAAGGAACAACGTATGTTGTTATGCGGTTTGACCGATAAAGATCTTCGTAGAATATGTAGGAGCCAATATGAGCATCCAGGTTCCGCTATTGGTTATTGACCGGAGATGAGTCCCGGTCATGTCTACAAAGTTCTCGAACCCGTAGGGTCCGCACGCTTAACGTTTGATGACGATCGGTATTATAAGTTTATGAGTTTTGATGTACCGAAGGTAGTTCGGAGTCCCGGATTGGAGTCTCGGAATGTCCGAGACATAAAGATTGATATATTGGACGACTATATTCGGACACCGAAAGTGTTCCGGAAAATTTTCGGATTTAACTGGATTGCCGGAGGGGGTTACCGAAACCCCCTACGAGGGGGGATGGTCCATAGTGGGCCTTGAGGAAAGGAGAGAAGCAGCCCATAGAGGCTGGCCGGCGCCCCACCTAGGAATCCTAGTTGGACTAGGATTGGGGGGGGGGGCACCTCTCCCTCTTTTCCTTTCCCTCTCTTCCTTCTTGATGGACTCCTACTAGGAATAGGATTGCAATCCTATTCCTAGTAGGATTGCCCTAGCCGCACCATAGGAGGCCGGCCGGCCCTCCCCTCTTGCTCCTTTATATACGGGGGCAGGGGGCACCCAAAGACACACAAGTTGAATTGTTCCAGCCGTGTGCGGTGCCCCCCTCCACAGAAACACACCTCGGTCATACCATCGCAGTACTTAGGAGAAGCCCTGCGCCGGTAGATACATTATATCCGTCACCACGCCGTCGTGCTGACGAAACTCTCCCGTGAAGCTCAACTGGATCAAGAGCTCGTGGGACGTCATCAAGCTGAACGTGTGCTGAACACGGAGGTGCCGTACGTTCGTTACTTGATCGGTTGAATCGCGAAGAAGTTCGACTACATCAACCGCGTCACTTGACGCTTCCGCTTCCGGTCTACGAGGGTACGTAGACACACTCTTCCCTCTCGTTGCTATGCATCTGGTAGATAGATCTTGCGTGATTGTAGGAAAATTTTAAAATACTACGTTCCCCATCAACTAGTCAGTACTGAATTAATCAACACTAACCGACCTCCATAAGACATTAGCACGGCCGGTATGTGTATGAATCAACGCGGGTACGAAAGGTGGGTCCTTTTCCATGAATCATTGTTTCCATTTGTGTCCCTGACATTGCAGACCCACCGCCGGGTGCTTCAGCACGGCCGGCTGCGCTCGCCACGGCACCACCAACCCGGCGCCGCACGCCACCGCGGCCAGCAACTCCTCCTCCTCGCTGTCAACCACGTCGGGCCGCTTGATCCATAGGAACAGGAAGCCGCAGCTGGCCAGCCCCAGCGCGAACTCCCGCAGCTGTGCCGCCGACATCACGTGGATGCTGCCGAAGTTGACATACACCACCGATGACATCCCGTGCTTGTCCAGCCAAGCCAGGCACCCGGTGTCTTCCCGCCAGATGCTCATGTCCATGCCTCCTCCTACTAGCCCTCCAGTAGCAGCGACCACCTCCGCCAGCGGGCCGACGGTGTAGAGCGGCGGGAAGAAGGCGGCGAGGCCGTTCACCACGTCCTTCTCCAGCTCGTACAAGGTTTTGAGGACGATGTCCTTTGAGCCGGGCGCCGTCTGCATCTGCTCCAGGGTGGCGGCCAACATGGGGTCGTGGTGTGGCAGAAGGACGGCATGTCCATGAGCCGCATGTGGGGAATCCCCATTTTTTTAACAAAGCAAGGCACCAACAGGTGCCAATATATTCAGCTCATAGTCAAAGTACATCAAGAGTTACAAGAACTGCAAAGTATTATAAAGTAGAGAACAGCAGAAACTGAGCAGCTATAGCTGAATACAAGTCTTAGAAAGTAGTAAGGGAATAACCCCTACTAATGAACAGCAAGACTAATAAGGAGAAGTACATCCGGAAAGCAAGACTCTGAAGTTGTGATAAATAACGAAAGATGAAGTAGTAGCCCTGAATGTGAACCTGCAGAGAAGAAACAAGGCTTTGTGCACGAAGAAACCCATGAAGCAAAAACATTAGTAACAATGCACATTATGGATATTAAGACCAGGAATCTGAAAACTAGAAAGAAGGGAGATAATACTACAAGATAGAGAAGAATGATTATGAGCAAAACAGGAAAATTGAGTATCCCTGCAAGATCTAAAAGGTTGATGAGCAAGATTATGGGCTATGTCGTTAATTTCTCTGGAAATATGAAACACCTTGGAAATTAGAGCATTAGAGTAATTAACAAATATAGCAAGATCCTTTCTAATATTCCAAGGAACAGATCTATCTAAAATATTAGAGAGAGCAGCACATTTAGCAAGAGAGAGACAATCAGTAAGGAAAGTTGCTGAACAATATTGAGGTGCGAAGTTCTACGGGCAGCAGCCGCAAGAGCAATAGTCTCAGCCTGCAAAGGAGTATGAGTAGAGGAAGCTGAAGCCTGAATTTTTACATTAATTTCTCCTTGATCAGATGGAACAGAAATGTAAATACCAACACATGTGTCCACCTATCCTTGCTGTAATCCAGGCACTTTTTTAGTTCTGAATGCTGCATCAGAGAAGACTTTTGGTCCAATAATTAATAGGTTAGATTTGATAGTATTACCAGGTAAGGGAATCTGATTGCAAAGAATTGTTTGAGTAATCTGCTGCTGATTATTTAAAAAGCTTGTGGTATTATCTTGAAAGTCAGAATTTAAAGTAGTAGCAGCCACATTAACTTGATAGGGATGAGCTTTGTTTCTCTGAAACAGAAAATCATTTCGAGATTTCAAAGGCACCACAAAAAATTGAGGATAATCGGAATAGAACCATGTGGATGACCCATTTGAATGAGGAAAATGAGCACAGAGTGCATCGTCGAGTGACCTTGAATTAGAACATCTGATTTAAGAAACCAAGGAGAGGAAAACCAAGCAGCACGAGCAAAATGACATAAGAAAAAGAGATGAAACTCATCTTCTTGTTGTCCACAGTGACAACAATTTTGAGAAATATGAATAGAGAAACGACCAGCGCACAAACTAGTTGGCAAAGCTTTTCTCAAGAGTCTCCACGCAAAAGTTTGCACTCGTGGAAGAATAAGTTTTTGTTTCCAAATTGAACTGAGAAGAGTTTTTAAGTCCACGGGAATAGTAGTTGGAGCCTGCCTAGGATGAGCATGAATATCTTGCAAACAAAGTTTATAAGCAGAATTGGAAGAGCAAATGCCATTAGGAGTTAAATCCCAACATAACAAATCTGGACTCTCATTATCAACAATATCAGTGTGAACAATGATTGAGGCCAGGGGTTGTTGGAAAAGTTGATAGACAAGATTATGATCCCAGGCCCTTTGCCCTGGGAGCCAAAGATCTTTAACCAAGGCAGGAAAAACAAAGCCAGCTTGTTGAGGAATAAGATTATCATAAATAGTACTCCATTGATTGCACCAAGGAGAACTCCAAATTGAAATGTTACCTTGAGTTATTTGATAAAAAGAGTGAGATTTAAGTTTAGGTAACAATTTGAGAATAGAAGCCCAAAACGCAGATTTAGGAGGAGAAGCATTATCAGTCCAGATAGAAGTAGTAGGGAAATACTTTGCCTGGACAACAAGATATAAATAAGATGAAGGATCTTTTGCTAACCTCGATGCTGCTGATAACATAAGACTTTCATTGACGGCTTTCAAATTCCTTATCCCTAAGCCTCCTTCTTTTTTAGAATTGCATATGTCTTTCCAAGCTCTCAAACAAAGACTTTTAGTAGAATCATCTTGTCTAATACCTGTCCACCAGAAGTTTCTAATAATAGCTGTGAGTTTAGCAATAAATTTCTTAGTGAATAAGATATTAGCCATATAATAGACAGGAATAGCCGAAAAGATAGAAGAAATCAACTCAAGACGAGCAGCATGAGAAAGCATGTTAGCTTTATAACATGGCATCTTTTGAGAGAATTTGTCTAAAACAAAGTTATATGCAACAACTCTATTTTTAGCGGGAAGAACCAAAGGGTGTCCAAGATGAACAAAACTAGCATCCAGAGAAGGGACATGGAATATCTTCTTGATGTCTTGCATAATGTTAGTAGGAACATGAGCACTAAAAAGAATAGCAGATTTAGACCAATTAGGAGTTTGACCAGAAATAGCACAGAATTGCTGAATGAGATTAGCCATAGCATGAGCATCTTGCAAAGTAGCTTGCCCACAAACCAGCAGGTCATCAGCAAATAGAAGAGAGTGAATAGAAGGGCAATTCGGCCCAAGGGAGATACCCTGAAGCTGATGGGCAGTAAGCGCTTCATTAAGAGTAATTGAAAGTTCATTGATAGCAATGACAAATAAATAAGGAGACATGGGACAACCTTGTCTAATACCACGAAAACTTTTGAACTTATGAGAGGGCTGCCCATTAATTACTACAGAGAATGTAGGGGAAGAAATGCAGGCATAAACTAAATTAATGAAATGGCCATGCAGCTCTTTACGAGTGAGAGCAGAAACTATGAAACTCCATTCAAGATGATCAAAAGCTTTTGCAAGATCAATTTTAAGCATAAAAGCATTGTGCTTCCACGACCTTAAAGAGAAGGAATGAGTGATCTCTTGGGCAACAATAATATTATCACTTATTCTACGACCCTCAATAAAAGCTTGCTGAGCAGGATCTATGTAGTCTGGAAGATGAGGATTAATTCTATTAGCAAGAGACTTAGCAATAATTTTGTAAACCACATTACAAAGACTAATAGGTCGATAGTCCATAGGAACTTGAGGAATCAACTTCTTAGGAATGAGAGCAATATTAGTATCATTAATATGAGGATGCATAATACCAGAAAGATAGAAATAAATGACAAGCTGAGTTACCTCATCACTTATCCAGTCCCAAGCAGCCAAATAAAACTCTACATTAAAACCATCCGGCCCTGGAGAAGCATTTAACTTCATGTCTTTTAGAATCTGCAAAATCTCATGTTTATCTGGCAGAAGGTAAGTTGGATCCAAAGAATCATTCGGCCATTGTGTGGAAGTAGAAGGTCTATGAGCATTATGATTAGAAGTGGAGAAAATATAGCGAAAATAATTGACAAAAGTATTAGTGATAGCAGTGGGCCTAAAATGAGTCATGTTGTTTTCATCTTTAATGGAGCAAATAGTATTACACTTCCTGCGCTTAACAACAGCTTGATGGAAAAATTTAGTATTACGATCACCCGCCCGTGCCCAATGTTTCTTACTGCGTTGTCTATAGAATTGACTAAGCTTAGCAAGAGTGTGATGATACCTGACAGATAGGGCCGTTTCTAACAAATGATTCTTGTGCTGCAGAGGCATATGTTGAAGTTGATTGATCTGCCCTTCTATATCAAGAAGCTCACTTTGAAGGGACTTCTTTTTCCTACACCACATCTTGAGAGAACCTGCCAAAGAAGAGGTTTTTGCTACAAACGAAGTAAGAGAACAATTATTCCAAGCAGCTTTAGCATAGTTGGCAAAATCCTTTTCCATCAACCACCAATTTTCGAATCTAAAGGGTTGCTTAGGTTTTTAAAAATTATCTTCTGTGGAATCCCCATAATTACTCAAATGACAACCCAGGACCTCTCTACAAAAAATACAAAATTACTCAAAATTTATGTGCACCGTTTGACCAATATTTGTAATTTTGATTTTTCTTTTGTACAGAGCCCCTCGGATGTCATTTCACTACCAAACTTTGCAGGCATCTTTAACATTTGTTGACGATCATTCCCACAAAATTTCAGATTTTCTTTTCAAATGTTTTATTATGTATTCTTGCGTGGGTGTACCAAGCTGTGGTTCAGCCACTGCTTTCCGTAACCTCAATGCTTCCCAATCATCTAGCTTTTTTTCGCCTGAGAGGCGTGAGAGGCGTGTGGCCTTCTAGAAGACGGTCCCCATGTACGTACTTGAAGATACTGGCAGCAGGTACCATCATGCACCAGTATTTATCTTTCATGAATTATGATCTCAGTCTGGTTAATTGGCATTGCGTACAAAATAGAGTTTTTCATGATGTGTGCATATTTTGGATCTCGACATGAGTTATTTGACGTGCCTAATATATGCACAGTGCTGGATTTTGTTTTTACTGCGCTGCCAACACCGTATCTAAAAGAGTGGGATTTTACCAGAGTGCACTAGCTTGTTTAACGTACTTGTTGGCGATGCCCTCGAACTGTACCCGCATCGTCTCGCCCTTCATGTAGTGGTAGTTGTTGTTGTTGCTGCTGCTGTACCAAGTCGAATGCATGAGCACGATGAGCCATGTCAACTGTAGCGTTTACCATCCGTAGGAGGAGTAGGAGAAGAGCACGATGATGTGCGCCGACGCGATCTTCACCGAGTAACAGATGGGCTCCATATAGTGGTTGGTTGGGTACTTGGGTGGGAGGAAGAGACGAAATAGCGAGGGAAAGGGATGAGGAATCACGACTCACAATAATGTGATGTGACGGTGCGTGGAAAGTGGTTGCAGCGAGAGATACCACCTGACCCTACTTGTGTACTATGCCCAGCGTAGGCGTCCTTGCCTTTCCTCGTATATGTATATGCATGTACGTGGACGTACAAATCTCGTCGGTCTCTGTAAAATGATGTAAACAAAGGGAAGTTGTTGCGCTCCTTTCCATCAAGAATCGGGAGTTACCAACAAAAGCGGTGAAATAATGCTGATGGCAAGCTCATGCCATCAGCAGGGCCGTCTCTATGAATTTGGGGCTCCGGTGTGAAATACTCCCTCCGTTCGAAAATACTTGTCATTAAAATTGACAAAAAGATGTATTTAGAACTAAAATACATCTAGATACATTTTTATTATTATTATTTTAATGATAAGTATTTCCGGATGAAGGGAGTAGTAATATGGACTGCACTACGGCGCGATGCGTACGTGTCAACACATAAATCATCCAAGTCATCACCACTTCATGGTATGCGCTACTTGGCAGCCGATTGCACGGTGTGAATTACATCGCGCTCGAGTACTCCAGCTTGCATGTTGTAGACGAGATATGCACACTAATATAATTGAGTTTCCAAGTAAAACTCAAGAAAGAAACGGCCCACGCATGGTGGAGGCCTCCTCCGACTACAGGCAGTTTTTTTTTAAGCATCAGTACAGACGCAAGCGTTCATATACACGCGCATACACTCACCCTTATAAACGCACACATGCACACCCCACCCCTATGAGCACCTTCGAGAGACTGAGCCGACATATTATCTTGAGATTTACGAAGTCACCGTAGGCGCCTCGTCGTCGACGGGAACGTCTCCTCCCACTGAAAGCGCATCGCCGGAAATCCTGAAATAAATCCAGGAATAATGCAAGCATCAGGATTTGAACCCTGGTGGGTTGGGGATATCATTGTCCACATAACCATCTCAACCACAGGTTGGTTCGCTCCGACTACAGGCAGTTAGCGCCGTGGGCTGCCCTGCCTCCTTCCCCATTGCTCGCCATCAGATTTGAACTAGCAAAGGTTACATCTCCAGCCGTCAGTCCCCAGAGGCTAGAAAAAGCGCCGCTTGGGGCGAACCGGCGATATTTTCATCGTGGGGGTAATCGAGTTCCCAGCCGTCGCCTCCAGACGCCTTTTTTTAAATTTTATAAAAGATATTCGACCAAAATTCGGCAAACACGACACAAAATTCGGCGTTTCATATTTTTTACATAGAAAAATAAAATTTACTAAAAAACAAAGGGTCGCGCCTACAGACTGAAGAACTCGCTGAACGCGGCGTAGTCGCCTCGTCGCCACCGTCGTCGTCATCCTTCTCCTTCTTCACGCGGCCGTCCCTGCTTGATCCCTGCCCGGGGTCGCCCTGGCGGACAGGTTTGGCCGGTGGCGGCGCATCATCGTCGCTGTCCTCAAGCACAAACTCGCTAAACGCGGTGTAGTCGCCTCGTGCAACCGTCGTCGTCGTCCTTCTCCTTCTTCACGCGGCCGTTCCTGCTTGATCCCTGCCCGAGGTCGCCCTGGCGAACAGGTTTGGCCAGTGGCGACGCGTCGTCGTCGCTGTCCACAAGCACAAACGCGCTGAA
>LR738714.1:752468231-752538211 GCA_902687465.1 Secale cereale
GTCACCACCGTCGTCGTCGTCCTTCTCCTTCTTCACGCGGCCGTCCCTGCTTGATCCCTGCCCGGGGTCGCCCTGGCGGCCAGGTTTGGCCGGTGGCGGCGCGTCGTCGTCGTTGTCCTCAAGCACAAACTCGCTGAACGCGGCGTAGTCGCCTCGTCGTCACCGTCGTGGTCGTCCTTCTCCTTCTTCACGCGGCCGTCCCTGCTTGATCCCTGCCCGGGGTCGCCCTGGTGGACAGGTTTGGCCGGTGGCAGCATGATGGCTTCTCGCCCCTCGTTGGTTACCCCAAGTGAAAGGTTTGAGATGTAGCGTAGCGGTAGTTTTCCCTTGGCAAAGATACCAAGGATCGAATCCCGTGAGACTCCGAGGGTCGACAAGAAGGTGTCAATAGCGCCAGAGACTTTTGCTTGACAGGACCTACACACAGATACAAATAACTTTGCTCCCAACGAGTACAGAGAGGTTGTCAATCCCTCTGGCCTTGTCGTTTACAAAGGATCAAACGCAAGAGATAATAGTGATAGGTATGACTACAACTAGTAAATAAGAACAGAAAGTAAATAACGGGTGTGATCAATGATGGTAATATGGACCGGGGTCCCATGATGTTCACTAGTGATGTCTCTCTCCCAAAAGACGATAAAACAGCTAAGCGAGGTAAATGAATTACAGCTGGGCAGTTGACAGGATTATGTGCGCAAACCAATGCTAACTATGCTGTAAGAAAGGTAGAGGCTCAAAAGCATGGGCGGTACGCCAAGGCAAGTAGACCGAAATCCATCTGCATCTACTACTAATCATCCACCTTGAGATATCTATCCAGAACATCTCGCTGGTATTAAGTTGCGAGTCTCACCCATAGTGTAAACTCAAAGCAACAGACAACTGCATTAAAAGAACTTTGCGTAAAGTAAACAATCCTTACACCCGCAAGTACAAGCACCGTTGTTTTCCCCCTTGTGGCAACAGCACATCCCCTAGACTCATGTTTCTGTCACTCAAGCTAGTCATCGAGGGGCATGAACCCACAATAAGGCATAACGTTCCCTCTTGGAGTTACTACCTACTACTTGGCCAAAGCAATAAACAACAACGGAGAACATGCAAGAATTACTTAAGAACATAAATATAAAATAGGTGAATCAAATATATTACTCACACACAATCTGAACATAATCTCATAATCCATCGGATCCCAGCAAACTCAGCATAGCAACAGCATATGGATTACATATGTGCCTCGATCATGTAGGGCAGCTCCCAAGGTCTAATCGATGAAGAACAAAGAGGGGAGGAGAACATCACATAGCTACTGGTCATGGACCCATGGTCCAAGGAGGACTACTCACAACTCATCCGGGAGGCGTCCATGGTGGTGGAGAAGCTCCCGGTGGTGGTTCTCCCCTCCGGCAGGGTGCCGGGAAGAGTTCTCCTGGTGCTCCCGATCTTGGAAGCGCGGCGGCGGCGGAACAGAGATGAGATCGCGAAAAAGTGTTCCGTCCTCGAGGGTTTCGGGACGCGGTGTAAATATATGCCAAAGGGGGTCACCAGAGGAGGTAAGGGGGGCCCAGGCGCCCCCCCGGCGCGGCCAGGAGGGGGGCCGCGTGGGCAGGCCGCCTGGGCTGCCCCTGGCTCCCCTCTGGCCCCACTTCTGGCGCGTGGAAGCTTCCGGAGCGCTGATTTTTATATATTTTTCCCGGAATTTTTCTGGCAATTTAAGTAATGGGAAAACCTGAAATACAAAAACAGCAGAAAACAGAAACTGGCACTAGGGTGCACTGAGTTAATAGGTTAGTCCAAATATGATCAAAAGTGTATGGAAGTGCATACATATCATAGCAATATCACACAAAAGAGGCATGGAGCAAGCAGAAATTATAGATACGTTTTGGACGTATCAACATCCCCAAGCTTAATTCCTGCTCGTCCTCGAGTAGGTAAATGATAACAAGCATAATTTCTGTGGTGACATGTTATCAACCATATAAGAACTTTTCACAGTCACATGACAAATACTTACTGAGATAATGAATCTTTAGTAATTAAGTTGCCTCATGAGAATATCACAAAGAACTGAAAGCTTTACAATATGATACTGTAATACCCAATAGATTTGTAGTGAGCATGGTGTGCAAACATTACAAAGTGATACCTCGTTTGCCCCCTTTAGTGAAGCAAAACATAAATGCAGGAGCACCTCTGAAGTTTAAGTGACGACTAGATACAATGATTTCAGAATAAACGATATCATAATCATGCAGAAGACAATGGTACTTTGGGACAATGCACATTACACTCAGAATGACAATCATTCTTTCAATAGCTGGTGCTTTGAAGAAAGAAGGTGGAGACTCTCGAACCGTGGATTTTGATGGCAAGGTTGAAAACCCGTGGTTGGAAGCAAAGACTAAACATGTACCAGAGCTCTTGGTTTTAAAAACAGAAGTAAAAATGATTTTTGGGAGATGCATATTTCGTCAACGAATGCAAGTAGATAACTCAATTACTTCTCGAGCTGGACAAGTTTCGAGGAACGGCTCCCGTATGGGGACGATCACATCCCCTTAATCTCCTTTGTTTATCACTGCCAAAAGTTTTCTGATTTCTCATGAACAAAGCGTGAAGGAGGGTTTGTTTGTTGTATATATATTTTTATGAGCCGGGCGCACTCATGCCAGTTCCTTCTCGTATTAGGGGTTTGCAGATTAGACATGCAATCCCGGGGTGAAACTTGTCCAACTTAAAAAGATCATGAATTAACTACTACTTCCTCATGAGCTAAAACAGAGGCACAAAAGAGAAATGCTTTTGAATAATTTCGAGATGGTACAAGAAAGTCTTCGTTAGGAATGGCAAGTAAATACCATATATAGGAAGGTATGGTGGACTCATATGGCATAACTGGTTTCAAGGATTTTGGATGCACAAGCAGTCAGTCCGCTTAGTACAGGTGAAGGCTAGCAAAAGACTGGGAGCGACTAACTAAGAGAGCAATGACGGTCATAATCATGCCGAGCGACAAAGCAACATTGAATCGGGCATGGAAGTTATATCGCTACTCAGAAATTAAAGATCATCAAGGCTTGATAGACTTTCTTTACAGTCTTAAATATGCGTGAGCATATGCCAAGTCAATCAAAATAAATTCTTGGAGGAAGATATCACTAAACCATACCACATCATAGGCAAACAAATCATGCTGGTACTTTAATAACACATTAAGAACCCCCAGCTATTTGAGACTAACCATAAGAAAACATGAACTACTAAGCACCATTATGCACATAGCATTTTTATCATAGACATATCAACCAGTGCCATAGAAGCCAACTCTCTTAACAAGATAAGCATGATAACTCAAGAGAGTTCCAGAAGCAACCAACTAAACAAAAGCTCTTTAAAAAGAAAAGCATGAAAACTAAGAGCTAAACATGACAGTAGCTATTGAAAGACAAAGAACATACACAGCAAAGATAAACATGAAAATCCTATGTTGTGTTCTAGGTTGAAGTGGAATGTGTTTCTCTCCCACACAAAGAAAGCTGGATTCTAACTCGTTATGAAAAGCAAGCAAAGCTAAAGAAAACTAAAAAGGAAACTAAAAGTAAGACGCTCCAAGCATAGCACATAACGCATGAAGTGATTAAAATATAGTGGAACGAAAGACGAACTGATAATTGTTGATGGAGAAGGAGATGCACGGGGGCATCCCCAAGCTTAGACGCTTGAGTCTTCTTGAATATTTCTTGGGGGTGCATGGGGGCATCCCCAAGCTTGAGCGTTTGACACTCCTGAATCTTTTTATCATCTTCCCTCGCACACTTGAAAAATCCCTTCATACATAACTCATCATAATCTGATTAGCGAGGTTAGTACCCATAATAAAATAATTTTTCCTTGCTGGAAATAAGGATAATCTTGAAGATCTACTGTTTCTCAAGATTGCCAAAAGGTTTTTGCAAAGAAAAATCAAGCTCAAGGTTTACAAAACGAAGAAAAGGCAAAACAGGACAGAATCTGTGAAAAACAGACCAGCAGGTAGTAAATAATTTTTTCGGGGCACTTCTGCAACTCAATTCAAAAAACTAAGAACAGACGCCCGAAAGCCAATTGTATAGAGCACGCTGTCGAAAAACTTCAGACCAAAAAGATGATCTGGTGATTTTATACGAATTTTTCTGTCCAAGGACAGAATCTGTTTCCTGGACAGCACGTCACAACTTTTGAACTTTCTTGCAATCAGAGGCTAAACTTGGCACAAAGCTGAAAAGTAAAGATACGATGATGATGCTACTGTAGTAACAAACATCAAGACGCAACTAAAGCAAAAAAAAACTTTATTCATTGTGGGCTGCCTCCCAAAAGCGCTTACTTTTATGCCTTTAAGCTAGGCATAATGCAAAGAGGAATCAATAATCATCATAATAATCGGAGTTATAAATTGCTTCAAATGGTTCCTCAACAAGTTCACTCTTGTTCCTTCTAGGAAAGGGGTACATACCTTTTGCCTTCCCGCGTAGGCGGATTTGTCCCTTACCTATATCGATGAAGCCTTTTACGGCTCGGAGGAAGTCCCTTCCAAGCACTATATTTCCTTGGTTTGGCTTCATGATGAAGAAATCAACCATTGCAATCCCTTTAAGGAATGTAACTGGCACGTCTTTTATTCTTCCCTGGATCTCAGAAATATCTCCATTAGCATGTTCATGATAAGATGATAATCTATCCATATTAAATTTCAAAGAATCATGAACAATTTTTGGCATAGTAGAAACCATAGATCCAATATCACAATAAGCAAGGAAGTCTTGATTAGAGATGCTAATCCTAACAAAAGGCTCCCAATCATTGTCTATTTCCAAAATATCTCTCTTATTGGGTTTGGGTTTCTCTACCTTCATCAAGTCTAGAGTATCCATTCTCTTCTCAATAGTAGCAAGTCTATCTATGACAGTATCAAAACTACGATCATAAACAAAGTAACTAGATAGACCATGTATAATTTCAAGAGCTCTAGCTTCATCACACTCTAGGAAATCTCCTTCAGCTATAATATCAAGAGAGTGTTTACACCATTTAAAAAGACCATGGTAAAAATTTCTAAGCACAATTTTTATAGGTATCCAAGGCATAATTCTCCTATGTGCATCAGAAATTCTGTCCCATGCCTTGTTCATATTTTCTCCATCCCTTTGATGGAAATCCAGAACTTCTGATTCCCTCAAAGCACCGAATCCCAACATGCTTGACTAAACAGAAAGGACTAATAACAGAAAAGCAAATAATAAATTTTTTGTGATTTTTGATAGAAGACACTAAAGCAAAAACTGAAAGGTAAACTAACAAGACTAAAAAGCAAAGATAAAAGATAGCGTGCAACTCCCCTATCTTGAAGAGTGGAGTCCCCGGCAACGGCGCCAGAAAACTTTGCTTGATGGCTTCTCGCCCCTCGTTGGTTACCCCAAGTGGAAGGTTTGAGATGTAGCGTAGTGGTAGTTTTCCCTTGGCAAAGATACCAAGGATCGAATCCCGTGAGACTCCGTGGGTCGACAAGAAGGTGTCAATAGCGCCAGAGACTTTTGCTTGACAGGACCTGCACACAGATACAAATAACTTTGCTCCCAACAAGTACAAAGAGGTTGTCAATCCCTCCGGCCTTGTCGTTTACAAAGGATCAAACGCAAGAGATAATAGTGATAGGTATGACTGCAACTAGTAAATAAAAACAGGAAGTAAATAACGGGTGTGATCAGTGATGGTAATATGGACCGGGGTCCCATGATGTTCACTAGTGATGTCTCTCTCCAAAAAGACGATAAAACAGCTAAGCGAGGTAAACGAATTACAGCTGGGCAATTGACAGGATTATGTGCGCAAACCAATGCTAACTATGCTGTAAGAAAGGTAGAGGCTCAAAAGCATGGGCGGTACGCCAAGGCAAGTAGACCGAAATCCATCTGCATCTACTACTAATCATCCACCTTGAGATATCTATCCAGAACATCTCGCTGGTATTAAGTTGCGAGTCCCACCCATAGTGTAAACTCAAAGCAACAGACAACTGCATTAAAAGAACTTTGCGTAAAGTAAACAATCCTTGCACCCGCAAGTACAAGCACCGTTGTTTTCCCCCTTGTGGCAACATCACATCCCCTAGACTCATGTTTCTGTCACTCAAGCTAGTCATCGAGGGGCATGAACCCACAATCAGGCATAACGTTCCCTCTTGGAGTTACTACCTACTACTTGGCCAAAGCAATAAACAGCAACGGAGAACATGCAAGAATTACTCAAGAACATAAATATAAAAGAGGTGAATCAAATATATTACTCACACACAATCTGAACATAATCTCATAATCCATCGGATCCCAGCAAACTCAGCATAGCAACAGCATAAGGATTACATATGTGCCTCGATCATGTAGGGCAGCTCACGAGGTCTAATCGATGAAGAACAAAGAGGGGAGGAGAACATCACATAGCTACTGGTCATGGACCCATGGTCCAAGGGGGACTACTCACAACTCATCCGGTTGGCGTCCATGGTGGTGGAGAAGCTCCCGGTGGTGGTTCTCCCCTCCGGCAGGGTGCCGGAAGAGTTCTCCTGGTGCTCCCGATCTTGGAAGCGCGGCGGCGGTGGAACAGAGATGAGATCGCGAAAAAGGGTTCCGTCCTCGAGGGTTTCGTGACGCGGTGTAAATATATGCCAAAGTGGGTCACCAGAGGAGGTAAGGGGGGCCCAGGCGCCCCCCCCGGCGCGGCCAGGAGAGGGGCCGCGTGGGCAGGCCACCTGGGCTGCCGCTGGCTCCCCTCTGGCCCCACTTCTGGCGCGTGGAAGCTTCCGGAGCGCTGATTTTTATATATTTTCCCCGGAATTTTTCTGGCAATTTAAGTAATGGGAAAACCTGAAATACAAAAACAGCAGAAAACAGAAACTGGCACTGGGGTGCACTGAGTTAATAGGTTAGTCCAAATATGATCAAAAGTGTATGGAAGTGCATAAATATCATAGCAATATCACACAAAAGAGGCATGGAGCAAGCAGAAATTATAGATACGTTTTGGACGTATCAACATCCCCAAGCTTAATTCCTGCTCGTCCTCGAGTAGGTAAATGATAACAAGCATAATTTCTGTGGTGACATGCTATCAACCATATAAGAACTTTTCACAGTCACATGACAAATACTTACTGAGATAATGAATCTTTAGTAATTAAGTTGCCTCATGAGAATATCACAAAGAACTGAAAGCTTTACAATATGATACTGAAATACCCAATAGATTTGTAGTGAGCATGGTGTGCAAACATGACAAAGTGATACCTCGCTTGCCCCCTTTAGTGAAGCAAAACATAAATGCAGGAGCACCTCCGAAGTTTAAGTGACGACTAGATACAATGATTTCAGAATAAATGATATCATAATCATGCAGAAGACAGTGGTACTTTGGGACAATGCACATTACACTCAGAATGATAATCATGCTCTCAATAGTTGGTGCTTTGAAGAACAAAGGTGGAGACTCTCGAACAGTGGATTTTGATGGCAAGGTTGAAAACCCGTGGTTGGAAGCAAAGACTAAACATGTACCAGAGCTCTTGGTTTTAAAAACAGAAGTAAAAATGATTTTTGGGAGATGCATATTTCGTCAACGAATGCTAGTAGATAACTCAATTTCTTCTCGAGCTGGACAACTTTCGAGGAACGGCTCCCGCACGGGGACGATCACATCCCCTTAATCTCCCTTGTTTATCACTGCCAAAAGTTTTCTGATTTCTCATGAACAAAGCGTGAAGGAGGGTTTGTTTGTTGTATATATATTTTTATGAGCCGGGCGCACTCATGCCAGTTCCTTCTCGTATTAGGGGTTTGCAGATTAGACATGCAATCCCGGGGTGAAACTTGTCCAACTTAAAAAGATCATGAATTAACTACTACTTCCTCATGAGCTAAAACAGAGGCACCAAATAGAAATGCTTTTGAATAATTTCAAGATGGTACAAGAAAGTCTTCGTTAGGAATGGCAAGTAAATACCATATATAGAAAGGTATGGTGGACTCATATGGCATAACTGGTTTCAAGGATTTTGGATGCACAAGCAGTCAGTCCGCTTAGTACAGGTGAATGCTAGCAAAAGACTGGGAGCGACCAACTAAGAGAGCAATGACGGTCATAATCATGCAGAGCGACAAAGCAACATTGAATCGGGCATGGAAGTTATATCACTACTCAGAAATTAAAGATCATCAAGGCTTGATAGACTTTCTTTATAGTCTTAAATATGCGTGAGCATATGCCAAGTCAATCAAAATAAATTCTTGGAGGAAGATATCACTAAACCATACCACATCATAGGCAAACAAATCATGCTGGTACTTTAATAACACATTAAGAACCCCCAGCTATTTGAGACTAACCATAAGAAAACATGAACTACTAAGCACCATTATGCACATAGCATTTTTATCATAGACATATCAACCAGTGCCACAGAAGCCAACTCTCTTAACAAGATAAGCATGACAACTCAAGAGAGTTCCATAAGCAACCAACTAAACAAAAGCTCTTTAAAAAGAAAAGCATGAAAACTAAGAGCTAAACATGACAGTAGCTATTGAAAGACAAAGAACATACACAGCAAAGATAAACATGAAAATCCTATGTTGTGTTCTAGGTTGAAGTGGAATGTTTTTCTCTCCCACACAAAGAAAGCTGGATTCTAACTCGTTATGAAAAACAAGCAAAGCTAAAGAAAACTAAAAAGGAAACTAAAAGTAAGACACTCCAAGCATAGCACATAACGCATGAAGTGATTAAAATATAGTGGAATGAAAGACGAACTGATAATTGTTGATGGAGAAGGAGATGCACGGGGGCATCCCCAAGCTTAGACGCTTGAGTCTTCTTGAATATTTCTTGGGGGTGCATGGGGGCATCCCCAAGCTTGAGCGTTTGACACTCCTGAATCTTTTTATCATCTTCCCTCGCACACTTGAAAACTCCCTTCATACATAACTCATCATAATCTGATTAGCGAGGTTAGTACCCATAATAAAATAATTTTTACTTGCTGGAAATAAGGATAATCTTGAAGATCTACTGTTTGTCAAGATTGCCAAAAGGTTTTTGCAAAGAAAAAGCAAGCTCAAGGTTAACAAAACGAAGAAAAGGCAAAACAGGACAAAATCTGTGAAAAACAGACCAGCAGGTAGTAAATAATTTTTTCGGGGCACTTCTGCAACTCAAATCAAAAAACTCAGAACAGACGCCCGAAAGCCAATTGTATAGGGCACGCTGTCGAAAAACTTCAGACCAAAAAGATGATCTGGTGATTTTATACGAATTTTTCTGTCCAAGGACAGAATCTGTTTCCTGGACAGCACGTCACAACTTTTGAACTTTCTTGCAATCAGAGGCTAAACTTGGCACAAAGCTGAAAAGTAAAGGTACAATGATGATGCTACTGTAGTAACAAACATCAAGACACAATAAAAGCAAAAAAAAACTTTATTCATTGTGGGCTGCCTCCCAAAAGCGCTTTCTTTTATGCCTTTAAGCTAGGCATAATGCAAAGAGGAATCAATAATCATCATAATAATCGGAGTTATAAATTGCTTCAAATGGTTCCTCAACAAGTTCACTCTTGTTCCTTCTAGGAAAGGGATACATACCTTTTGCCTTCCCGCGTAGGCGGATTTGTCCCTTACCTATATCGACGAAGCCTTTTACGGCTCGGAGGAAGTCCCTTCCAAGCACTATATTTCCTTGGTTTGGCCTCATGATGAAGAAATCAACCATTGCAATCCCTTTAAGGAATGTAATTGGCACGTCTTTTATTCTTCCCTGGATCTCAGAAATATCTCCATTAGCATGTTCATGATAAGATGATAATCTATCCATATTAAATTTCAAAGAATCATGAACAATTTTTGGCATAGTAGAAACCATAGATCCAATGTCACAATAAGCAAGGAAGTCTTGATTAGAGATGCTAATCCTAACAAAAGGCTCCCAATCATTGTCTATTTCCAAAATATCTCTCTTATTGGGTTTGGGTTTCTCTACCTTCATCAAGTCTAGAGCATCCATTCTCTTCTCAATAGTAGCAAGTCTATCTATGACAGTATCAAAACTACGATCATAAACAAAGTAACTAGATAGACCATGTATAATTTCAAGAGCTCTAGCTTCATCACACTCTAGGAAATCTCCTTCAGCTATAATATCAAGAGAGAGTTTACACCATTTAAATAGACCATGGTAAAAATTTCTAAGCACAATTTTCATAGGTATCCAAGGCATAATTCTCCTATGTGCATCTGAAATTCTGTCCCATGCCTTCTTCATATTTTCTCCATCCCTTTGATGGAAATCCAGAACTTCTAATTCCCTCAAAGCACCGAATCCCAACATGCATGACTAAACAGAAAGGACTACTAACAGAAAAGCAAATAATAATTTTTTTGTGATTTTTGATAGAAGACACTAAAGCAAAAACTGAAAGGTAAACTAACAAGACTAAAAAGCAAAGATAAAAGATAGCGTGCAACTCCCCTATCTTGAAGAGTGGAGTCCCCGGCAACGGCGCCAGAAAACTTTGCTTGATGGCTTCTCGCCCCTCGTTGGTTACCCCAAGTGGAAGGTTTGAGATGTAGCGTAGTGGTAGTTTTCCCTTGGCAAAGATACCAAGGATCGAATCCCGTGAGACTCCGTGGGTCGACAAGAAGGTGTCAATAGCGCCAGAGACTTTTGCTTGACAGGACCTGCACACAGATACAAATAACTTTGCTCCCAACGAGTACAGAGAGGTTGTCAATCCCTACGGCCTTGTCGTTTACAAAGGATCAAACGCAAGAGATAATAGTGATAGGTATGACTGCAACTAGTAAATAAAAACAGGAAGTAAATAACGGGTGTGATCAGTGATGGTAATATGGACCGGGGTCCCATGATGTTCACTAGTGATGTCTCTCTCCCAAAAGACGATAAAACAGCTAAGCGAGGTAAATGAATTACAGCTGGGCAATTGACAGGATTATGTGCGCAAACCAATGCTAACTATGCTGTAAGAAAGGTAGAGGCTCAAAAGCATGGGCGGTACGCCAAGGCAAGTAGACCGAAATCCATCTGCATCTACTACTAATCATCCACCTTGAGATATCTATCCAGAACATCTCGCTGGTATTAAGTTGCGAGTCCCACCCATAGTGTAAACTCAAAGCAACAGACAACTGCATTAAAAGAACTTTGCGTAAAGTAAACAATCCTTGCACCCGCAAGTACAAGCACCGTTGTTTTCCCACTTGTGGCAACAGCACATCCCCTAGACTCATGTTTCTATCACTCAAGCTAGTCATCGAGGGGCATGAACCCACAATCAGGCATAACGTTCCCTCTTGGAGTTACTACCTACTACTTGGCCAAAGCAATAAACAGCAACGGAGAACATGCAAGAATTACTCAAGAACATAAATATAAAAGAGGTGAATCAAATATATTACTCACACACAATCTGAACAGAATCTCATAATCCATCGGATCCCAGCAAACTCAGCATAGCAACAGCATAAGGATTACATATGTGCCTCGATTATGTAGGACAGCTCACGAGGTCTAAACGATGAAGAACAAAGAGGGGAGGAGAACATCACATAGCTACTGGTCATGGACCCATGGTCCAAGGGGGACTACTCACAACTCATCCGGGAGGCGTCCATGGTGGTGGAGAAGCTCCCGGTGGTGGTTCTCCCCTCCGGCAGGGTGCCGGAAGAGTTCTCCTGGTGCTCCCGATCTTGGAAGCGCGGCGGCGGTGGAACAGAGATGAGATCGCGAAAAAGGGTTCCGTCCTCGAGGGTTTCGTGACGCGGTGTAAATATATGCCAAAGTGGGTCACCAGAGGAGGTAAGGGGGGCCTAGGCGCCCCCCCGGCGCGGCCAGGAGAGGGGCCGCGTGGGCAGGCCGCCTGGGCTGCCGCTGGCTCCCCTCTGGCCCCACTTCTGGCGCGTGGAAGCTTCCGGAGCGCTGATTTTTATATATTTTCCCCGGAATTTTTCTGGCAATTTAAGTAATGGGAAAACCTGAAATACAAAAACAGCAAAAAACAGAAACTGGCACTGGGGTGCACTGAGTTAATAGGTTAGTCCAAATATGATCAAAAGTGTATGGAAGTGCATAAATATCATAGCAATATCACACAAAAGAGGCATGGAGCAAGCAGAAATTATAGATACGTTTTGGACGTATCAACATCCCCAAGCTTAATTCCTGCTCGTCCTCGAGTAGGTAAATGATAACAAGCATAATTTCTGTGGTGACATGCTATCAACCATATAAGAACTTTTCACAGTCACATGACAAATACTTACTGAGATAATGAATCTTTAGTAATTAAGTTGCCTCATGAGAATATCACAAAGAACTGAAAGCTTTACAATATGATACTGAAATACCCAATAGATTTGTAGTGAGCATGGTGTGCAAACATGACAAAGTGATACCTCGCTTGCCCCCTTTAGTGAAGCAAAACATAAATGCAGGAGCACCTCCGAAGTTTAAGTGACGACTAGATACAATGATTTCAGAATAAATGATATCATAATCATGCAGAAGACAGTGGTACTTTGGGACAATGCACATTACACTCAGAATGATAATCATGCTCTCAATAGTTGGTGCTTTGAAGAACAAAGGTGGAGACTCTCGAACAGTGGATTTTGATGGCAAGGTTGAAAACCCGTGGTTGGAAGCAAAGACTAAACATGTACCAGAGCTCTTGGTTTTAAAAACAGAAGTAAAAATGATTTTTGGGAGATGCATATTTCGTCAACGAATGCTAGTAGATAACTCAATTTCTTCTCGAGCTGGACAAGTTTCGAGGAACGGCTCCCGCACGGGGATGATCACATCACCTTAATCTCCCTTGTTTATCACTGCCAAAAGTTTTCTGATTTCTCATGAACAAAGCGTGAAGGAGGGTTTGTTTGTTGTATATATATTTTTATGAGCCGGGCGCACTCATGCCAGTTCCTTCTCGTATTAGGGGTTTGCAGATTAGACATGCAATCCCGGGGTGAAACTTGTCCAACTTAAAAAGATCATGAATTAACTACTACTTCCTCATGAGCTAAAACAGAGGCACAAAATAGAAATGCTTTTGAATAATTTCAAGATGGTACAAGAAAGTCTTCGTTAGGAATAGCAAGTAAATACCATATATAAGAAGGTATGGTGGACTCATATGGCATAACTGGTTTCAAGGATTTTGGATGCACAAGCAGTCAGTCCGCTTAGTACAGGTGAATGCTAGCAAAAGACTGGGAGCGGACAACTAAGAGAGCAATGACGGTCATAATCATGCAGAGCGACAAAGCAATATTGAATCGGGCATGGAAGTTATATCACTACTCAGAAATTAAAGATCATCAAGGCTTGATAGACTTTCTTTATAGTCTTAAATATGCGTGAGCATATGCCAAGTCAATCAAAATAAATTCTTGGAGGAAGATATCACTAAACCATACCACATCATAGGCAAACAAATCATGCTGGTACTTTAATAACACATTAAGAACCCCCAGCTATTTGAGACTAACCATAAGAAAACATGAACTACTAAGCACCGTTATGCACATAGCATTTTTATCATAGACATATCAACCAGTGCCACAGAAGCCAACTCTCTTAACAAGATAAGCATGACAACTCAAGAGAGTTCCAGAAGCAACCAACTAAACAAAAGCTCTTTAAAAAGAAAAGCATGAAAACTAAGAGCTAAACATGACAGTAGCTATTGAAAGACAAAGAACATACACAGCAAAGATAAACATGAAAATCCTATGTTGTGTTCTAGGTTGAAGTGGAATGTGTTTCTCTCCCACACAAAGAAAGCTGGATTCTAACTCGTTATGAAAAACAAGCAAAGCTAAAGAAAACTAAAAAGGAAACTAAAAGTAAGACACTCCAAGCATAGCACATAACGCATGAAGTGATTAAAATATAGTGGAATGAAAGACGAACTGATAATTGTTGATGGAGAAGGAGATGCACGGGGGCATCCCCAAGCTTAGACGCTTGAGTCTTCTTGAATATTTCTTGGGGGTGCATGGGGGCATCCCCAAGCTTGAGCGTTTGACACTCCTGAATCATCTTCCCTCGCACACTTGAAAACTCCCTTCATACATAACTCATCATAATCTGATTAGCGAGGTTAGTACCCATAATAAAATAATTTTTCCTTGCTGGAAATAAGGATAATCTTGAAGATCTACTGTTTCTCAAGATTGCCAAAAGGTTTTTGCAAAGAAAAAGCAAGCTCAAGGTTAACAAAACGAAGAAAAGGCAAAACAGGACAAAATCTGTGAAAAACAGACCAGCAGGTAGTAAATAATTTTTTCGGGGCACTTCTGCAACTCAAATCAAAAAACTCAGAACAGACGCCCGAAATCCAATTGTATAGAGCACGCTGTCGAAAAACTTGAGACCAAAAAGATGATCTGGTGATTTTATACGAATTTTTCTGTCCAAGGACAGAATCTGTTTCCTGGACAGCACGCCACAACTTTTGAACTTCCTTGCAATCAGAGGCTAAACTTGGCACAAAGCTGAAAAGTAAAGATACAATGATGATGCTACTGTAGTAACAAACATCAAGACACAATAAAAGCAAAATAAAACTTTATTCATTGTGGGCTGCCTCCCAAAAGCGCTTTCTTTTATGCCTTTAAGCTAGGCATAATGCAAAGAGGAATCAATAATCATCATAATAATCGGAGTTATAAATTGCTTCAAATGGTTCCTCAACAAGTTCACTCTTGTTCCTTCTAGGAAAGGGATACATACCTTTTGCCTTCCCGCGTAGGCGGATTTCTCCCTTACCTATATCGATGAAGCCTTTTACGGCTCGGAGGAAGTCCCTTCCAAGCACTATATTTCCTTGGTTTGGCTTCATGATGAAGAAATCAACCATTGCAATCCCCTTAAGGAATGTAACTGGCACGTCTTTTATTCTTCCCTGGATCTCAGAAATATCTCCATTAGCATGTTCATGATAAGATGATAATCTAACCATATTAAATTTCAAAGAATCATGAACAATTTTTGGCATAGTAGAAACCATAGATCCAATATCACAATAAGCAAGGAAGTCTTGATTAGAGATGCTAATCCTAACAAAAGGCTCCCAATCATTGTCTATTTCCAAAATATCTCTCTTATTAGGTTTGGGTTTCTCTACCTTCATCAAGTCTAGAGCATCCATTCTCTTCTCAATAGTAGCAAGTCTATCTATGACAGTTTCAAAACTACGATCATAAACAAAGTAACTAGATAGACCATGTATAATTTCAAGAGCTCTAGCTTCATCACACTCTAGGAAATCTCCTTCAGCTATAATATCAAGAGAGTGTTTACACCATTTAAATAGACCATGGTAAAAATTTCTAAGCACAATTTTTATAGGTATCCAAGGCATAATTCTACTATGTGCATCAGAAATTCTGTCCCATGCCTTCTTCATATTTTCTCCATCCCTTTGATGGAAATCCAGAACTTCTGATTCCCTCAAAGCACCGAATCCCAACATGCTTGACTAAACAGAAAGGACTACTAACAGAAAAGCAAATAATAATTTTTTTGTGATTTTTAATAGAAGACACTAAAGCAAAAACTGAAAGGTAAACTAACAAGACTAAAAAGCAAAGATAAAAGATAGCGTGCAACTCCCCTATCTTGAAGAGTGGAGTCCCCGGCAACGGCGCCAGAAAACTTTGCTTGATGGCTTCTCGCCCCTCGTTGGTTACCCCAAGTGGAAGGTTTGAGATGTAGCGTAGCGGTAGTTTTCCCTTGGCAAAGATACCAAGGATCGAATCCCGTGAAACTCCGAGGGTCGACAAGAAGGTGTCAATAGCGCCAGAGACTTTTTCTTGACAGGACCTGCACACAGATACAAATAACTTTGCACCCAACGAGTACAGAGAGGTTGTCAATCCCTCCGGCCTAGTCGTTTACAAAGGATCAAACGCAAGAGATAATAGTGATATGTATGACTACAACTAGTAAATAAGAACAGGAAGTAAATAACGGGTGTGATCAGTGATGGTAATATGGACCGAGGTCCCATGATGTTCACTTGTGATGTCTATCTCCCAAAAGACGATAAAACAGCTAAGCGAGGTAAACGAATTACAGCTGGGCAATTGACAGGATTATGTGCGCAAACCAATGCTAACTATGCTGTAAGAAAGGTAGAGGCTCAAAAGCATGGGCGGTACGCCAAGGCAAGTAGACCGAAATCCATCTGCATCTACTACTAATCATCCACCTTGAGATATCTATCCAGAACATCTTGCTGGTATTAAGTTGCGAGTCCCACCCATAGTGTAAACTCAAAGCAACAGACAACTGCATTAAAAGAACTTTGCGTAACGTAAACAATCCTTGCACCCGCAAGTACAAGCACCGTTGTTTTCCCCCTTGTGGCAACAACACATCCCCTAGACTCATGTTTCTGTCACTCAAGCTAGTCATCGAGGGGCATGAACCCACAATCAGGCATAACGTTCCCTCTTGGAGTTACTACCAACTACTTAGCCAAAGCAATAAACAGCAACAGAGAACATGCAAGAATTACTCAAGAACATAAATATAAAAGAGGTGAATCAAATATATTACTCACACACAATCTGAACATAATCTCATAATCCATCGGATCCCAGCAAACTCAGCATAGCAACAGCATAAGGATTACATATGTGCCTCGATCATGTAGGGCAGCTCACGAGGTCTAATCGATGAAGAACAAAGAGGGGAGGAGGACATCACATAGCTACTGGTCATGGACCCATGGTCCAAGGGGGACTACTCACAACTCATCCGGGAGGCGTCCATGGTGGTGGAGAAGCCCCGGTGGTGGTTCTCCCCTCCGGCAGGGTGCCGGGAAGAGTTCTCCTGGTGCTCCCGATCTTGGAAGCGCGGCGGCGGCGGAACAGAGATGAGATCGCGAAAAAGGGTTCCGTTCTCGAGGTTTTCGGTACGCGGTGTAAATATATGCCAAAGGGGGTCACCAGAGGAGGTAAGGGGGGCCCAGGCGCCCCCCTGGCGCGGCCAGGAGAGGGGCCGCGTGGGCAGGCCGCCTGGGCTGCCCCTGGCTCCCCTCTGGCCCCACTTCTGGCGCGTGGAAGCTTCCGGAGCGCTGATTTTTTATATATTTTTCCCGGAATTTTTCTGGCAATTTAAGTAATGGGAAAACCTGAAATACAAAAACAGCAGAAAACAGAAACTGGCACTGGGGTGCACTGAGTTAATAGGTTAGTCCAAATATGATCAAAAGTGTATGGAAGTGCATAAATATCATAGCAATATCACACAAAAGAGGCATGGAGCAAGCAGAAATTATAGATACGTTTTGGACGTATCACAGCACGTCGTCGTCGCTGTCCTCAGGCACAATGACGCCCCCCTCGTCGTGCGCATGGCGGCGCACGGTGATCTCCTCCAGTGCACGGCGCTGGCACTCCATCTCCAGTCGGGCCCAATCTTCCCGCGCCCACTTCAGGGCTGCATCATCGTCGAGCGAGTCATCGTGCTCGGTCTTCATGGCGGCGTGTCCCGGCTTCGTCTTCGGCTTGACGAGGCGGGGAGGAGCCAAGGAGGAGGCACGGCCTCCCTCGTTGATGACGATGCCGGCGGTGTGGGTGCGCCGGCCGAACGGTGTTTCCATGGGCTTAGGCTTGACGCTGACGAGCGCCGGTGACCCGAAGGAGTGGGTGGAGGATCGAGAGGGGGAGGAGGAGGAAGACCCGCCCAGCATACGCCGCGGCAGCCACGGGCTGGCACTCCGACGGGGGGCGGGGCCACCGGGTACTGGAGCAGTGGATTGTTGCCGTCCTCGAGGTGCTCGAGGACGGCGTGCAGCGTGCGGCTGGGGGCGCCCCACCATAGGCGGTGGCCATCGCTGTTCTTGTCCCCCCCCCCCCCCGACCACCGGCGTGTTGTTGATGGAGGCAAGCCGCTCCATTTCCCCGCGTTCAAAGTACGCCGCCCACGCATCATGGTTGTCAGCGTCGTACTTCGGGAGGGCGCATTCCTCCTCCGGCAGGAGTGGAAGTATCTGGGGTGCTCGACTTCGGGCAGAGGGGGGACTAGGACGCCCCCGGCTCTAAGCCTCCACGCCTCGGCGCGCGCATGTCGGGTGGCGCCAGGTAGTTCGCCCCGTAGAGGCGGTGAGCTTCCCACTCGTGAAGAGAGTGGCGGCCGAAGCCATTGACCGCCTCGTCGCCGGGAACCGTTCACCCATCAAGGATGTGCGTGCACGCGGTGCCTAGACGGGGGGAGAGAGAGAGAGCGTTGGCGGTGGGGGCTGCGGGCGGGTGACTCCTCCGGCGAGGGAGGGGCGGCTTTTATAGCGGCCGGGGGGCGGGAGGGGACGCGTCGCCGCAATGGGCAATTCTGCAGCCGCACTTATCAATTTTTCAGCCATCCAGGAAACTAGCAAAGGTTAGCACTGGTGAATATTTTCTACTAATCGCCCTCGTATCTTAGATGTGTTCAAACTGCCATTCAATTTTAATTATTCTGATTGTGTGATATATGATGCCGATTCAATCTTTAACTCTTCTGATTATGTGATCTGTGATGCTGCTATGAGTGGAAAGGTCGTCAAACACCATAAAATCAAGAACTTTTTTTTTTTGAATTCTTGAAGTGGCGAACATTTCATTGGAACTTGGTGGAACAATTTTTGAAATTCATCAATATTTTTTTATTTAAGAATCATTTTTTTAAATGCATGATCATTTTTTGAATAAGCAAACATTTTATTAATTAATAAACTACTCCCTCCGTCCCGTAATGTAAGAACGTTTTTTACTCTAGTTTAGTGTTAAAAACGTTCTTATATTTTGGGACAGAGGGAGTATTTTGTATGTCATGAATATTTTTTGAATTTTTAAGATATTTTTCAGTTCATGAACATTTTTTTCATTAGCGATATTTGTTCAATTTCATTAACATTTCTAATAGAAAAACACTTATAAAAAATCATGATCATTTTTTGATTTAGTGAACATTTGTTTTCATAATTGCCAACATCTTTGAATGTGCCAACATTTTCTAAAAATTGCAAATTCTATATGCACAAACATTTATGAATTAATAAACATTTAAAAAAATATTTTCCAGAAAAAAAATTGAAGTCCTAATTTATTTAAAGTACAAAAACACGAAGACGAAAAAAGAAACGAAAAATAACAAACGTAACTTAAAAAAAGGCCGTCCGAACATGGGCCGACCCAAACAGGTACGCTATGTCTTCTCCAGTGTGCCAAGCTCAGTATAGAAGGTTAATACTGCATGGGCCCGCCCAGGCAGGGATTCCCCTGTGTGAAATATATTTTATTACTTATAGATGGCATTCATTGGTAATATTTTGCAACTTTGTAGCAATTTCAGTGACGTACCATGAGAAGTAATAGCCCCTTTATAATACTAGCAAAACGTCTGTGCTTTGCAACCGAAAAAATGCCACACGTCTCTACAGAATAATCATGACATAAGACCTCAATAGGTCCACGTGCATCCAATCTATGTTCTGGCTTACCCTCCATTCCACCCTTGTCGACGGCGGCCTCAGTGCTCACAATCACAGTTTGCTTGAATGTAGCCAATTCTAATGTGTCTCTCTTTCTCTTCGCATATGATGAGAAATCTACTTTTTTTTCACCTCGAGGTGTTACTGAGTCGTGCATGTCATTATAGATGATTTCTTTCTTCTCCAAACTAAATTTGCCGAGGTGTTGATTTCTAACCTGACCTACACTAGCACGAAAGAAAGATGGATCGTGCGTTATTGATTAATATTTTTCCCTAGATAGCATTTAATAAATGTTTAACAGGTAAATGAACATCATTTGCATATCTACATATTTTTCTAATCAATTTCCATATATAAAATGCCCAAATTTTAGGGTTTAGAAGATATAAATATTCTTAAAAAGCATTTGAATCGCATTTTTTAAATATTTAAGAGGTAAAAATAACATCATATTTAGATTCTAGACATTTTTATAACCACATTTCATATATCACATGCCAAAATTAGAGTTAGGGTTTAAAAGATATGAATATTTTAAAAAAGCATTTGAACCTGTCAAAAAAAACAAGTGGTGGATGGTGGTTTATTAAATAAAAGATCAGGGGGTCGCACAAAAGCAAACCGAGCAACCGTCCTCATCCGCAGGTCGATACCTTGTGTCGCCCCTAGTTGATATGTGTCCGCAACAAGGGGAACCAGTCCGCGGACACAGATGCGGCAGGACGCCATCCAACGCTAGTCGCATACATTTCAAACTCTTTTTCGCAAACCAGGTGAAATTCATGCAAACACGGCCGAATTTCATACAAATATGACGGATTCCATACAAACATGGCAGATTTAATGACATTTCAAACATTTAGAACCAAAAAAGACTCGCCCCTAAACCTATCCTACGATGGCGGGGACTGTTGTCCAAGCCCGTGACGTCCTCCTTCCACCGTATCCATGAGTACTGGCGATAAGACCGGTGAAGTGAAGATGTGGTCTCCGGCGATGAAGAGTCGAACACGGGAGACGAACCGGCCCACATGGGACACCAGGCCCCCCGATGGCCTACTCATCCTCGAAGGAGTCCTTGCCTTGTCCATTGCCGGTGGACGTGAGGTCCACGAGGGAAACGGTGGCGCCGACGCTATAATCGTCCCACCGGGCCGACTGATGGTTCGTCGGCGACGCATAGGAGGCACAGCTAGCGCCGTTCTCCTCCGCGATCGTATGCAGCTACGCCTCCACGTATGCCACTTCCTGGCAAGTAGCGGCTTGAGCGCGGACGGCATCGTAGGTAGCATGCTGCTCCACGATGAAATTTGGGTCCGTCGCGGCCATGACAGCTACGGCCTCCTCGCTAGCCCGCTCGCCGTTGGTCTGGCCCTTCACCAGCCGGTGCTGCTCCAAGAGGAACAAGTTTTACCATTGTTCCTCATGCGCCTGCTGGAACACCGACAAAGGCGTCGGTGCAGGCTGCACCTCCGCCATGGCGGCGTTGAAGTGCACCTGGGCGTGCTCCATGGTGAAGTTGTCCTTTACGATCAACTTCAACAAGAGCGAAGCGATGATTATGGGCTACTCAACGGCCAAGTGCCAGAGCATTGCTGACCGCCCGAACTGTGATCTAGGATCCTTCCAAACGTCCTACCTAGGGATCCCATTAGTGATTCCCGTCTATCAGTGGCGGACTTGCGTCCAACTGTGTGAAGGCTACAACACAGGGTTGAACCGTGGAAGGGCAGGTGGCTCTCCAAGGAGGCTCGAACAGTTCTCATCAACTCCTCATTGTCCAGCATCCTCATGTCCATCATGAGCTTTTATAGCCTACATGAGACCCTACACCACGAGATAGCCAAGTATCACGCGAGATTCTTTCGGGCCGGGGACAGGGACAAGAAAAAAAACATGGTTCGTTGGCCCAATATTTGTAAGCCTCGCGACCATGGTGGTCTCGGGATCATGTCATCCAAACGCATGAATATTGCTCTGGTGACATGATGGCACTGGCAGATCATGACTGGGAAGAGTGGCCAATCAGGAATAAATACCTCCGAGGTCAGCCGCTTGCCTCTGTCAGCGGACTGGTGGTTCTTAGTTCTAGCAGTCCATTATTCATCCACTCCGAGTGCTCTATATCGGGTCCTCCATCTCGGCGGGGTCTGGCGCATCGACTCTGTTCTGGTTCGATCGATGGATGGGGGATCGCCCCTTCACCGCCATATTCTCGGACTTGTTCTCAATTGAAGTGGAGCCCAGGATCTCCGTCTAGGAGGCCCTTATTGACCTAGGGCGCCTTGCATTCCGACGACCATTTGGGCCTCCAAAACTTGCCGCCTGGCAGGAGCTGCTTGAGTGTATCGCCCTCCAGGAGTCGGACGTGGATCAGCCTCACGACGGCATCTCCTGGCACCTTGAGACGTCTGGCCGGTTCGGCACCAAACCCCTTTATAGGGCCATTATGGCATCCTCTGGCCCTAATCTGGTCAATTAGGCCCCCGCTAAAGATCTGTATCTTACTTTGGCAATGGATTGGAGGACGAGTCCCCTCAGGGGTTGGAATGGCCATGACGATGGGCTTTGCCCATCGTGTGGGAAGATGGAGGACGCAAACCACATCTTCTTCATCTGCGTTTCCGCATAGTTCCTTTGGAGCTACTTGCGTGAGATGGTGGGCAGACATTGGTGCAACATCAATTTCCCTGACATATATATTCGAGGAAATTCAAGCCTCCCCGCCACGCCCGCGCCACATTAGGTGGCTGGGTATTTGGGTTCTCACATGGACACTTTGGATGATTCGCAATAAGCTTGTGATTCAACGTGTGCCTCTTCGATGTGCTACATACGCGATCTTCAAAATGTGTGGCTATTTGCAGCTCTGTCGGCTGCTTAGCTGCCCGCGGGACTGTGACACCATCGACACCTTCATCGCCGATCTTCGGGTGTTGGCCTTCCCACTGGCGCCACTGCTTCCACCACCACCTCCGGATCCCGGTTAGACGGTTGGTGCCTTTGTGGCAGGGCCCGGCCTTGCTAACTTTTTTCTTTCGTTTAGGGTTGTTGAACAACTGTGCCCTCAGCACGTACTGTATCTGTTTGCTACCTATGTGCGTGTGGTGTGAGCCTTTATATCGGATATTTGTGGCTATAAAGTGTGGGGCGGAAGCCTTTTTTGATAAACTAAAGTGTACATTAATAACTGAACTATGCTAATGTGATTCTTTTGTCAGTCGATTAACTCACGGCGACAGAAAAGTAATAAATAAGATGAAGAAATGTTGTTGCTTTTGCCAAATGGGCCGTAGCCCGCCCAGGATTCGAAAAAGCAGGGACACTTATTATCACACTATGAAAGAATCGACACACACGTCGCTAAACATATATGAGAGTTGCAGCGGTTTATCACGCTATTAGAGGAATACTCGTAAGTATGATTGACTAAATCCTATATTAAAAAACAGTATTCAAGATAACCCGCGATCAGAAATCCAGAACTGAGAGGTCATAAAAGTCAGCGCAACAGAAACCAAAAGAAAATCAATCCACTAGAATTCTCATCCTCTAGTATCAATCACTACAGAAGTGTAGTGGCACTGACACAAAGGGGAAATCTGCTAAATACACTCCCATATATATATAAAGACACATTTTTCGTACTCCTGGGAGTATGTACCCCATCCTTAATGGATAAGGTATGGCAGAGCCTCTGCCGCAGAGGAGAGGAAGATACTCACTAACAAACCGAGCTAATTAGTAGACTGTTTTTTTAATTAATTAGTAGACTGTTCTAACTAACTCCATTGCATGCATAGCTACTCCCTAGAAGGTAGGAACGGCTCGTATGTGTTATCCAAAGGTTTAGCATGTTGAGTAGAGTTGACATGCTTGTTTTTCGTGTCATGCACGCCGTACAGATCATATGTGGTAGTGTAGAACTGTAGATTCTGCTTGCAGTATATGTACTATTTTTTGAAATTTGATTTACATACTTTTCGACCAGGCAACTAGGACTGCGAGTATATTCTCCTTTTCCCAGCAAAAAAGTGAGTATATACTTCCCTTCAATCAAAAGGTTGATATACTGCTTTTATAACACATTTGAAAGTATATACTACCTCAAAATAAAAGAGTATATACTACTTCTCCTAAAAAAAGAGTGTATACTACTTTATATTGATAAAAAAAATACAGATTGCAACCTTGCGGTGTAAATCTATTACTGAATGCATAAATTTGCTTGCTTGCTATACATATATACACATATTTGCGGAAACCACAAATGCACAAGGAAAGACGTACCTGAACAGCTTGTTCAACTCACCAGAGAACTGATCCTCTAGGCAGGGGCTTCTTGTAATACGCCGAGTGGCGTGGCTCAAAGAGGGTAGGGTCATGGCCATAATGCAGCCCGTCCCACTCCAGCTTCTCCCACCAGTCCTTCTCGCAGTCCACGACGGTGCATGAACTCCTCAATATATGGTCATCACCGGGAGTGGTCCCGATCATTGTCACTTCGGGGTTGCCGGATCATAACACATAGTAGGTGACTATAGACTTGCAAGGTAGGATCAAGAACACACATATATTCATGAAAACGTAATAGGTTCAGATCTGAAATCATGGCACTCGGGCCCTAGTGACAAGCATTAAGCATAGCAAAGTCATAGCAACATCAATCTCAGAACATAGTGGATACTAGGGATCAAACCCTAACAAAACTAACTCGATTACATGATAGATCCCATTCAACCCATCACCGTCCAGCAAGCCTACGATGGAATTACTCACGCATGGTGGTGGGCATCATGGAATTGGTGATGGAGGAAGGTTGATCATGACGATGGCGACGATCTCCACTCTCCGGAGACCCGAACGGACTCCAGATCAGCCCTCTCGAGAGAGATTAGGGCTTGGCGGCGGCTCCGTATCGTGAAACGCGATAATTCTTTTCTCCTTGATTTTTTTCTCCCCGAAAGTGAATATAGAGGACCTGGGGATACGTCGGTGGAGCACCAGGGGGCCCATCCTCGTGGACAGGGTGTGCGCCCCCTGGTCTGGATCTTCTTGCAGATATTTTTTATATTTTCCAAAATAATTCTCCATGGATTTTCAGGCGATTCCGAGAACTTTATTTCTGCATAAAAACAACACCATGGCAGTTCTGCTGAAAACAGCGTCAGTCCGGGTTAGTTCCATTCAAATCATGCAAGTGAGAGTCCAAAACAAGGGCAAAAGGGTTTGGAAAAGTAGATACGTTGGAGAAATATCAAAGTGAAGGTGTGGTCTCCGGCGAGGAAAAGTAGAACACGGGAGACGGACCGGCCAGTTGGCACACCATGCCCTGCCGCCTCCCATGCCCTACTTATCCTCGGAGGAGTCCCCGACCTCGGCGGTGTCGGACGTTGGACGGCGGCAAGTAGGACGCGTGGCTGACGGTGCTCCCGTCGTCGGCCACCAGCGTGGCCACCGCTTGTGCGGCGACTTGAGCGAGGGCGGCGACCTCGAGCTCCATCCCCGAAGAGAAGCTCTCCCGCAAAGCGTTTGCGTTTGCGGTCATGGCGGATGTGGTGCCAGGTAGGAGGACGATGCGCTATGGTGTGGAGGTTAGCTGGGCGTTGCCGCTTTAAGTAGCGCATTTCGGTGAGGCCAAGCGTCCTGGTGCGTCATTAAGTCGCGGGAGTTGGTTCCTCGGGCACCGAGCCTCTTAACGACGGCATACGGACGGATGGCATGAATGCAGGCAGCTGGTGCCGGCTGGGAATGCACCGCGCGACGGCGCGAGGGACGAGGGTTTTTAGTGTGCCAGGGTAGTCAGCTGCGGTCGTGGCAACGTTGGAGATGCCCTTTGCTCACATGCGATCGACGCATGTCATTGAAAAAGCAAGACGACCCGGCATGGTCTCAGGTCCTGAGGATGCAGTTGGCCGCGCTACACCACTTCGCGGACACGTCCCGGCGCCCCATGCATCCTCGACAAGCCGGGTGTTGGCGTGTGTTTGGATTGTGGCCAAAGTGCACCTTACCAAAATTTTGGTCATGACCCAAAGATTGGTCTTTGTTTGGATGGTTGCCATTTTTTTTGCATGCCAATGAACTCTAGCCAACTCTAGTTTATTTTTCTTGCCGATGTCGGCCAAATCATGGGCAGTCAAAACCTCAACCAAAATTTTGGCTACCCAATGCTTTGATGGGGCAACCTTGGACAAAACTAAACATACTGTTGGTCGTGCCACAGCACTAACGCCATCCTCGGCACATTGAAACCAACCGTGTCTAGCGACGATGAGCGTGTCGCTCACCATGGTCGCCGTGTCCAGAGGTGGTGCTGGAGCTGCACCACGTTGTTGGCCCCCACGACCCACATGAACGGTTTCCGGTGGTGAAGAGGTCGTGGGCCAGCTCCTCCATTGGACTAGTTTGTGCTACGTCGTCCCGGCAGGTGTGCCCCACATGTCGGTTTCCCTGTTTTCCCGGCCATATTCGAGTGTCAGTGCTCCGCGTTGCGCATTAGTCCTTTCACTATGTAGGCCAAGCGAGACAACTTCTTGTTTATTTGAGCGGTTCAAGTATAATCATGTGTCGTTTGCTTATTTCTCATTCCTCTCCATCGATCATGTCGCCCTCCGGTCGAGTCCATCCTCCCGCATGCCTCATTTGAACATTCCGCCGAGTATCATTCGCATGTGGGCCTAGACCATGCTTGTATTTCCAATGTTTATTTGTAATTTGTCCGACATGCATACAAACAAATGGTTCGTTTGAAGTTTCACTTTGCCTCCACTACGTGTCGCTTCGCGTCTTAGTTTTGACATCACATTCGGTTCATGTTGACGAGGTCGATAGATGACATAGCAATTCCTTATAGCCATCGACTGGCTATATTATTAACCATGCTCTAATGCATTTTTCCAAACCGCATTTGACTATTGACAAGATTAATAGTACATGAGATGTATAATGTGAAAATTATATCATTGGAAGCTCCTTTCACATATGTATCCCTGCCTTACCCTCCCTTTCGGTCACTTACTGGCGGACCCCATGCTTGCTGGGCCCCACATGTCAGTTACTCAATGGGTTCGACCACGTTAGGGGATCCTCATCCATAGTATACTCCCTCTGTTTTATTTACTCCGCATATGACGCGGGCGGGGGAGGGGGAGGGACGTCGGTTTGCTCTCAACTGCGGTCCCACAAGCGAGCGAAAACGCAAGACGAAGTGCATTCCATTCGGTGAGCGACGTGGAGGGTCCAGTGTGCCGGGTGTTGGAAATATGCCCTAGAGGCAATAATAAATTGGTTATTATTATATTTCCGTGTTCACGATAATCGTTTATTATCCATGCTAGAATTGTATTGAAAGGAAACTCAGATACATGTGTGGATACATAGACAAACACCATGTCCCTAGTAAGCCTCTAGACGACTAGCTCGTTGATCAATAGATGGTTACGGTTTCCTAACCATGGACATTGGATGTCGTTGATAACGGGATCACATCATTAGGAGAATGATGTGATGGACAAGACCCAATCCTAAGCCTAGCACAGATCGTGTAGTTCGTATGCTAAAGCTTTTCTATATGTCAAGTATCTTTTCCTTAGACCATGAGATTGTGCAACTCCCGGATACCGTAGGAATGCTTTGGGTGTACCAAACGTCACAACGTAACTGGGTGGCTATAAAGGTGCACTACAGGTATCTCCGAAAGTGTCTGTTGGGTTGGCACGAATCGAGACTGGGATTTGTCACTCCGTATGACGGAGAGGTATCTCTGGGCCCACTCGGTAGGACATCATCATAATGTGCACAATATGTGATCAAGGAGTTGATCACGGGATGATGTGTTACGGAACGAGTAAAGAGACTTGCCGGTAACGAGATTGAGCAAGGTATCGGTATACCGACGATCGAATCTCGGGCAAGTGCTATACCGATAGACAAAGGGAATCGTATACGGGATTGATTGAATCCTTGACATCGTGGTTCATCCGATGAGATCATCGTGGAACATGTGGGAGCCAACATGGGTATCCAGATCCCGTTGTTGGTTATTGGTCGGAGAGTTGTCTCGGTCATGTCTACATGGTTCCCGAGCCCGTAGGGTCTACACACTTAAGGTTCGATGACGCTAGGGTTATAGGGAAAGTATGTACGCGGTTACCGAATGTTGTTCGGAGTCCCGGATGAGATCCCGGACGTCACGAGGAGTTCCGGAATAGTCCGGAGGTAAAGATTCATATATGGGAAGTCCTGTTTTGGTCACCGGAAAAGTTTCGGGCGATATCGGTAATGTACCGGGACCACCGGGAGGGTCCCGGAGGTCCACCAGGTGGGGCCACCAGCCCCAGAAGGCTGCGTGGGCTAAGTGTGGGAGGGGACCAGCCCCAAGGGGGCTGGTGCGCCCCCCCACCAAGTCCCTAGGCGCATGGAGAGTGGAGGGGGGCAAACCCTAGGTCCAGATGGGCCTTAAGGCCCACCCTAGGGCGCCCCCTCTCTCTCCCCCCCCCTTGGCCGCACCCTAGATGGGTTTTTGGGGGCTGCCGCACCCCTAGGGGTGGGAAACCCTAAAGGGGGCGCAGCCCCCCCTTCCCCCTATATATATGTGAGGTTTTGGGGCTGCTAGACACATGAGAACGTCTCCCTCTTGGCGCAGCCCTACCCCTCTCCCTCCTCGTCTCTTGCAGCGCTTGGCGAAGCCCTGCTGGAGTCCCGCGCTCCTCCACCACCACCACGCCGTCGTGCTGCTGTTGGATGGAGTCTTCCCCAACCTCTCCCTCTCTCCTTGCTGGATCAAGGCGTGGGAGACGTCACCGGGCTGCACGTGTGTTGAACACGGAGGCGCCGTTGTTCGGCGCTTAGATCGGAATCAACCGCGATCTGAATCGCAGCGAGTACGACTCCTTCATCCGCGTTCTTGCAACGCTTCCGCAACGCGATCTACAAGGGTATGTGGATCCGACTCTTCCCTCGTAGATGCATCTCCTAGATTGATCTTGGTGAGCGTAGGAAAATTTTTGTTTCCCATGCAACGTTCCCCAACAGTGGTATCAGAGCCAGGTTCTTGCGTAGATGTTTTCACGAGTAGAACACAAAGGGGTTTGTGGGCGTTGATGTTTAGATTGCTTCCCTCTTTGGTCTTTCTTGATTCAGCGGCATTATGGGATGAAGCGGCCCGGACCAACTTTACATGTCCACGTACATGAGACCGGTTCCATCGACAGACATGCGACTTTTGTTGCATAAGATGGCTGGCGGGTGTCTGTCTCTCCTATCTTAGTTGAATCGGATTCGACGAAGGCGGTCCTTGTAGAAGGTTAAATAGCAACTTAAATATCACCGTTGTGGCTTTGCGTAGGTAAGAAGCGTTCTTGCTAGATACCCATAGCAGCCACGTAAAACATGCAACAACAAATTAGAGGACGTCTAACTTGTTTTTGCAGGGTATGTATGTGATATGATATGGCCAGAGACATGATGAGATATATTTGATGTATGAGATGATCATGTTGTAATAGTTAATATTGACTTGCATGTCGATGTATACGGCAACCGGCAGGAGCCATAGGGTTGTCTTTAATTTTTGTATGACCTGCGTGTCAATCATTAAGCGCTATGTAATGCTTTACTTTATCGCTAAACGGTAGCAATAGTAGTAAGAGCATGGTGGGCGCGCGACAACCCCGATGGCGACACGATGATGGAGATCATGATGATGGGGATCATGGTGTTACGCCGGTGACGATGGAGATCATGCCGGTGCTTTGGAGATGGAGATCAAAAGCACGAGTTGATGGCCATATCATGTCACTTATGATTTGCATGTGATGTTAATCCTTTTATGCATCTTATTTTGCTTAGGACGACGGTAGCATTATAAGATGATCCCTCACTAAAATTTCAAGATAAAATTGTGTTCCCCCCGAGTGTGCGCCGTTGCGAAGGTTCGTCGTTTCGAAGCACCACGTGATGATCGGGTGTGATAGACTCTACGTTCGCATACAACGGGTGCAAGACAGTTTTGCACATGCAGAACACTCGGGTTAGACTTGACGGGCCTAGCATGTACAGACATGGCCTCGGAACACGGAAGACCGAAAGGTCGAGCATGAGTCATATAGTAGATATGATCAACATGAAGATGTTCACCATTGACACCACCTCATCTCACGTGATGATCGGACTTGGGTTGGTGGATTTGGATCATGTCACGCTCGGATGACCAGAGGGATGTCAATTTGAGTGGGAGTTATAAGTAATTTGATTAGTTAAAACTCACTTGTCATGAACAATAGTCTAAGTTGTCTTTGCAAATTATGTAGTAGACCAATAACTGCGTTGTAGCTCCCTGTTTAATACGATCCTAGAGAAAGACTAAGTTGAAAGATATTGTAAGCAATGATGCGGACTGGGTCCGTAGTCCGAGGAGTGTCCTCACTACTGCACAGAAAGCTTACGTCTTTGATGCACCGCTCGATGTGCAAACCCCTACAACGTTGTCTGTGGATGTTGTGAACACCTGACAGAGACGTCCTGATGACTACTTGATAGTTTAGTGCACCATACTTTACGGCTTAGAATCGGGATTCCAATGACGTTTTGAACGCCATAGAACATATGAGATGTTCTAAGAGCTGAAATTGGGATTTCAGGCTCATGCCCGTGTTGAGAGGTATGAGACCTCTGACAAGTTCTTTTGCCAAAAAGATGGAGGAGAATGGCTCAACTAGTGAGCATGTGCTCAGAATGTCTGGGTGCTAAAATCACTTGAACCAAGTGGGAGTTAATCTTCCAGGTGAGATAGTGGTTGACGGAATTCTCTAGACACTATCACCAAGCTACTAGAACTTTGTGATGAACTATGACATGCAAAGGATGGTGATGATCCCGGTGCTGTTAGCGGTTCTTAGTACCGCAAAAGTAGAAATCAAGAAGGAGCATCAAGTGTTGATGGTTTAACAAGACCACTGGTTTCAAAAGGGGTAAGGGCTAGAAGGGAAACTTCATGAATGGCAAACCTGTTGTCGCTCTGATGAAGGAACCCATGGTTGAACCCAAACCTCGAGACTAAGTGCTTCTATTGTAAGGGGAACGGTCACATGGTAGCGGAACCACCCCAAATACATGGTAGATATGATAGCTGGCAACTTCAACAAAGTATATTTGATATACGTGTTATTGATGTGTACCTTAGTAGTACTCCTTGTAGCACCTGGGTATTGGATACCGGTTCAGTTGCTATTATTAGTGACTTGAAGCAAAAGCTACGGACTGAACGGAGACTAGCTAAGGGCGAGGTGACGATGTGTGTTGGAAGTGTTTCCAAGGTTGATGAGATCACCATCGCACACTTCCTCTATTTTCGAGATTAGTGTTGAACCTAGATAAATGTTATCAGGTGCCTACGTTGAGCATGAAAATGATTAGATCATGTTCATCGCAATACGGTTATTCATTTAAGTTAGAGAATAATGGTTATTCTGTTTACATGAATAATACCTTTATGGTCATGCACCCAATGGTTCGTTGAATCTCGATCATGGTAATACACATAATGATAATATTAATGCCAAAAGATGTAGAGTTAATAATGATAGTACCACTTTCTTGTGGCACTGCCGCTTAGGTCATTTTGGCATAAAATGCATGAAGAAACTCCATGCTGATGGACGTTTGGAGTCACTTGATTTTGAATCGCTTGACACATGCAAGCCATGCCTCATGGGCAGGATGACTGAGATCTCGTTTTCAGGTACAATGAAACGGGTAAGTGACTTATTGGAAATCATACATGCTGATGTATGTGATCCAATGAGAATTAAGGCGAGTGGTGGATATCGTTATTTTCTCATCTTCACTGACGATTTGAGTAGATATGGTATATTTACTTAATGAAGCAAAAGTCTGAAACGTTTGAAAGGTTCAAAAAATTCAGAGTGAAGATTAAGAATCATCATAACAAGAAGATCATGTTCCTACGATCTGATCAAGGGGATATTATCTGAATTATGAGTTTGGCAATCACTTAAGACATTGTGGAATTGTTTCGCAGTTGAAGTCCCCTGGAACACCACAGCGTAATGGTGTGTCCGGACATCGTAATCGAACCTTATGAGATATGGTGCGATCTATGATGTATCTTACCGATCTACCGCTATTATTTTGAGGTTATGCATTAGAGACAGCTGCATTCACTTTATATAGGGCACCATCTAAGTCCGTTGAGACAACGCCATATGAACTAAGGTCTGGCAAGAAACCGTAGTTGTCGTTTCTCAATGTTTGGGGCTGCGAGGCTTATGGCTTCAGCCGGGAAAAGCTCGAACCCAAAGCGGACAAATACATCTTCATAGGATACCCAAAGGTAACAGTTGGGTATACCTCCTATCTCAGATCCAAGGGCAAAAATGTTTGTCCCTAAGAACGGGTCCTTTCTCGAGAAGGAGTTTCTCTCGAAAGAATTGAGTGGGAGGAAGATAGAACTTGATGAGGTTGTCAAACCCTCACTTCAACCGGATAGTAGTGCAACACAGAAAGATGTTTCTGTGGAACCTACGACAGTTGAAGAGGAAACTAATGATAGTGATCATGAAGCTCCAGTTCAAGTTGCTATCGAACCTCGTAGGTCGACAAGGATAAGTACTACTCCTGAGTGGTACGGTGATCTTGTCTTAGATGTCATGTTGTTGGACAACAATGAACCTACGAACTATGGAGAAGCGATGGTGGGCCCATATTCCGACAAATGGTTAGAAGCCGATAAATCCGAGATAGGATCCATGTATCAAAACAAAGTATGGACTTTGGTGGACTTGCCCTATGATCGGCAAGCCATTGAGACAAATGGATCTTTAAGACTAAGACGGACATGGACGGTAATGTCACCGTCTATGAAGCTCGACTTATGGCGAAGAGTTTTCCACAAGTTCAAGGAGTTGACTACGATGAGATTTTCTCACCCGTAGCGATGCTTAAGTCCGTCGGAATCATGTTAGCATTAGCTGCATTTATGAAATCTAGCACATGGATGACAAAACAAGTTTCCTTACCAGTTTTCGTAAGGAAAGGTTGTATATGATACAATCAGAAAGGTTTTGTCGAGCCTAAGGATGCTAAAAGATATGCTAGCTCCAGCGATCCTTCCATGGACTAGAGCAAGCATCTCGGAGTCGGAATATATGCTTTGATGGAGTGATCAAAGTTTTTGGGTATACAAAGTTTGTTAAAAACTTGTATTTACAATAAAGTGAGTGGGAGCACTACAACATTTCTGATAAGTGTATGTGAATGACATATGATTGATCCGAAATGATGTAGAATTTCTGGAAAGCATAAAGGGTTGTTTGAAATGAGTTTTTCAAAGGAAGACCTAGATAAAGCTGCTTACATATTGGGCATCAAGATCTATACAGATAGATCAAGACGCCTGATGATACTTTCAAAAGAACACACACCTTGGCATGATTTTGGAGGAGTTCAGAATAGATCAGTCAAAGAAGGAGTTCTTACCTGAGTTGTAAGGTGTGAAGTTGAGTAAGACTCAAAGCTTGACCACGGCAGAAGAAAGAGGAAGGACAAGGTCGTCCCCTATGCTTTTGTCATAGGCTCTATACGGTATGCCATGCTAAGTACCGCACCTGATGTGTGCTTTGCCACATGTCTGGCAAGAGGGTACAAAGGTGATCTAGGAGTGGATCACTAGATAGTGGTCAAAATTATCCTTAGAGGAATAAGGAAATGTTTCTCGGTTATGGAGGTGATAAAGAGTTCGACGTAAAGAGTTACGTCGATGCAAGCTTAACACCTATCCGGATAACTCTAAGTGGAGATACCGGATACGTATAATGGAGCAACAGTTTGGAATAGCTCCAAGTGGAACGTGGTAGCAGCATCTACGATATGACATAAAGTTTTGCGAAGTACATAGGGATCTGAATATTGCAGACCCGTTGACTACAACCTCTCTCACGAGCATAACATGATCAAACCCAGAACTCATTGAGTGTTAATCACATATTGATGTGAACTAGATTACTGACTCTAGTAAACTCTTTGGATGTTGGTCACATGATGATGTGACCTGTGAGTGTTAATCACATGGCGATGTGAACTAGATTATTGACTCTAGTGCAAGTGGGAGACTGTTGGAAATATGCCCTAGAGGCAATAATAAATTGGTTATTATTATATTTCCGTGTTCACGATAATCGTTTATTATCCATGCTAGAATTGTATTGAAAGGAAACTCAGATACATGTGTGGATACATAGACAAACACCATGTCCCTAGTAAGCCTCTAGACGACTAGCTCGTTGATCAATAGATGGTTACGGTTTCCTAACCATGGACATTGGATGTCGTTGATAACGGGATCACATCATTAGGAGAATGATGTGATGGACAAGACCCAATCCTAAGCCTAGCACAGATCGTGTAGTTCGTATGCTAAAGCTTTTCTATATGTCAAGTATCTTTTCCTTAGACCATGAGATTGTGCAACTCCCGGATACCGTAGGAATGCTTTGGGTGTACCAAACGTCACAACGTAACTGGGTGGCTATAAAGGTGCACTACAGGTATCTCCGGAAGTGTCTGTTGGGTTGGCACGAATCGAGACTGGGATTTGTCACTCCGTATGACGGAGAGGTATCTCTGGGCCCACTCGGTAGGACATCATCATAATGTGCACAATATGTGATCAAGGAGTTGATCACGGGATGATGTGTTACGGAACGAGTAAAGAGACTTGCCGGTAACGAGATTGAGCAAGGTATCGGTATACCGACGATCGAATCTCGGGCAAGTGCTATACCGATAGACAAAGGGAATCGTATACGGGATTGATTGAATCCTTGACATCGTGGTTCATCCGATGAGATCATCGTGGAACATGTGGGAGCCAACATGGGTATCCAGATCCCGCTGTTGGTTATTGGTCGGAGAGTTGTCTCGGTCATGTCTACATGGTTCCTGAGCCCGTAGGGTCTACACACTTAAGGTTCGATGACGCTAGGGTTATAGGGAAAGTATGTACGCGGTTACCGAATGTTGTTCGGAGTCCCGGATGAGATCCCGGACGTCACGAGGAGTTCCGGAATAGTCCGGAGGTAAAGATTCATATATGGGAAGTCCTGTTTTGGTCACCGGAAAAGTTTCGGGCGATATCGGTAATGTACCGGGACCACCGGGAGGGTCCCGGAGGTCCACCAGGTGGGGCCACCAGCCCCAGAAGGCTGCGTGGGCTAAGTGTGGGAGGGGACCAGCCCCAAGGGGGCTGGTGCGCCCCCCCACCAAGTCCCTAGGCGCATGGAGAGTGGAGGGGGGCAAACCCTAGGTCCAGATGGGCCTTAAGGCCCACCCTAGGGCGCCCCCTCTCTCTCCCCCCCCCTTGGCCGCACCCTAGATGGGTTTTTGGGGGCTGCTGCACCCCTAGGGGTGGGAAACCCTAAAGGGGGCGCAGCCCCCCCTTCCCCCTATATATATGTGAGGTTTTGGGGCTGCTAGACACATGAGAACGTCTCCCTCTTGGCGCAGCCCTACCCCTCTCCCTCCTCGTCTCTTGCAGCGCTTGGCGAAGCCCTGCTGGAGTCCCGCGCTCCTCCACCACCACCACGCCGTCGTGCTGCTGTTGGATGGAGTCTTCCCCAACCTCTCCCTCTCTCCTTGCTGGATCAAGGCGTCGGAGACGTCACCGGGCTGCACGTGTGTTGAACACGGAGGCGCCGTTGTTCGGCGCTTAGATCGGAATCAACCGCGATCTGAATCGCAGCGAGTACGACTCCTTCATCCGCGTTCTTGCAACGCTTCCGCAACGCGATCTACAAGGGTATGTGGATCCGACTCTTCCCTCGTAGATGCATCTCCTAGATTGATCTTGGTGAGCGTAGGAAAATTTTTGTTTCCCATGCAACGTTCCCCAACAGTGGTATCAGAGCCAGGTTCTTGCGTAGATGTTTTCACGAGTAGAACACAAAGGGGTTTGTGGGCGTTGATGTTTAGATTGCTTCCCTCTTTGGTCTTTCTTGATTCAGCGGCATTATGGGATGAAGCGGCCCGGACCAACTTTACATGTCCACGTACATGAGACCGGTTCCATCGACAGACATGCGACTTTTGTTGCATAAGATGGCTGGCGGGTGTCTGTCTCTCCTATCTTAGTTGAATCGGATTCGACGAAGGCGGTCCTTGTAGAAGGTTAAATAGCAACTTAAATATCACCGTTGTGGCTTTGCGTAGGTAAGAAGCGTTCTTGCTAGATACCCATAGCAGCCACGTAAAACATGCAACAACAAATTAGAGGACGTCTAACTTGTTTTTGCAGGGTATGTATGTGATATGATATGGCCAGAGACATGATGAGATATATTTGATGTATGAGATGATCATGTTGTAATAGTTAATATCGACTTGCATGTCGATGTATACGGCAACCGGCAGGAGCCATAGGGTTGTCTTTAATTTTTGTATGACCTGCGTGTCAATCATTAAGCGCTATGTAATGCTTTACTTTATCGCTAAACGGTAGCAATAGTAGTAAGAGCATGGTGGGCGCGCGACAACCCCGATGGCGACACGATGATGGAGATCATGATGATGGGGATCATGGTGTTACGCCGGTGACGATGGAGATCATGCCGGTGCTTTGGAGATGGAGATCAAAAGCACGAGTTGATGGCCATATCATGTCACTTATGATTTGCATGTGATGTTAATCCTTTTATGCATCTTATTTTGCTTAGGACGACGGTAGCATTATAAGATGATCCCTCACTAAAATTTCAAGATAAAATTGTGCTCCCCCCGAGTGTGCGCCGTTGCGAAGGTTCGTCGTTTCGAAGCACCACGTGATGATCGGGTGTGATAGACTCTATGTTCGCATACAACGGGTGCAAGCCAGTTTTGCACATGCAGAACACTCGGGTTAGACTTGACGAGCCTAGCATGTACAGACATGGCCTCGGAACACGGAAGACCGAAAGGTCGAGCATGAGTCATATAGTAGATATGATCAACATGTAGATGTTCACCATTGACACCACCTCATCTCACGTGATGATCGGACTTGGGTTGGTGGATCTGGATCATGTCACGCTCGAATGACCAGAGGGATGTCAATTTGAGTGGGAGTTATAAATAATTTGATTAGGTAATAACTCACTTATCATGAACAATAGTCTAAAATGTCTTTGCAAATCTTTTGTTGTAGATGGCTCGCGCAGTAGCTCCCCTGAATTTTAATGCGTTCCTAGAGAAAGCTAAACTGAAAGATGATGGGAGCAACTTTGCGGACTGGCTCCGCAATCCGAGGATCATCCTCACAGCTGCCCAAAAGGTTTATGTCCTAAATGCACCGCTAGGTGAACCCCCCGCTCCTCAGGCCTCTGCGGACGTTATGAACGCCTGGCAGTCGCGTTCGGATGACTACTCAGTAGTGCAGTGTGCCATATTGTATAGCTTGGAAGGAGGACTTCAAAGGCGTTTTGAACGTCATGGAGCATATGAGATGTTCCAGGAGTTGAAGTTCATCTTTGAAAAGAATGCCAAGATCGAGAGGTATGAGACCACCGATAAATTCTTTGCTTGCAAGATGGAGGAGAATTCGTCTGTCAGTGAGCACTTACTGAAGATGTCTGGGTACTATACCCGCATAGCTGATCTGGGACTTGTGTTCCCGGATGAGGCTATCATTGACAGAATTCTCCAGTCACTCCCGCCTAGCTACAAGAGCTTCGTGCAGCAGTATAACATGCAAGGGATGAACAAAACCATCGCCGAGCTGTTTTCGATGCTGAAAGTCGCTGAGGCAGACATGTTGGAAATATGCCCTAGAGGCAATAATAAATTGGTTATTATTATATTTCCTTGTTCACGATAATCGTTTATTATCCATGCTAGAATTGTATTGATAGGAAACTCAGATACATGTGTGGATACATAGACAAACACCATGTCCCTAGTAAGCCTCTAGATGACTAGCTCGTTGATCAATAGGTGGTTACGGTTTCCTGACCATGGACATTGGATGTCGTTGATAACGGGATCACATCATTAGGAGAATGATGTGATGGACAAGACCCAATCCTAAGCCTAGCACAGATCGTGTAGTTCGTATGCTAAAGCTTTTCTATATGTCAAGTATCTTTTCCTTAGACCATGAGATTGTGCAACTCACGGATACCGTAGGAATGCTTTGGGTGTACCAAACGTCACAACGTAACTGGGTGGCTATAAAGGTGCACTACAAGTATCTCCGAAAGTGTCTGTTGAGTTGGCACGAATCGAGACTGGGATTTGTCACTCCGTATGACGGAGAGGTATCTCTGGGCCCACTCGGTAGGACATCATCATAATGTGCACAATATGTGATCAAGGAGTTGATCACGGGATGATGTGTTACGGAACGAGTAAAGAGACTTGCCGGTAACGAGATTGAGCGAGGTATCGGCATACCGACGATCGAATCTCGGGCAAGTGCTATACCGATAGACAAAGGGAATCGTATACGGGATTGATTGAATCCTTGACATCGTGGTTCATCCGATGAGATCATCGTGGAACATGTGGGAGCCAACATGGGTATCCAGATCCCGCTGTTGGTTATTGACCGGAGAGTTGTCTCGGTCATGTCTACATGGTTCCCGAACCCGTAGGGTCTACACACTTAAGGTTCGATGACGCTAGGGTTATAGGGAAAGTATGTACGCGGTTACCGAATGTTGTTCGGAGTCCCGGATGAGATCCCGGACGTCACGAGGAGTTCCGGAATGGTCCGGAGGTAAAGAGAATCGCGGCGAGTACGACTCCATCAACCGCGTTCTAGTAACGCTTCCGCTTAGCGATCTACAAGGGTATGTGGATCCAACTCTCCTCTCGTAGATGTGCATCTCCTAGATTGATCTTGGTGAGCGTAGGAAAATTTTTGTTTCCCATGCTACGTTCCCCAACAGTGGTATCAGAGCTAGGTTCTTGCGTAGATGCTTTCTCGAGTAGAACACAAAAGGGTTTGTGGGCGTTGATGTTTAAATTGCTGCCCTCCTTAGTCTTTCTTGATTCAGCGGTATTATGGGATGAAGCGGCCCGGACCAACTTTACATGTCCACGTACATGAGACCGGTTCCATCGACAGACATGTGACTTTTGTTGCATAAGATGGCTGGCGGGTGTCTGTCTCTCCTATCTTAGTTGAATCGGAATAGAACAAGGCGGTCCTTGTAGAAGGTTAAATATCAACTTGAATATCACCGTTGTGGCTTTGCGTAGGTAAGAAGCGTTCTTGCTAGATACCCATAGCAGCCACGTAAAACATGCAACAACAAATTAGAGGACGTCTAACTTGTTTTTGCAGGGTATGTATGTGATATGATATGGCCAATGACATGATGAGATATATTTGATGTATGAGATGATCATGTTGTAATAGTTAATATCGACTTGCATGTCGATGCATACGGCAACCGGCAGGAGCCATAGGGTTGTCTTTAATTTTTGTATGACCTGCGTGTCAATCATTAAGCGCTTTGTAATGCTTTACTTTATCGCTAAACGGTAGCAATAGTAGTAAGAGCATGGTGGGCGCGCGACAACCCCGATGGCGACACGATGATGGAGATCATGATGATGGAGATCATGGTGTGGCGCCGGTGACGATGGAGATCATGCCAGTGCTTTGGAGATGGAGATCAAAAGCACGAGTTGATGGCCATATCATGTCACTTATGATTTGCATGTGATGTTAATCCTTTTATGCATCTTATTTTGCTTAGGACGACGGTAGCATTATAAGATGATCCCTCACTAAAATTTCAAGATAAAATTGTGTTCCCCCCGAGTGTGCGCCGTTGCGAAGGTTCGTCGTTTCGAAGCACCACGTGATGATCGGGTGTGATAGACTCTACGTTCGCATACAACGGGTGCAAGCCAGTTTTGCACATGCAGAACACTCGGGTTAGACTTGACGAGCCTAGCATGTACAGACATGGCCTCGGAACACGGAAGACCGAAAGGTCGAGCATGAGTCATATAGTAGATATGATCAACATGAAGATGTTCACCATTGACACCACCTCATCTCACATGATGATCGGACTTGGGTTGGTGGATTTGGATCATGTCACGCTCGGATGACCAGAGGGATGTCAATTTGAGTGGGAGTTATAAGTAATTTGATTAGTTAAAACTCACTTGTCATGAACAATAGTCTAAGTTGTCTTTGCAAATTATGTAGTAGACCAATAACTGCGTTGTAGCTCCCTGTTTAATACGATCCTAGAGAAAGACTAAGTTGAAAGATATTGTAAGAAATGATGCGGACTGGGTCCGTAGTCCGAGGAGTGTCCTCACTGCTGCACAGAAAGCTTACGTCTTTGATGCACAGCTCGATGTGCAAACCCCTACAACGTTGTCTGTGGATGTTGTGAACACCTGACAGAGACGTCCTGATGACTACTTGATAGTTTAGTGCACCATACTTTACGGCTTAGAATCGGGATTTCAATGACGTTTTGAACGCCATAGAACATATGAGATGTTCTAAGAGCTGAAATTGGGATTTCAGGCTCATGCCCGTGTTGAGAGGTATGAGACCTCTGACAAGTTCTTTTGCCAAAAAGATGGAGGAGAATGGCTCAACTAATGAGCATGTGCTCAGAATGTCTGGGTGCTGAAATCACTTGAACCAAGTGGGAGTTAATCTTCCAGGTGAGATAGTGGTTGACGGAATTCTCTAGACACTATCACCAAGCTACTAGAACTTCGTGATGAACTATGACATGCAAAGGATGGTGATAATCCCGGTGCTGTCAGCGGTTCTTAGTACCGCAAAAGTAGAGATCAAGAAGGAGCATCAAGTGTTGATGGTTTAACAAGACCACTGGTTTCAAAAGGGTAAGGGCTAGAAGGGAAACTACATGAATGGCAAACCTGTTGTCGCTCTGATGAAGGAACCCATGGTTGAACCCAAACCTCGAGACTAAGTGCTTCTATTGTAAGGGGAACGGTCACATGGTAGCGGAACCACCCCAAATACATGGTAGATATGATAGCTGGCAACTTCAACAAAGTATATTTGATATACGTGTTATTGATGTGTACCTTAGTAGTACTCCTTGTAGCACCTGGGTATTGGATACCGGTTCAGTTGCTATTATTAGTGACTTGAAGCAAAAGCTACGGACTGAACGGAGACTAGCTAAGGGCGAGGTGACGATGTGTGTTGGAAGTGTTTCCAAGGTTGATGAGATCACCATCGCACACTTCCTCTATTTTCGAGATTAGTGTTGAACCTAGATAAATGTTATCAGGTGCCTACGTTGAGCATGAAAATGATTAGATCATGTTCATCGCAATACGGTTATTCATTTAAGTTAGAGAATAATGGTTATTCTGTTTACATGAATAATACCTTTATGGTCATGCACCCAATGGTTCGTTGAATCTCGATCATGGTAATACACATAATGATAATATTAATGCCAAAAGATGTAGAGTTAATAATGATAGTACCACTTTCTTGTGGCACTGCCGCTTAGGTCATTTTGGCATAAAATGCATGAAGAAACTCCATGCTGATGGACGTTTGGAGTCACTTGATTTTGAATCGCTTGACACATGCAAGCCATGCCTCATGGGCAGGATGACTGAGATCTCGTTTTCAGGTACAATGAAACGGGTAAGTGACTTATTGGAAATCATACATGCTGATGTATGTGATCCAATGAGAATTAAGGCGAGTGGTGGATATCGTTATTTTCTCATCTTCACTGACGATTTGAGTAGATATGGTATATTTACTTAATGAAGCAAAAGTCTGAAACGTTTGAAAGGTTCAAAAAATTCAGAGTGAAGATTAAGAATCATCATAACAAGAAGATCATGTTCCTACGATCTGATCAAGGGGATATTATCTGAATTATGAGTTTGGCAATCACTTAAGACATTGTGGAATTGTTTCGCAGTTGAAGTCCCCTGGAACACCACAGCGTAATGGTGTGTCCGGACATCGTAATCGAACCTTATGAGATATGGTGCGATCTATGATGTATCTTACCGATCTACCGCTATTATTTTGAGGTTATGCATTAGAGACAGCTGCATTCACTTTATATAGGGCACCATCTAAGTCCGTTGAGACAACGCCATATGAACTAAGGTCTGGCAAGAAACCGTAGTTGTCGTTTCTCAATGTTTGGGGCTGCGAGGCTTATGGCTTCAGCCGGGAAAAGCTCGAACCCAAAGCGGACAAATACATCTTCATAGGATACCCAAAGGTAACAGTTGGGTATACCTCCTATCTCAGATCCAAGGGCAAAAATGTTTGTCCCTAAGAACGGGTCCTTTCTCGAGAAGGAGTTTCTCTCGAAAGAATTGAGTGGGAGGAAGATAGAACTTGATGAGGTTGTCAAACCCTCACTTCAACCGGATAGTAGTGCAACACAGAAAGATGTTTCTGTGGAACCTACGACAGTTGAAGAGGAAACTAATGATAGTGATCATGAAGCTCCAGTTCAAGTTGCTATCGAACCTCGTAGGTCGACAAGGATAAGTACTACTCCTGAGTGGTACGGTGATCCTGTCTTAGATGTCATGTTGTTGGACAACAATGAACCTACGAACTATGGAGAAGCGATGGTGGGCCCATATTCCGACAAATGGTTAGAAGCCGATAAATCCGAGATAGGATCCATGTATCAAAACAAAGTATGGACTTTGGTGGACTTGCCCTATGATCGGCAAGCCATTGAGACAAATGGATCTTTAAGACTAAGACGGACGTGGACGGTAATGTCACCGTCTATGAAGCTCGACTTATGGCGAAGAGTTTTCCACAAGTTCAAGGAGTTGACTACGATGAGATTTTCTCACCCGTAGCGATGCTTAAGTCCGTCGGAATCATGTTAGCATTAGCTGCATTTATGAAATCTGGCACATGGATGACAAAACAAGTTTCCTTACCAGTTTTCGTAAGGAAAGGTTGTATATGATACAATCAGAAAGGTTTTGTCGATCCTAAGGATGCTAAAAGATATGCTAGCTCCAGCGATCCTTCCATGGACTAGAGCAAGCATCTCGGAGTCGGAATATATGCTTTGATGGAGTGATCAAAGTTTTTGGGTATACAAAGTTTGTTAAAAACTTGTATTTACAATAAAGTGAGTGGGAGCACTACAACATTTCTGATAAGTGTATGTGAATGACATATGATTGATCCGAAATGATGTAGAATTTCTGGAAAGCATAAAGGGTTGTTTGAAATGAGTTTTTCAAAGGAAGACCTAGATAAAGCTGCTTACATATTGGGCATCAAGATCTATACAGATAGATCAAGACGCCTGATGATACTTTCAAAAGAACACACACCTTGGCATGATTTTGGAGGAGTTCAGAATAGATCAGTCAAAGAAGGAGTTCTTACCTGAGTTGTAAGGTGTGAAGTTGAGTAAGACTCAAAGCTTGACCACGGCAGAAGAAAGAGGAAGGACAAGGTCGTCCCCTATGCTTTTGTCATAGGCTCTATACGGTATGCCATGCTAAGTACCGCACCTGATGTGTGCCTTGCCACATGTCTGGCAAGAGGGTACAAAGGTGATCTAGGAGTGGATCACTAGATAGTGGTCAAAATTATCCTTAGAGGAATAAGGAAATGTTTCTCGGTTATGGAGGTGATAAAGAGTTCGACGTAAAGAGTTACGTTGATGCAAGCTTAACACCTATCCGGATAACTCTAAGTGGAGATACCGGATACGTATAATGGAGCAACAGTTTGGAATAGCTCCAAGTGGAACGTGGTAGCAGCATCTACGATATGACATAAAGTTTTGCGAAGTACATAGGGATCTGAATATTGCAGACCCGTTGACTACAACCTCTCTCACGAGCATAACATGATCAAACCCAGAACTCATTGAGTGTTAATCACATATTGATGTGAACTAGATTACTGACTCTAGTAAACTCTTTGGATGTTGGTCACATGATGATGTGACCTGTGAGTGTTAATCACATGGCGATGTGAACTAGATTATTGACTCTAGTGCAAGTGGGAGACTGTTGGAAATATGCCCTAGAGGCAATAATAAATTGGTTATTATTATATTTCCGTGTTCACGATAATCGTTTATTATCCATGCTAGAATTGTATTGAAAGGAAACTCAGATACATGTGTGGATACATAGACAAACACCATGTCCCTAGTAAGCCTCTAGACGACTAGCTCGTTGATCAATAGATGGTTACGGTTTCCTAACCATGGACATTGGATGTCGTTGATAACGGGATCACATCATTAGGAGAATGATGTGATGGACAAGACCCAATCCTAAGCCTAGCACAGATCGTGTAGTTCGTATGCTAAAGCTTTTCTATATGTCAAGTATGTTTTCCTTAGACCATGAGATTGTGCAACTCCCGGATACCGTAGGAATGCTTTGGGTGTACCAAACGTCACAACGTAACTGGGTGGCTATAAAGGTGCACTACAGGTATCTCCGAAAGTGTCTGTTGGGTTGGCACGAATCGAGACTGGGATTTGTCACTCCGTATGACGGAGAGGTATCTCTGGGCCCACTCGGTAGGACATCATCATAATGTGCACAATATGTGATCAAGGAGTTGATCACGGGATGATGTGTTACGGAACGAGTAAAGAGACTTGCCGGTAACGAGATTGAGCAAGGTATCGGTATACCGACGATCGAATCTCGGGCAAGTGCTATACCGATAGACAAAGGGAATCGTATACGGGATTGATTGAATCCTTGACATCGTGGTTCATCCGATGAGATCATCGTGGAACATGTGAGAGCCAACATGGGTATCCAGATCCCGCTGTTGGTTATTGGTCGGAGAGTTGTCTCGGTCATGTCTACATGGTTCCCGAGCCCGTAGGGTCTACACACTTAAGGTTCGATGACGCTAGGGTTATAGGGAAAGTATGTACGCGGTTACCGAATGTTGTTCGGAGTCCCGGATGAGATCCCGGACGTCACGAGGAGTTCCGGAATAGTCCGGAGGTAAAGATTCATATATGGGAAGTCCTGTTTTGGTCACCGGAAAAGTTTCGGGCGATATCGGTAATGTACCGGGACCACCGGGAGGGTCCCGGAGGTCCACCAGGTGGGGCCACCAGCCCCAGAAGGCTGCGTGGGCTAAGTGTGGGAGGGGACCAGCCCCAAGGGGGCTGGTGCGCCCCCCCACCAAGTCCCTAGGCGCATGGAGAGTGGAGGGGGGCAAACCCTAGGTCCAGATGGGCCTTAAGGCCCACCCTAGGGCGCCCCCTCTCTCTCCCCCCCCCTTGGCCGCACCCTAGATGGGTTTTTGGGGGCTGCCGCACCCCTAGGGGTGGGAAACCCTAAAGGGGGCGCAGCCCCCCCTTCCCCCTATATATATGTGAGGTTTTGGGGCTGCTAGACACATGAGAACGTCTCCCTCTTGGCGCAGCCCTACCCCTCTCCCTCCTCGTCTCTTGCAGCGCTTGGCGAAGCCCTGCTGGAGTCCCGCGCTCCTCCACCACCACCACGCCGTCGTGCTGCTGTTGGATGGAGTCTTCCCCAACCTCTCCCTCTCTCCTTGCTGGATCAAGGCGTGGGAGACGTCACCGGGCTGCACGTGTGTTGAACACGAAGGCGCCGTTGTTCGGCGCTTAGATCGGAATCAACCGCGATCTGAATCGCAGCGAGTACGACTCCTTCATCCGCGTTCTTGCAACGCTTCCGCAACGCGATCTACAAGGGTATGTGGATCCGACTCTTCCCTCGTAGATGCATCTCCTAGATTGATCTTGGTGAGCGTAGGAAAATTTTTGTTTCCCATGCAACGTTCCCCAACACCGGGCTGCAACGCGAACGTGACAAGAGCGATGTACAGTCAAAACTGATTGACCGGTCATCACCGGAACCACTATTCACACCAGAACCTTCACTGCTCGGCCTACTCCAGCCCCTTACCCCACCTTTCGATCCCCTAGCCCTCATCAAGCGTCCCCTAGTTCGCCGGAAAGCCGTGGTGCGCCGCAAGATCACGTACTATAAGATGCTGACGCCGGAGCGTCGCGCAGAAATCGCGGCGACGGTCGGCGCCAGAGACCTCCGTTCCCAAGCTCGCTTTAAGGAGGGCCAATCCCCGAATTCTCTGGAGCCAAGCTACGAGGAGGAGGAAGCCGATCCAATGTTCATGGCGGAGGTCGCGGCGCAGAAGGCCCCCGATGGGCATGAGACGATGGACATCGACTTCGTGCCGGCGTCCGAGTCCCCCATGGTGCAGGCGGACCAGCGGTTCAACCTAGCGATACAAAAGGAGAACCGGGAGGCAGAGGCTCAACTCGACGCGGAGCGCGCGCATGCTGCTGCCATCGAGGCTCTCCTGCAGGCGAAACCGGATGTCGTGGATGTGAATCGGGTGGCAGAGGCTCAACTTGAGGCGGAGCGCGCGGATGCCGCTGCCATCGAGGCCCTCCTGCAGGCGGAACCGGACATCCTGGACTTGAACCGGGCGGCAGAGGCTCAACTCGACGCGGAGCGCGTGGATGCCGCTCTCATCGAGGCCCTCCTGCAGGCGGAACCAGACGTCCTGGACTTGAACCGGGCGGCGGAGGCTCGACTCGATGCGGAGCGCGCGGATGCCGCTGCCATCGAGGCCCTCCTACAGGCGGAACCGGACGTCCTCGACTTGAACCGGGCGGTGCTCTCGTCCGTGCAGAGCGCCCGCACGCTCCGCGTGAACGAGTAGCTGGAGGCCGAGGACAACCACGGTGCGGAGACACACGTCGGCAGCTACGGCCTGTTCGCGCCGGCAGCCAAAGACGACGAGGCCGTCTCGTTCCACGAGCAGTGATAGTTTTTCTTGATGTTGTTGTTTTATGGATCTTTTGCTGTGTAAAAACATATATTGTTATGCAAGTCGCCTGACTTGGGTCAGTCTACCATTTCAGGCGGTTGGATGAATATCCTACGTCTCCTAACCCTTCTTCCTCACCCCTTCTTCTTCCCCAACAGACCACCGCACGGGCCGTACGGATACTCCCCAACATGCGGTTGGATAAACATACTCTATGAACGAAAATTATGTGTCAGCGGTAGGATGGCTGAGTTTGGTTTGTTCACATGCGACAGCACGTGTCAGTGAGCGTGCGTTACCTTAATTGGGTTTGCGGCGTGCAGGAGCGACTGTGCATGTGAGCGTGCGGTGCGACCGCGACGTGCAAGAGCGACCGTGTGAGGGTGCGGTGCGACCGCGACAGCCATGCGCAAGTGTACCTCCTTTTCATTTTGAAAACTTTAGGCAAGCTTGGCAAAAATGTGTGGCGAAGTATGGCAATGCAAGGCCTAGACCAAACAGGATAAGGACGTAGTAGTACTACGTATTAGGAATACTAGTGCTAAAAAAGAAAGGCGGGGTTTTCCTTCGCGGGATTAATCGATACAAATCCTCGTTTCACGTGTCAATTAATGCGTATTTTTTTCTACAAAGCCTAAAGAGCTAACCATCTCACTCCTCATCACTTGATTAATGCAGCGCCATGCAAACCAGCATTCTCACTTCCGCATGCATGCAGGGGATATTAATGTCCTTCGTTGCTAGTACGAGGCAAACCCCATCAATTTTGCCTCGATTAGTGTTAGTGGCCTTTTGCAAATTGTAATTTTGATATGGTGGCCTTGTGTACAAAAAAAATGGAGGTAGTAACTATATTGGACTTCCTTCCCCGTTGCGGTGACGTCGACGATATCTCGAACGTTGTGGCTTGGCGAAGTGCGTTCGACGGAGAACACCATTGAGGGAGACCACGGTAAGTCGTTTGCAAGTGCCGCCTGCCAGCCGAGACAACCGTCTTATTTGCATCCAGGAAGTCTGTTGAACCAAAGGACGCGTAAATGTACTAGTACTACTCGTACACAATAGCGTCGTCCGTCCAGCTTAGTGCGGTGAGATGGTTTCTCGAAGAAGACGATGGAGAAGCGGAGTCAGCGAAGAGTGAAATGATGGTTGCTTCGTCCGTGCTTTGTGATTTGACGCCTCACTACTTTATGATTTGTTATAGAAGGGACATTGGAGTAGACTTTGTCCTCTATACTGTACATGTGTCCAAGCACGGGAGAAAGAGGAGAGACGTTGCATTTTTCTATTCCTTCAATCAATCAATCAGGGAGCTTCGGTTCCATCCTTTTGGCTTTGGCAACATCATCCACAATGGTTCCCACGATGCTAAAAGCTATTTTCACATTTGGCTACACATTATGGATGCCCTTAACCGTACCACTTGGTTTTGCTTATGTATGCTCTCTATACAAATCTCAATTATATTGATCTAAAAAATTATAGAATCAAGATTAGTAAAAAGGAGGTGATTTTGCCGCGTGGATGGCGGGGGAGGTTTCTTATTTTTAGAGGACGTTGTCCTGGCGGTTTGCTAACATGCGGTCCCACGTGTTAGTGCTTCACCAAGCCGATCCGCTTCCCACATGAGGCAGAACACCAGCAGAAGCAACATGTGGTTAACTTGAAGAAGATGAGGGAGAAGCGGATTCAGCAACGAGTGAAATGATGGTTGCTTCGTCCCTCCAACTTCTTCTTTTTTAGCATTATTACTTCCGTCCCTCCAACTTCTTCTTTTTTAGCATTAGTACTTTCGTCCCTCCAACTTAACTGCGGGAAAGGTGCAGCTTTGTGACTTGACGCCTCATTGCTCATTACTGCGCCGGCGCCATGACTGGGTGCTTCACCCCGGCTGCTCTGCACTGTATTCCGGTATGGCACATGGACCCGGTAGCTTGATGCCCCACATGTTGGCGAAAGGGACTAGAAGATTTATGAAAGTGAGCGCTCCACTCTTACGGCGGAGGAGTACACGACACGACGGCCCAGTGAATTGTCACGTGTACTGTATATAGTACTATAGTTTTGCTGTTTCGTACGATCCATCGATACAAACCCGATTAAACAGGAAAGGGCGGGATTTTTCCAGCGCTGTATATGATACTGGCCATATATTTCAAAGGCAATTTTAATGTATGCAAACTGAATAATTAAGTAACAATATGACATCTAGTAAAACTAAAAACATATATGATTTATTGTGTTAGAGTCTAGTAGTGGTGCTGTATTGCGCAGTTGTTAGATGTAATATGCGAGAACGTGTAGAGATGTAGTTTTGGAGGGCCTACAGAAAGAAAATCGTAATACGTTCACCGAACTTCAAAATAAGCTGATTACGGTCACTATATACATTTTGCGGTGATTATACGGTCACTTGCTCACGGTTCGGCATCGGATTGCACTCTATTGACCGGTCAAATAGTCTGTGTGACACCATGTTGACTAGTTAAATTGAACACGTTCCTAGTGGGTCCCACCTATCAATTCGCATAGGGAAAATGTCAGACAAACACAAATTTACGCAGGCGCGACAAGACTCCACCCCGTGCACGGGAATCACCTAGTTGTGTATGTGTCTGTCACGGCCAAGTGTGTGCTCATGCACGTGTAGGTTGAGCACTTGAGCGTGAGAGTGTGTGTTGGTCATGTGGTGTACTGGTGTGTGCATGCATGCGTGCGTGTGTGCGCGTGAGTGTTGCGTGCGTGCGTGGCTGCGTGTGTACGTGTGAGTGTTGCGTGCGTGTGTTCGTGTGAGTGTTGCGTGCGTGTGTTCGTGTGAGTGTTGCGTGCATGCAGTTCGTGTGTGTATAATCACCACACCAGCTCATGTGTGTTAAAACAGATGGCTCAGCATACCAATACAAGGCCACCTTGTCCGCTGTGCCCGCGGTCATGACTTCGAACCACCATCCAATCTTTTGTTGTCGTTTGTTTTCATTCTTACTAGCAAGATGTCCATGCGTTGCACGTAACATCAAGATGCATTTGTATGACTAGTTTATCTTGTGAGAGAAAAGGATGAACGAGGGAAGGCCTGATACGTCTCCGTCGTATCTATAATTTTTGATTGTTCCATGCCAATATTCTACAACTTTCATATACTTTTGGCAAGTTTTTATACTATTTTTTGGGACTAACATATTGATCCAGTGTCCAGTGCCAGTTCCTGTTTGTTGCATGTTTTTTGTTTCACAGAATATCCATATCAAACGGAGTCCAAACAGAATAAAAAGGGACGGAGATTTTTTTGGAATATATGTGAATTTTGGGAAGCGGAACCAACATGAGACGATGCCCGGGTGGGCCACGAGGCAGGGGGCACGTCGTAAGGCGGTTGATGCCCTTCTTTCGCCGCAAGAAAGCTAATATCCGGATAAAAATCGTGTCAAAAATCAGCCCAATCGGAGTTACGGATCTCCGGGAATATAGAAACGGTGAAGGGACAGAATCTGGGAACGCAGAAACAGAGAGAGGCAGAGAGACAGATCCAATCTCGGAGGGGCTCTCGCCCCTCCGCCGCCATGGAGGCCATGGACCGGAGGGGAAACCCTTCTCCCACCAAGGGAGAAGGTCAAGGAAGAAGAAGAAGGAGGGGGTGCTCTCTCCCCCTCGCTTCCGGTGGCACCGGAGTGCCACCGGGGCCATCATCGTGTGACGGCGATCTACACCAACACCTCCGTCATCTTCACCAACATTTCCATCACCTTCCCGCATCTATCTACAGCGGTCCACTCTCCCGCAACCCGTTGTACCCTCTTAGGTGAGGAGGCAGGGGCGGCGGCGCCACGGGGGCAACAAGAGGAAGAGAGGAGATTGGCAGAGTGAGGATCGGGAGGAAGGGAGACAGGCGCCCTCACCCCATCCACTCTCTAGCCAACCAGCGCCGAACACGTCACGGGCCCGGACACGTGAAATGACGAAACTGCCCTCCGCGGGGCTCGGTATTATCGGCGGTGGCATGGGATATTTGCCCGCTGATGGAGGCCACGCGCTGCACAGGCCACCCTCCTAGCCACAGTCGCTGACCGGCGCGGCCCACCACTGAGTGACCCCACACATCAGCGAGGCCGCAAAGCAATTCTGGAGTAAAAAAAGTCAGTAAGAAAAATCGAATGGAGGCTACTATTCATTGTAGCAGTGATCCGGGCTTGATCCAACGGCCGAGGTCATCCGAGGGCGAGATCCTACGATCCAAAATACATCAAAGGAAGGATCCGACGGCCAGGAATCCCGAGCGGGGAGGAGCCTGGGTGTCCACCGCTATGCTTGTTTCTGGATACCTTATGGTGGGACCTCGAGCGGCATGAGCGTGCCCCAAGAGTCTCAGATATGACATCACAACATAGGAATGGTCAATGATGTCAGTAGTGGGCGCCAGGTGCTCGGGCCTAGTTGGGATACTTTACCCCCAAGGAATAGACATTTGAGTTAGATCCACGGCTTGAAGATATAAAATTTCAGATTTGGGTAATCTCCTCGGATGCCTGAGGTATACGACTCTTCGGAAAAAATGACATACGGGATTGAACCAGCTTACAAGACCGAAGACCGAAGATGAAGAGCAGCTTGGGAAGACTAGGGAGAGTCCTTAGCTTGAAGACCGGTTAAAGGGCTACTGACGGAGTCCTGGATTAGGGGGTGCTCGGCATGTCGGTCGCCCATCCTTTTGGTTGGCCGAGGACCCACTAAGCCTATCACTGGTGGGCCTCGTTCGTCTAGACCGGAAGCATCAAGAAGGAATGACACGAAGACTTTGCGCATACTCCAAGGCATAGAGATAGTCCTTGACACGTTTGCCCCTTAGATACGGTTGACCGTGTGCAAACCCTAGGTACCCCCGGTATCCATATAAGTCGTGGTGCTAGGGGCGCAGAGGGTATATTGATTCATATCCGTTCTCGCGGTAGATCACCTGTACCTTGTTCCCCATCCACGATCAATACAACAAAGCATGATGTAGGGTTTTATCTCTTCGAGATGGCCTAAATCTGGGTAAACATCATGTCTCTTGTGTCTTTGTTGCCATCTAGCCAAGACTACAAGATCGGGATCCCAACCCGAGATCTGCCGGATTCGACTCCGAGAAATACTAAATGAGCATCTTGGACTACTGAATTCATCGCCAATGTGGACAGTGTATTGCTCCCACTGTGGTCTACTTCTACTGCAACTATACGATTACGTTGGACAAGTTTGTTGTCGAATTTGGCCTTCACAGAAAGCCTAAGTATCACATCGCTAGATGGGTTAAGTTTTCCATTGCGTCAAGGGCCAAGCACATTGCTTTTGATTTCACGTTTGACGTTAATTGCGTTGGCGCTACATGTGACCAGTATAAGTTTTCCCTCTGTGCAAGCTCAATGACCCAAAGGGCTCTTGTGTCACATCTCTTGAACTGGGCTACATATGATTAAATCTGTCCCCCAGTTTCTGCGGTATCATAAACCTTAGGAAACTCACACTAAAAAGGTCTCCATGAGTGGAGGTGATCTCCAGTGCCTGTTGCTAAGTTGTACTCTTCTCGAGTGTCTAAACATAGAGTGGTGCTCCTCCTTGTCAAGTTAACGCATAGGGCACGAGCTGTGCAGGTTGCAGTACCTGCGTGTTCACCATTGTGAATTGGAAATGATAGAGTTGCATGCTCCAAATCTTACCAAAATTGAGTTCAAGGAAGATCTCATGCAAATTGTGCTCATTGAATGTTCGAGGTTCTCAGAGGCGACCTTTGTGTCGAACATGAGGATTCAAGAGTTCCATGATTATGATTTCGACGATTTGACCTTCACCTTCACCGAGCTTGCTCTTCCACATGTGCAAAAACTATTTCTACTTTTGAATTTTGACAAGGTTTTCTCTAGAAAGAAGTGCTTCGTTTTACTTTACTTAAACTTTGCTATCACGATATTGGATCTCAGTTTAATTACTAATTTTGTGCATGTGCACTGTTACCCCTGAAGAATATGTATAGTGAAATTAACGGGTCTTTTTTTTATAGAGAGAGCTCCCTCTCCGATTTCATATAAAAGAAACCACAATGTCTTCGGAACTACATAACGCCACGCATAGCAGTCTTACTACAGAGCGATGTTACAAGGGTAGGAGCCATCCCTCCCTCCCAACAGCTCACATCAAATTAACAGATACTCCCTCCGTAAACTAATATAAGAGCGTTTAGGTCACTATTTTAGTAATCTAAACGCTCTTATATTAGTTTACAGAGGGAGTATATGTGCGCAGTTGAGTCGTGATAGATTTGGCCCTCCTACTATGAGGATGGTAACGGCTGTGCAAGGGCCCCTGCATCATCACCTCAAGAGTGTCCACATGTCCGGATTTTGTGATGTAATGGGGCTAGCCGAGCTGGCGCTCTACATCCTTGGGAATGCTACTGTACATCAAGTATGGACGTAGATCTAGTGGCGTATGCCCACACTCTTCACACCGACGATATCTATTCAGTCAGCAAGGCTGGTAGCATCGAGGGGGGGTCATTACCACGTCGATCCGAATAAGATGTTTGCAGAACAAATCCTTGTGTCACGACCCAAGTACAGAGATCGAACAGATACACGGATCAACACCAATATGTAATATAAATTCGAAGGATACAAGGGAATTTGAGGTGAGAAAATAGCAAAGAGGAGATGAGATACAGCAGGAGCAGGGAGGAGAGGAACTAGAGCAGAGGACGAGAAGGTTGAAGACGATTCATTCATTCGCTGGCGTTGTCGTTCGTTGCTGCTTCCTTTATAGCCCAGTCACTCCCACGAGCCCAAGCCCATTACTAACTCCAGCCCATGTCATGGCTTGGCCCGCTGGCTTCTCTATGGACAAGGTCATGACATTCTTCCCCCCTTGAGAATCGGCTTGACCGCAAGCCGACCTTGCCTTAAGAATAGAATGAACCCCTGGATCCCATGGCACTTGCATGTCATTCAGAATTTCAATGTGAACGAAGTGGACATCACCTGGATCACATGGAGGGTGTCGCTCTGGTTCTCGTCCGACGAGTTGACCAACTCGATGTTGCAAAGAAAAGTTTGTCCAGGCAACCTGAAGCATATGATGCGAACAACTCCAGGTAATAGCTCCATCACACTTCAGCTGCGTAGATACCACTGCCATATCTGATGGAGAACTCTGACTATCTATTTCGTCCTTCAGGTTGACCATGTGAACAAAGAAAGGCCTGATGATGAAGAACAACTCCAAAGCATGTACAGATGCACAAGAGCATGACCACAATAGCATGCTTAGTGGGATGCGTGTACCAACATGCTGAAATGTTGTGCATATATATGTTGGATAATCCATGCGAGCTGGGTGACCCAAGTGTTGGGTATGTAATGTAATCCCTCCATGAGCAGCAATGGAATGAGGTACGGGCAGAGTATAATTGACAACTGTGAACCTCCACAGTGTACGGTTCTCATCTGAAACTGCCGGAACGACATTATTGTTGGAATTTATCTCAAGCATATGCCTGTCCGTGAGAATCCAATTGGGGATATGATTCTGCCAACATGTATAACTCTTTTTGATAGTTGAATATTGTTCATCACTCAGAATGTCAGCTCCAACAAGAATATGGTAACCAACATCTCTGCATACATTCTTATCAGTTGTAGCCCTCCTTCGCATATTTTTCCTCTGTAAACCCCATAGTCTGTTAAGAGTAAACTCTTCCATAATTCCGAGAAAACATCTAGCCCAATAGAAACACCATTTTACTTGCATAACTTCCAGTATTAGTTGCAGTGTTGTATACCAGCAAGGCAAATGATATGTCACTGTTCCTCTATGCTCATGCAGATGAATATATCCAACGAATGCGCCGCAAATGGCAAGAACCAACAATAACCTATGATCTCCAGGGTCAAATGGCAACTGAACACAGTATATAAAATGGTTCATAAATTTGACCAAGAAGCTATTGTTGGGTGCACCTGTTGTGGCAAATTGTGACAGTACGAGCCTGTTGCCCCAAATAACATACCATTGATGGAACGCCGCTGCAACTTTCCACTGACGCCGAGCCAAATCATAGCAAGAAACACCTCTGAGGTTAAACCAAATGAACACATCAGTGAAACTCGGGTTGTAGCCAGCGTCACAAGAAGGATTGAGAATATTGTCAGTGTCCTTGTCCTGCTGTGTGAGGTGTGAAAACATAATAACAAGGCAGTAGGCTTGGCTAAAAGGTTCCATGTCGGCTCTACATAATCTCATGGCTCGACTAGCTGCTGCACAAATACGAAAGCACTTCTTCTCTGTGATAGATTCACTCAAGATACAACAAGCATATTGTTCAGTGCAGAGATGTCCATCCACTAGAAATATCATCAGAAAACAAGGCATAGCCTCACGGAAATTAATGCTCTCACAGCCATCAATGATTTCCCACAATGGCCATGGTTTCAACTCCACTATTATCACTATACCATCAGAAGGTGGTGCCCAAGATTGCAACTGAAATGTATCTCGTGGAAGAAGCATTATGTTGGTAATAGAAAATGACACTTCAGGTGACAGCCTTCCATTGGCACTGTACCCCTGCATACCCAGTCCAAAACAGCAAGGCTTGATGAAATGTAATGAAGAATAAGCCGAAGATGTCAGTTCAACATAACACAGCCTCGTAGCTTGTTCGCTCACTTCAGAAATGGAATTAAGCTCCTCCTCTTGGTCAAAAGCTCTCAGGAAATCGCAGACTCCGTCAGTATTCTTACTCACAAATTCCATTAGAATTGCATTGAATACTTGGGCTGTCAATTCCATGTTCAATATAGCATCACCAGCCCTCATGCACTCCAAATAACATGCTGGTTGAGATGAACGGCGCTGCTGCATATATGCATAGTGCCAATGACCCCAAGCCTCCCCAATATTATAGAACTCAAAGAAGAGACTTCTCAGTGCAGCAATTACTTGTAAATAATTTCCATGAGATGAGCTAGTACAAAGCAACGCCAAACGGGCAACACAACATTTGAGATCCTCATGTGGCTGATCTGTAGATAGTTTCCCAAATATACCTCGAGTTGCTGTCCATGGATCTTGAGGATTGGTTACTTCCGAACGGCATTTGAACGAAGGCCATGGCATTGGTCGTGGCACTTGTCCTTGTTGTTTGATTGTCACACCCTCATCCAGTATGTACATGGGGGTCAACACAACAATGTGGTCTAAGCAGAGGGTCAAACATCTTATCGACGCCATGGTGTCCCGTTCGAGGACGGAAAATGGCCACTGCAGTGAGGTTGGAGGAACCTCTGGAGGAGATGCGGATGATGGGGTCACATTTCCCAGAATCAGTGGTGCGACCACCGGAATGTTGAAATCAGCACGGGCCAGACCACCGGTCGAGCCTGCCATGGGCATTGGTGCAACCACACTGATGGCTTCGATGTCGAGGGTCCCTTCACACACAGTAGGGGCTGCGGGCTCAAGGAAGATGCCGAAGGTGGCGTCACGACTCGAGCACTCCATCGAACATGTGATCGACGTCGTTGTAGGAAGGCTACTGCTGTCAATGGAGATGACACCATTGTCTCCACCGCACTCCGCTGGGGCAGCCAGCTCGGGGAAGACATCCGCGACTATCACCGTAGGCATGAGAACGTGAACTCCATGGTCATCATTAGGTTTCTCTGCAGCCATGGCCGCCTCCTCAGCGATTTCATCCTCTCTTATCCGTGCAAGGGATGAAGCACCGGTGATGCTTGACGGAGATCGCAACCGCACGACATCTTGGATATCTTCCCGCAAGCCCTGGATGTACTGGTGGATGAAGCTCTTGATGCTCAGGTTGGGGTTGATATCCAGTACGCGTTGTACGCATTCCCAGAACGCCGCCGTGTACTCGGCCACGGTTGTGGTCTGCTTTTGCTCAAGCAGTGAGCACAAGTGCAGGTTGTACTCAGGCGACACACCCTTGATGCCGAGGAGGCAGGAGCGCTCATAGATGCACCGGCCATGCATGGTGAGAGCTCGTGCTGCCTCGCTTCTTGATCGGAGTTGAACCACCGCCTCAACATGGTGGATTTTCTGGAAAATGGAGATGTTCACCACGCCATACATTGTAAACACCTGATGCAACGTCTCCTCACTGACGGGGTAGTACACATGGTGAACAGTGACACGGAGAACGCCGGCAGTGAACATCTCTTGCTGGTTGGACATTTCGTCGAACACCTGGTAGGCAGGAAGTGGGTGGTGATTGTTTTCTTGTCTCTACGCTGAGGGTTTGGATGTTGCTGTTGCTCTACTCCAAGCCGATCCAACCTAGCCCAGGGATTTTGTGCAATTCACCGAAGCAAATCGCACCCAAGGCAGTGGATGTTACGAATCTAGCCGAGAGAGTTGAGGACACACAGCGGAAGCAAAATTTGGAGGAAATTTTGGGGCTCTGATTACCAAATTGTCACGACCCAAGTACAGAGATCGAACAAATACACGGATCAACACCAATATGTAATATAAATTCGAAGGATACAAGGGAATTTGAGGTGAGAAAATAGCAAAGAGGAGATGAGATACAGCAGGAGCAGGGAGGAGAGGAACTAGAGCAGAGGACGAGAAGGTTGAAGACGATTCATTCATTCGCTGGCGTTGTCGTTCGCTGCTGCTTCCTTTATAGCCCAGTCACTCCCACGAGCCCAAGCCCATTACTAACTCCAGCCCATGTCATGGCTTGGCCCGCTGGCTTCTCTATGGACAAGGTCATGACACCTTGGCAGTGAGGAGTTCCGTCATATCGCCACAATCTTGTGAAGGACAATGCTGGGGCTGGAGATGCTATTTATATATGCCGACGATTCATGGATATGGGAGTGGTGGAAAAAGGATTGATAGGGAGCTTTATGAAGATCTATAATAATACACAGAAGGGAAGCATTCATGTACAGGCCGAATGATTGGATGCAGTAGTGTGTGCACCAAAATTCAGTGTTGTCTGCATTTTGGCTGTAATCTGAGTTAACTATGATTTCTTCATTTTTGGCTTTGATATTACGGACATGCGTAGTTGGTAGCGATTTCAAGTGATATATATGTGGTACACTTTCATTAATAAAATCACGGAATCATTTATCTCATTTCATGCATGGTCTGTGTATGATCCTGTCAAGATTCAGTGTTTTCCTTGCTGCAACTAATCTTGCAGCAACATTCTAGCTAAAAGTTCCTTTGCAATACTATACACTCTTAAAACTAATGCAGACAGAGCATAGAAGCCACTCCTAACTACACTAGAGATTCTAGTGAAGTTCTAAATAATCACCCACTAATTCCACCCTTCTAATTAACTACACAGGAGAACCACCCCTGTAACCACTCCAATGCTTCAACAGAGAAGTTTGAGTGAGTGGGGAAGAGGGAACATGAAGGGAGTTCTGCATATTTTTGCCTAAAGAGTTGAATTTTGCCTTGCTTAAAATTAAAAGAATCGCAGACAGTAATTTAATTTTACGAAATCTCAGAATATTTTCTCACCGGTTACAAAAAGAAAAATGTGGTACAGAGCCAACCATTAAAACAGAACATTATTTTAGTGTGAAACCCGTCCAAGTTACTTGCACCTTCATACTTTTTCACTTCTTGCAAATCAAGAAATTAGTAGCATCTCAGCAAGTACACTCGCAGTGCTGTATTATATAGGAAATCCACAAAAGGACAGGAAACTGCATGCAACCATGTCATATCAAAACAAATCCATCACCTGAGCAACATTACAGGAAATCACAAAATGGTTTTGACTTACAAAAGCCGATCTAAGACTGTCTAATAAGTATTCATAAATACTTCCAGGCTGATGACATTATTACGAAACCAGTCGATACATATATATCGTTCTTTGCTTCTCCTTGGAGGCAGGATATTGATCTCCACACTTCTTGCTGGGGGCTATTATCAGTCTTACTTCCTTACCTTTTTGGGCAGCCGGCATCCATTATGCGCGAGCTGGGTCATGTCATGGACATACATGATAGGAGACGGGGTCCTCACTCTTTCGCCACGGAAACCATCCGCAAAGCCCATGATCACCTTCTTCTTCTTCCTGAAAAAGGAGTATCCTTTCACCTTGACAACGACCGATTTGAGGCCAATCTTGCTGGCAACTCGCCCCATGTGTTCCCCTGTTGCTTCACCAGCATACCGAGCAAGACGAGACCGCCCCTTTCGATCCTCCAAACAGCCAGCGGAAGCCCCAGCCTTCCTGTTCCCCTTGATGTCCGTCAAGGTCACAAAGGTCTTCTTCCCCTTGAGCGTGACGTGGAGAACGTCCCTCTTTACTCGCGGAGCCCCTGCTGGCCGCAGCATTTCCATGTTAAACCGGCCCGACCTGCCACCACCGGCTGTGAATCCGGTTCCACCCATCCTGCCACCACCGGCTGTGAATCCGTTTCCAACAATCCTGCCATCACCGGCTGTGAATACGTTTCCCCCCATCCTGCCATCTCCGGCTGTAAATCCGTTTCCACCCATCCTGCCATCACCGGTTGTAAATCCATTTCCACCCATCCTGCCACCACCGGCTGTGAATCCGTTCTCAGCAAAGTGACGGGGAAAACCACCGTCAGTCTGGTTCCGTGCTTGCATGATGAGGCGGCTCATCGGATCACCGGCATCCGTGAGGCCCTGCAGTGGGCCCTGCAAAAGCACAAATTGAGATTCAAATTTTATCAAGCAACAGATAACAAGATGGATCACTCTATTGATGTCTCGGCAAAACCTGGAAAAAATGCAGAAAAAATGTGTGTACTAATAGCAATGTACTCCCTCTGTAAACTAAAATAAGAGCGTTTAGATAACTAAAGTAGTGACCTAAACGCTCTTATATTAGTTTACGGAGGGAGTATCAGCTAATAAGATTTAAGGTTATAGTAGCAAGCATCCGCGGTCACAAACAGGCACGGGAGTCGGTTAATTTGTTAGGTTAGCTGGAAATGGCAAAGGAGGTGTAAGTACAGTAGCAAAGAAACAAAGAAATGGTTACAAGAACTCCTCTGTTTTCTTCTTATCTTATTCTAATCCCCATGAAATGAAATTACATCACTGGTTGAACTGGCACCGAGCAATGTGCCACTCGGGTTGAGAGGCCTAGCTCCTGAACTTATCGATCTGTTTCAGTTCATGAGATCCACTCTACCAACGTATTGCGAGCTAGATGGGTCTAATTAGCTGGAAATGCAATGGAAGGGAGCAATGTCGATCAGTTTGACCGGGGAGCTGCTAAACGTACCTTGTCAGTTGACAGCAGGCGGCGCTGGGCCTGGGCGCCCGGTGAGGCGAGCGGTCGCAGGAGTGCTCGGCCGGCGAGCCCGAGGGCCCTCGCCGCCATCGCCGCCTGCTGGCCGGACGAGGACGAGATCCTCTAAGGGCCGGCGGCGGCGGCAGGGAGCAGATCCCGCGGTGGCTTCGGTCCAAGTCGACACAGAGACGGTCAACGGAGGAGTTGTGCGGGGAGGAGCCGGTCGAGGGCGGAGGGTGGTGGCTCCAGCGGCGGAGCGAGACGGGGAATGGCGGCGGCGTCGGCGGTGGGGATTGGAGTTGAAGGCACGGGAAACCTAGCGAGACTGTTTTTCTTAGAAGAACGCTGTGTAGCCGATCCAATATCTTCAGGCCCATGAGCTAGTGGATGCAACCACGAAGGCCCGACTCAACCCATCTCCAGGCCGGCCCAGACAGGTTAATTGGTTACCGAGCGGATCAGTGGCCGCTTCAAGGCCTGTTTGGGACTGCTCTACTCCTTAAAATTCAGTTCTGCTCCGGAAAATATAAGCCAAACAGGGTCAGCTCCACAATATGCTGCTCCGCAAAAAAGTAGAATCTGGGGTACAACTCCTAGTTTTTTATGAAGCTCTTTAAGGGGTGCTCCAAAAAACTATAGAAGCTGGAGTTGGGTGGAAATTACCCACCACTGCCACCAGTAAGTGGATACCCATTCGTTTCTCCGCCCTCAACCAATCAAATAGATTCTTTTCACCAAATTTCTCATTCTTGAAGCTGGAGCTAGATGGAAGCGAAACATTCTCTTTGGTAGTGCTACAACTTCTAGTTGAAACTGTTCCAAAGTGAATTTAGTGGAGCGAAACTGATTTTGGTGAAGCAAAGCAGTCCCAAACAAGCCCTAAGGCTTGCGTGAGACTGATCCGTATACCTGGGCATATCTCGGCCGGGCAAAAAAAGCAGTGCTGAAAACGCAGGCCTGAGCCCGACATGGCCCGATCATCGGGTCTACAAAATTGGGCCCAAGCCTGGCAATTCCTATTTTCCGCTCGCCAGGAGATTGAAACCTGGGTTCCTACGGTGGGGCCTGGAGCATCTAGCCACTGCGCCAAGGTCGGTTCACGTTAGAACAGCACATGCAAGTATTTGAGGGAAAACACCGGGTTTTTCTGTTTTCTCCTCACTTTTTGTGACTTTTTTTTTGGTTTTTTATTTCTTTTCCGGTTTTCTCCCTTTTTGCGTTTTCTTTTGTTTTCTTTCTTCTCCAGGTTTTTTCATTTTGTTTCTTCAGTTTTTTATTTTATCCATCTTTTTTGTTTCTTTCTTAAGTTTGTTTTGTTTTCACTCTACATTTTCGTATATGTCAAAAATTATTTTTTTAATAAGTGATCAATTTTTTAATACATGGATCATTATTGTCCAAACGCTTATTCAATATTTTTTTAAATGTGTTCAACATTTTAATACTTATCAATATTTTACAAATACTCGTTCAACAGTTTTTAAATACTCATTCAACATATTTTTAGAATACTTGTTCAAGATTTTTCAAATATGTTTCTGAAGACTGTTTTTTGTAATTTATTTATATATACTTTACAATGTTTTACATATATACTTTTAAAATATTCTTTATATATGTAGAATATTTATAAGTATAAGGAAAAGTATAAAAATAAAACAAAAAACGAGAACAAAAAAATAGGTTGTGGCCTCCCGCGCCGTTGGGCCGGCCCATCTGCCGATGCGAGGCATCCCATGTCTAGCTTAAACCGAGAAATAGGGCGCCCGTTTGACACTGCCCCGCTCCATCAAAATCAGCTTCATACAATCGGATATGCACTATGGCATAAAATTTACCCTCACGATTACGGTTTGACCTACTCCGTCAGCGGCCACCGGCGTTGAGCCCCTATACCGACCCACCGGCCTCTCCCTCCCCTGGTTATCTTCGCTGGACTCCCGAGCTTCTTGGGGATGACCTGCTCGTCTTCCTGGCCTTGGAGCTCCGCGCTAGGGTTTCTAGGGAAGTGTAGATTGATTTGGTGGCTAGGTCTTTGCTGCTCCTTGGCACTCGTTCGGTGGACGTCGCCGGTCCAATTACGATAATGAGTTGGAATCATCACGGGATCGGTGATCCTGCAATAGTCAGAGAACTACGCGATCTAGTGGAGGTAACTGCCCCAACGATCCTCTGCCTAGTTGAAACTCGGCTGTAGAAGTCATGTTGAGGGTCTTTATTTTACTCTTGGCTATGATTTTAGTTTTGGTGTTGGAAGGAGCGGCAGCGGCAGCGGTGTATCCTTGGCTCATTTCAATGCCCTGCAAATGCTAGATCCACCTTGGTACAACTAAACAATGTTTTCTAAATTATTTTGTTATTAGAATGTATATGTGTGATGCAAATCATCCTTTTGCAGATTTTTTTGTAGCTAATTGATAATCAACTCTACCAAGCTAGTATACAGGGCCGGGCCGACAAAATATGGGGCCGTGTGCCAAATTCTAAAACAAGGCCTACCACACTAGAAAAATAGACCTATAACAGTAATATATAGGCTATAATTTGTTAAATAGGAAACAAATATATCAAGAATCACACATATATTTGAAAAAAATTATTTCCATCTTATACTACTTTTGTACCACGCAGCAGGGGCGGTAAGCAATCTTCAAATTAATGTTCAAATAAAGCTTAACTGTTTTTCTAGATGAAATCTTATCACACAAACAACACATGAATTATGGCATTAAATTAAAAAATAACCTGGAGGATTGAGTTAGGCGTGTGATCCCCTTGCTGACTTTGCCCTTGGACCACTCTGCTTCTAGGTAATCCCCTTGTCTTTGGAACCCTAGATCTCCTTTTTTTCCATCAAGTTTATGGAGAATAGGGTTATAAGAAGACTATGGAGTCAAATTGACTGAACAAAAATAGATTAACCAAGGGATTATAGAAAGAGGATGTACCTATCATTGAAACTTGAGTAGAAATTTGTTGGGAATGAGCAAATCGTGATCTCCTCCTCTTGTTGGAACTGTCACGATAAATGATCGATCCGGCGGCGGACTGAGGAGCGTCACTGACAACACGACGATCCCGTTTCCTGTAGGTTGTAGCAATGCAGACGCGAGTGCTTTTGTGATTTTGGCTTGCAAGATCGATCTGATTACTCCCGATGATCCCGTTTCCTACTTTTTAGGGCACCTACGATCCTGTTTCCGATCGATCCATCAGGACATTTGCGGACGCGCTAGCGGGAGCGGCCAGCACCATGAGAGGCCCATGGTGCAGGAGCAGTTTTTCTTAGAAATACATACTAGGCCTATTTTAAATTTTGGGGGCCCTGAAATTTAAGGGCCCTGTGCGGGCCACACAGTTTGTACAACTATGGGCCCGGCCCTGCTAGTATACTTCATCATGTGTTTTTGGCTTTTATTTTATATTCTTAGATTGGTTTATTAATGTGGAAATATGGTGATTCATTTAACACTTCCTTTCCTTTTCTCGGATCACACTTTTGTCTGGCTTTATATACAAAGCCGAAATGACCGAGCAAATATGAAGAAGTGAGGAAATCCTCAAACAAGCAGGTCTAAAGAAAAATAAAACAACATCCAAGAGAGTAGCATAGGTACTACTAACTCAGTATTGATTGTGAAAACATGAGACACACCATACCTACAAGAGACAACCATGACTACTAAATATGATCGAAACTACACCGCCTTGAGAAACCACCTGATACCTTAGTTCCGAACACACCAAGCCATCTCTAAAAGGGCCAACTTGCCGTTGAGACTACCCCTCACCTCGGGCCATAGAGCATCAATCCTACACGGAGATAGCAAGGACCGATAACCGAGATCATAGGTACACATGTATAAGATAGGAGATCATCTGAATCACCCTAAGCAAGAGTTGAGGTCGCAATATTTTTGGAGGTTGAGCATTCCCAGGCCACCATAAATCTTGGGCTTGCAGATGAGATCCCGATTAACATTACACTTTGCGTCGGTCACCTTACCACAGACCGCCCAAAGATAGGTATGTCGCGGGCTATCGATCTTCTTAACCACTTCAACCGGAAGATCAATAGACGTGAGATGGTAAATGGCAATGGCGGTGAGCACAACCTTGACCAAAATAATGCGCCCCTGCATAGCCACGTGCATCGCCGACCAAGGCGGAAGCTTGCGTGCCACCTTGTCCTCCAAATACTAAAAGTGGATGCGCTTTAGCCTTGTGAGCAACAACGGAAGACCAAGATAACGCATGGGAAAGTAGTCCGAACCACCGGGAAGCCCGGTAAAATGTCATCAATGTCGATGTTGCCATAGCGAATGGGTGCCACAAGGTGGTGACCAGGCCAGATGCTCACATTTCCACTAGCTTTATTTTTTTCATATATTGTTGTTACTTATTTTGTTACAATTAACTCATCGAAGTTTATATTGAGCACATAGCAGACGATACGACCTAGCTAGCCGCCACCTCACCCATAAGCTAGGGTTCCTCTGCCTCCCGCTGGCGCCGTCGTCAGTCCACCCCGTCTCGGGTGGCCTTAGGGCCATGGGCGCGGTGTGGATCCCGGCCCTTCCCGGTGGGAGGGCTCCGTTTTTAGATGTTTTTTCGAGTTTTATTAGGGTTTGTGTCCTACTCAGGAAGACGAGACGGCTGTGGCTCCCTGAAGATGGAATAAATGTCTCCCAGCCTAGTCCCCGTTCCGTTGATGCACCCAACATCATCGGTGGGTGTGTGGAGGTGTGCCTCCGGTGGATCTGTTTTTGGTGTATTTGCTCCCATCTGTTCGTCATGCGTCTATGTTCTTGTGTCTCGGGGTTGGATCCTTCTGATCTAGACTCTTCATCGTCGACGGTTGCTCTTCTGATGTGTTGGTTCTATGGGGCCTTAGCATGACGACTTCCTGACTGTCTACTACAACAACGTTTGCCTAGCTCCGGCGAGGAAGGAGCGATGACAGCGACGCCTCTTCGGCTCTCTTCAGTGTTTCAGCGACGCCTCTACGGACCAGGATGTTTTTTTTCCTAGTGTTTTTTCTACTATCATTATTGAAGATGAACAGATCCGTAGTTTTTCCAAAAAAAAGTTTATATTGAGCACTATAGTGTTTGGTTTCTAAAGAGGGAGTGACACGGGAAAGCTTCCCCACCTTTCTATCGACCGTATAGGCCTGAGGAAATTGCCGAGCCAGTGGCGGCAGGAAAGAATTAGACTCAACCTCACGTATTGCGGTGTCATGGCAGTCGTCGTCGCCTTGGAAGTGCTAGCGGAGACCAGAGGTTCCCAACTTCCCGTATCCGCACCACACACTAGTCCACTAGAGAACAGAGTGCCAAGCCATCTTCGCGTCCAGGGCAGCCTGCGCAAGTTGACCGTGGACCCGTCACCCGTGGTGCTCCCACAAGAACGGAACCACCCGCTGAAGAGGCTCCAGCGATGGCGCCGACCCGGCGGTTCATCTTCCTCTTCCCCGCCGCCGTCCTGGCCGGTCTCGCCTCCGCCTCCGCGTCGCCCTTCCTGTCTGGTCAGTGCGTGTTCCGGTGCTCCCAGCTACTCCGCAGTCCGCACGACTAGTATTTTGCTTCTTGGAGCGAACTGTGATGGGTTTGTTCTGTTTTCTTGGTGCTTGAGCAGACATCGGATCCCAGGCCAGCACCGGATCGACGGGGAGGAGCTTGCTGCAGGCCAAGAATGGTACGTGGTTTCCTTTCTTCGTCTTGCTATATGTTTCGGGATAGGCGACGATGGGTGGAAGGATTTGGTCTGATTTTAGTGATCCAGAATTACAGAAGATCTGGTTGGAAGAGATACTCTGTCTGTGTTAACTGAATATAGCTCCATTGATTGTGCTCATATGCGCTTAGAGTTGAGAGGCTGATGCAGAGTTTCTGGACTTGCAAAAACAGAGTTTGACCGGAAACTACCAACTATCCTAGTACTCCCTCCGTCCGGAAATACTTGTCATCAAAATGAATAAAAGGGGATGTATCTAGATGTATTTTAGTTCTAAATACATCCCTTCTTGTCCATTTTGATGACAAGTATTTTCGGACGGAGGGAGTATAAGTAATAAGTTGGGACTCTAGAATTCAATTTCCCATACATTACTTGAAACCAAGATTTCCATCCTTGCATAGACAAAAAGAGACCGTACTTCGCACCATGTTCAGGACTTCCCAGTACCTTCATCTGATATGCTTTCACTTATTCTTGTCCATGCTTATCAGCCTGCCCTATCAGCTTCGAGACCCAGAACTACACGATCCTCACAAACAAGTGCAAAGGGCCACAATACCCTCCTACCGAATGTTGTGATGCTTTCAAGGAATTTGCATGCCCATTTGCCGCGTATATCAACAACCAGAGCACTAACTGTGCAGACACGATGTTCAGCTACATCAACCTCCAGGGCTACCCAGCAGGCCTATTCGGCGACGAGTGCCTAAAAGGAAAGGAAGGAGTTTCTTGTGAAGGCATCCCAGCGGTAGACGCCGGCGTGCCCAGTGGCGGGCGACAAGTTCAAGGGATTTCGCGTCCTTTGGTTGTGCTCTTGTGTGGACTAGGAGCATTGTTGTTCCCTTGAGTGGTGATCCCATGGAGTTCTCCAAAGATGGCGTGTTGTCAGTTATAAGTAGTAAGGCTTAGGATTCATTTCCTTCTCCTTGATACTCTCTTCCATTGCTATAATGTGTCCATTTGTTACAGAACTACTACATGACATCTTAAGATTCAACACTATATAGATGATCAGTTGATCACATCCTGCTATTGGCAGAGTGCACGCCCAAATTGTAAATCAAGGAATCAAATATCAATTAATTATTCTCCAGTCTAGCTGATAATTGTGTGTTCATTTGTTACTGCTTTGCCATGTTCATGTATTTATATGCATGGTCCCTTTGGGATACGTTTTTCCAGGTAGTAATGCAATCGAGGTGGCGTTTTAGAACATCTTCAGCCGTGCCCTTCACACATAAGCACATCATGTTCAGAACATTGGCCCGGAGAATCTCTGCTCCTTGCTCATAGCAGCCACCGCCTGCCCTCCGACGCCGTAGACGTGCTCATCATGCAAATAGGAATAATCAGTCAATCACCCAATGACATGCAGGGAACTAGCTTAATTTCCTGTGGAACTTTTCGGTTGTCTCCTCAAATATCTTGCCGACGGTAAGCTTACGCGCATGTATTACTTTATGTTCGCATCACTTGAGAAAACACAATGCAGGAAAAGAAGTTTAGGAAATTTATCAAATTGCCCGTCTAGCTCAGTTGGTAGAGCGCAAGGCTCTTAACCTTGTGGTCTTGGGTTCGAGCCCCAAGGTGGGCGATTTTTTTTGTTTCACTTGTTAGCGTTAGCAAAAGCCCATTTTCACGTTCGTTTTAACTTCTTTTTTTGTTGCATTTATTTCCGCATTTTCCATTTTAACTTCTTCTTTTTCCGTTTCATTTATTTCCTGATACACCATGCATTTCTTTCATATCTAAACATAACAATCCATAAGTTCTGAACATCTAGGCATGTTACATTCACATAGGTCTTTCACTTGTTAGCGTTAGCAAAAGCCCATTTTCACGTTCATTTTAACTTCTTTTTTTGTTGCATTTATTTCCGCATTTTCCATTTTAACTTCTTCTTTTTCCGTTTCATTTATTTCCTGATACACCATGCATTTCTTTCATATCTAAACATAACAATCCATAAGTTCTGAACATCTAGGCATGTTACATTCACATAGGTCTTTCGCCAACTGAAAATCAAATTGTTATTTTGCTACATATCTTAGTTATCTATTGTAATTCCCATGCATATATCTTATATTTTTATTAGTTTGGATTTCTACTTTTTTTGTTTGCAAAGCCTATTTTGACATTAATGTTGATTTTTATTTCTTATTTTTCTCTGCATTTATATCTTGATTTATTTAGGTATTTTTAGATGAATTATTTTAGGTCCTTTCATTTCTTACATGTCTAACTAACCCATAAGTTTTGAACATCTAGGCGTATTACATTCACATATGTAATTCGTTGGTTGAAAATCAAATTATTATTTTCCTTCCTGTTTTAGTTATGGGTTGTAATTCTCATGTATAAACATTCTATTTCCATTGATTTGGCTTCGGCTTCCTATTTCACTTTTTGGTGTTTGCAAAGCCCATTTGACATTAATGTTTTAATATTTTCTGCTGTTGTATCTATTGTCCACGCATCTTTTTTTTTGGGGGGAGAATTGTCCACGCATCTTTTTTTTTGGGAGAATTGTCCACGCATCTTGGATTTATGTAAATACTTTTCTTAGCCTAATTAGTTCTTTTTAAAAATGTCATATCTAATATCCAATTTTAGAGTTTGTATAAGCCCATGTGTTTGGCGCGACTAGATTTGTTACGATCGGCATTTCTTCATATGCCATTTTGTCATATGATATATTTGTTGCAGAACTACATAACATCCTGAGATTCAACATTATATGAACACATCCTGCTATTGGCAAAGTGAACACTCAAATTAAATCAGGGGACTAGGAGTAATTATGTTCGCATCACTTGAGAAAAAGCAGTCCACTAACACAAATTTTGAAAATTTATCAGATTGCCCGTCTAGCTCAGTTGGTAGAGCGCAAGGCTCTTAACCTTGTGGTCTTGGGTTCGAGCCCCAAGGTGGGCGATGTTTGTTTTTCACTTGTTCGTTAGCGAAAGCCCATTTTGGCAATCATGTTCATTTTAACTTCTTCATTATTTGTCTTGCATATTTTTCACGATTTACCTTGCATTTATTTCACGAGTTACATTATTTTAGTTAGCGAAAATCAAATTGTTATTTTGTTGATCTAAAATAAATAAATTATTTTGCTACCTATTTTAGTTATTTGTTGTAATTCTCGTGTATAAATCTTATGTTTTTATTAATTTGGATTTTTAGTTATTTATATTTTTTGCAAAGTCTATTTTTGACATTAATGTTGATTTTTATTTCTTCTTTTCTGTGTTGCATTTATTTCTTCATTAGTTGTCTTGCATTTATTTCAGGATTTACCTTGCATTTATTTCACGAGTTACATTCACATACGTCATTCCCCGAACTGAAAATCAAATTGTTATTTTGTTGTTCTAAAATAAATAAATTATTTTGCTACCTATTTTAGTTATTTGTTGTAATTCTCGTGTATAAATCTTATGTTTTTATTAATTTGGATTTATATTTATTTATATTTTTTGCAAAGTCTATTTTGACATTAATGTTGATTTTTATTTCTTCTTTTCTGTGTTGCATTTATTTCTTCATTATTTGTCTTGCATTTATTTCACGAGTTACATTCACATACGTCATTCCCCAAACTGAAAATCAAATTGTTATTTTGTTGTTCTAAAATAATAAATTATTTTGCTACCTATTTTAGTCATTTGTTGTAATTCTCGTGTATAAATCTTATGTTTTTATTAATTTGGATTTATATTTATTTATATTTTTTGCAAAGTCTATTTTGACATTAATGTTGATTTTTACTTCTTCTTTTCTGTGTCGCATTTATTTATTTATTTATTTAGGGATTTTTAGATGAACTAGTTTAGGTCCGTACATTTCTTACATGTCTAAATAACCCATAAGTGTTGATCAACATCTTGGCGTGTTACACTCACATATGTCATTTTCGGTTGAAAATCAAATTGTTATTTTGCTTCCTATTTTAGTTATGGGTTGTAATTATCATGTATAAATATTCTACTTTTATTAATTTGACTTTCATTTTGGCTTCCTACTTTGCTTTTTGGTGTTTGCAGAGCTCATTTTGACATTAATGTTCCGCATAGGTTGGTTGAGCAAAGCATTTACATAATGTAGGCCTTGTGTTGAAACATAGGTTTTCTTTGCCTGTGCTTGACATCACCCTGCCCAGCTTGGTACCGGCCGGCACCGCCTTCGCCTCACTGTGCACCTGTGTCACTACCTGCTGCAGTTTCCGCCTGTGGTGTGGGCATCGTGCCCGGCCCTCGCAAGGCTCCCAGCAGGTCGGCACCATAACATGTGCTCTGTGCTCGTTCTTATGGGCAGCATCAATATGAAGCCATTGTTATGCTCCAGCTATGGTATGTCGTACTCATGTATGCATACTACAACCTTGTCTTCACAAGGCAACACCCTGAGCCGCTCTAGTCGGAGAGAAAGGGGACGGGAGAAGCATGCATGAGGCGATGAGCCTAGCGAGAGTCATGGCATGTGCCCTGCACAACGGCAGAGCTATGTAGGCTCCTGAGGGGAGGGCTATG
>LR738714.1:752538294-752552081 GCA_902687465.1 Secale cereale
ACCCCCAAACACTTGTATTTTACGCCCCCCCCCCCGGTTGGTTCTGCCTAGCTCTGCCACTGGCCCTGTAGGAGGTGTAAATGTGCTTTCCTATCTTTTTTCCATCCAAACAAGGTATTGTATAGACTTATCGTAATAAGAAAACCCACAAAGTTGGTTTTCCTAAAAAAACTCGCAGTTTTCCCAGATCTCATGCCTAATATTTCAAATTTTAATGCTCCCCAAGAAGCCACTAGGGATAGCTTTGGACCGAATATGGCACCTCCCTCCTCCCACCTCCTCTCCCCCACCCATGGCGCCTCCCTCCCCAACAACCGACCCCAAGCCAGCCATGGATGCCTCTAAAACCCTAGATCCTCTATGGCCAGCCTTCTCCATTGGGACTTTGCCCCTGGTCTCAAGGTGGAGCAAAAGGTACGTTCAAAATTTGGATCTACAGTGCACTTCGATAGCTCTTTGGGGACCAAGGAATTTTTCTTGGTCGTTTCTTTTTCGTCGGCTTCTTTCTCTCTCTCGGAGGAGTCAGTAGATTCATACGCTCGTGCTACCGGACTAAAAATTAATTACTCCAAGTCAAAACTAATGCCAATAAATGTGGAGCAGCAAAAAGTTGCAGAACTTGCCGGGGTTTTTGGGTGTCAAGTCGGAACAATGTCGTTCACGTATCTTGGTCTGCCACTCAGAACAACTAAACCCACGGTTAAGGAGCTGATGCCATTAGTGGACAGAATTGAGAGAAGACTAATGGGAACTGCCACTTGGTTATCATATGGAGAACGTGTGCAGCTAATCAACTCAGCGCTCTCCTCACTTCTCTCATTTGCGATGTGTGTCCTCAAGCTTCCACTCAAGTTGATTGAGATCTTTGACCGAGCTAGAAGACATTGTTTATGGAGAAAAGAAATTGACAGAGATGCTAAAACACATTCACTTGCTGCATGGGACCTGGTTTGTCGTCCTAAAAAGGAAGGTGGGCTTGGTGTCATCAACCTCCAAATTCAAAACAATGCCCTGTTGCTTAAATATCTACACAAGTTTATGCATAAGCATGACACTTCATGGGTGATGATTATTTGGGACGCCTACTACTCTGATGGAGTCCCTCCTCATGCCAAACCAAGCACTGGTTCTTTTTGGTGACGTGATGTGTTCTCGCTGATGGATATGTACCATGGGATTACAACTTGTGTGCCGGCGGCGGGAGACACTGTTCTCCTATGGAAGAATGTGTGGCTGGGAGAACAACCTTTAATGAACTCCCATGAGCACCTATTTTCCTTCACTACTAATGAAGACATTTCTCTGGCACAATTCTACAACAACAGCTTACCTGAAGATAACTTCATGTTACCTTTATCTTTGGAGGCCAGGGCAGAATTAGATAATCTTCAAGCTACTTTAGCGGGAATATTGCTCGAACAGATGGCCACAGATGAATGGATTCTATGTTGGGGGGACACAAAATACAAACCGAAAAAGTACTATGACTTCATGTTCAGGAATGTGCAGGCACCTCAAATCATAACTTCCATATGGAAATCCAAGTGTATTATGAGGCACAAGGTTTTTGCGTGGCTAATGCTCCTCGACAGAATAAACACTAGAGACTTATTACAGAGACGACACTTCAATATTGGTGATGACCATAATTGTCCTCTGTGTGAGCATGATGTACTTGAAACAAATAATCACCTATTCTATTAATGCCCTTTTGCTATAAGGTACTGGGAGATTTTAGGTATTGAATGGGATAACCTTTTGGATATGCAAGCAAGACATGACCAAGCCAAAGAGAGATGGCAGAGACCATTATTTAAAGAAATCATCACCCTAGCCTCATGGAATATATGGAAATAGAGAAACAAGCTGATTTTTGAAGGAGAGGTGGCCATGCATCTTGATTGGCTGAGGAAATTGAAGGAGGACTTCATGATTTTAGTGTATAGAATAAATCCCCAAAGCTTGACCTTCTTGGAAGGATTCAAGAATTCTCTCACATTAGTATATCACACCTCAACTTAGCTATCTTTGCACTTTTCTTTTTTAAGGGCAGCCCAAAGTGGCTGACCCCAATATCTTTGTAAATGCCTTTTGTAAAACCCTTCTGAGGTGATCATGTTAACCTTCGGTTAACATCTAATAAAATTAACAGTAGGAGTTTCTCCTGCTGTTTTCAATGTCAAAAAAATATATTTCAAATTTAAACAACCACAAGCTAGGCTCATGTTGTACGACAAAGGTTCGAAATCTCCAGCTGGACAAAACTAAACAATCTTAATGGAGCAATAGCATGTTGAGGTAAACTTGTTCGGAAATTAAAGCCGCGAAACCTGTAAAAATATATAGAAAAGGAGGCTTACCCCTAGCCTCTCTGCATCGTGTGATGCATACAACCATCTTTATTGCATTATTCAACAAGATCTTACAAAATAAATACATAGATCAACCCAAAGCTACCTTCCCGGCGAAAACTGTCGCCCTACCTACAAGATTGATGTTGTGCCCTGTCTGCGCACCACGCACACGAAAAAAATCCGATGGCAAAACCTGTTATTTTAAGGGAATTAGCAATTTGCAAGCATACTCAACAGAAAAGTAGACGGTAGGGGCAACCATGTTGACATAGGATATGAAGTCATGTGTAGCTGACGGCTAACCTCATGAAGGCTATCAATCATAGCACTAGACTAAAGCTAGAAAAACTTTATCTAAATAGTGGGGTCTGGGAGGGGCTTGGCTTGATGGAAGGCCCCTGAACTGGGGGCCCACATCCTGTCTTGCGACACCCCTGACGATATGTAACCCCTACCTGTGTATGAGAAGTCAGTAGGACACTCTCCTACTGTCATTGATATTTCAAAAAAAAAAATCATAGCACCGAGCCGAGCCCTATCTTTTTTGCATAGATAGCACCATCACTATGACATAAGCCAAAGGTTTAGGGAGTCATAGCAAAATATAGCAAGACCTTCTGAATAACCCTCTTATTACGGAACGTCCACTAGGTATGGATCGTTATGGCAAAAAACCCGCCAAAGGAGACACATCCTCCTACTAACAAGGTTTGAGTGGACAACCAAGAAATCACTAAGATCTCGGGATCTGTCACTTAGGCCCCAAAGCCTTCGAACAAACCTCTAGAGGAAGCGAGCTATGATACATGAGAAGAATATGTGAGTCCTAGACCCGACAATGGCACCTAGCAGGCAAATGTCATCCCTAGGGTCTTTCTTGGCCGTAAGTGGGCATAGTTGGATCAATATGATATTCAGAATAGCCAAACACGTTAGCATTTATTCCATTATTCAAGAAGATTCTATGACTGTTGTTCGGCCTGAACTATCGACAACATAACTAAAATCTATATCTACTAATAAAGCAAGGTGTGTTTCTTTGACATTTTCATCCGTTCACCCTCGAAAGGTTTTTTTCCTATCCGAGGTGGTACTAAATTTTCGTGCGTTTGTGTCCTAGAAAAGGAAAAAACAGTTTCTACAGATTTTTGTATGTGGGCCAAGAACGTTGTGGCTCTGCGAACCCATGCCACTTATTTTCCTGCCATGTAGCTAGGAAAACCCTATTTGCCGCATGCCGCACCAAATAGTTGGACCATCGAAAAGGGCGCCAAAGACTGGACCGGCCCGTTTTTCTTCTTTTTTTCCTTTTCAGATCCTATCTCTTTCTATTTCTTGTTTATTTTTTATTTTTTCCCTTCCAAGTTTATTATATTTTTCAACATTTTTCGTAAATTCAGGATTTTAAAAGGTGTTCAGAATTTGAAAATTTGTTTGATTTCTCAGAAAAATTTCAAAAGTCTAAAATTGAGTTCCTGTTATGAAAATTGCTCAGAACTTTAATATTTTTCTTATTCAGGAATTTGTTCTAAATTCAAAAGACTATCCCAGTTTATAAAAATATTTGTGTTTTCCAAAAAAGTTCAAATTTTCACAATAAATGCATTTATAGAATGTACCAAATTTGAATAATATTCTTGTTTTAGTGAAACGTTCAAAATTCAAAATAATATAAAAGCAAGACATTTTGTAAAATTGTGCTGAATGTTCAAAACATGTTATCAATTATAAAAATTCAAAAAAAACAGAAAATGTATGTATTTTGATAAAAAAATTGTTTTCAGAAGAAATGTTTGTGAATTTCAATAAAAAATGACCCCATTTCAAACTTCATTCCTGTTGTTTTCCCAGAAAAATGTACAAAATTTTCAAAAAATTGTTTGGAATGTCGAACATTGTGCTTACTGGCTAAATTCAGCTAAATTGGCAAAGCTTTTGCCTCGTGTTTCGAAAAAAACCAACTCCTGCCATTGTGCTTCCCTATTATGCCGGTGGACAAAACCAACTCAGCTAAATTGGAATTATGATAGAACTAGTCCCACTCACACAAGATTTTATATGTGCCTACATTATCTGTAAATAAGGAGGTTTTCTAAGAATAAGAAAGTTGTCTCGAGAATCATAAGAAGAACGAGTAACTCAATAAATTATGGCCGGTGGTAGCTTACACGTACCAATAAACGACAATATGCTTACTGGCTAAAACTGAAAGAAACTGTGGACATGTGTCAATAAAAAAGTATATGCTGGTTTTCCTGTAATTAAAGAAAACAAGTTGTGGCCACGTGAGCGTTTAAATAATCAAACAGAATAAATCCTATAGATAAGGGACATTCATGACTAATTATGTTAATGAAAGATGATTTATGCATTGTGTAACTAGATGACACCCCGCGCGTTGCTGCGGGATTTTGTTGTCGTGAAGATGATAACGATTGGAATTACTTTTATGATGAATTTTATTTACATTCAATGAATTTTTTTTAACACACAACACCGGCATGATGATTTGAACAGATTCAAACGCCCAAGAGTTGGAATATCCCCTGTCTTCCTGAATGCCTTGACCTTCATGGTCTCTTCAGACCACAGTCAAATATCATACTAAATGAATAATATGAAAAATCTAAATATACACTTTGTAAAAAAGTATAATTCAGAAAAATGACCCATTGCATTGTTGTAATTTATTAGTTGTGCAAACTAAAAAAATCCAGAGAATCTTAGGGGTCTTAATCACATCATATACACAAATGGTTTTTAATTTCCTTTTGATTAGTACCAAAATCGACCATTGTTACCACAGAACAATTGGACAGCCACATCTCTTGTGAATCCACGTATCCTGGCATAAGTATAGGGCAACCAATCAAACTGTAAAGTCGAAAACACCAAATTAATCAAATGTTATCCTTATATTTTCAAACTGATGTACCTAGCTGAGGAAAATGCAGCTGTGCCAAGTAGAATCAGGAATACAATGGGAATAATGCGTTGAAAAGAGGAGCTCACCTGTGTGCGGTGTGCCCTTTCTTGCCGGTCACGCAGAAGATGTTTGGGTAGAGGCAGACGACTCCACGCGCTCCAGCCTCTACTGCAACGTACAACGCGGACTCCTAGGCGCGCATCAACACGGCAGCGAGGGATGCGCTGGATTTGGAAGCCTTGACGTCGGACGCCTCATCGTCGACCATGATGCGATGCACCGTGTTGCTTGGCGACCACGCGGAAGGCGTCGGGATCGAGATGTGCTGGCCCCGGCTACGACGTACTACAACGCAGACTCCCCGGCGTCCATCAATTTAACACAGTAGCGAGCAACATGCTGGAATAGGACGCCTCGGCGTTGGCTGGCATGGGACAGCGTCCACAAGTTGGATGGTGGCGAGCGACCCGGCGGAGTCGAATGCTTAGTACCATGCGACGTGTTAGAGTGAAACGAGAATGAAGCAAAACTCATCTCTTCATTGATCATCAACAAGGTATTTATACAAGGAGAAGACGCCTGTTGGGGACGTCGGTTTGTGGAGAGACGTCTGTTCGGGATGATCAGACGTATGTACATGAAGAGACGTCCGAACGGACTTTGGGCACTAATAACTGCCCATGGCAGTTAGATCTAATTCTAACACCCCCCCTTGCACAAAGCTACGTCTTTGTATTTCTTGTATTCCTTGTATAATGTTGAGATTATTCCATGAAGTCTTGATGATCCTTGAAGTTGATAATTACTCCCCCAAAAACCCTACGGGAAAAATATGAGGAGTAGTGTATAATATGTTACGAAAACTCCTGCAAACCCAGTGGGAAAAATAAGGAGAAAATGCTGCAACATACAGTGGTGATCATCTCCGTTAACTCAATATGTAAGAACCATAGAGTTTGGAGAACAATAAACATGTCGTTATACTTTCCTAAAAACCTCGGTGGGGAAAACTGAAAGTATGACATATGATCTCATGTTGATATTACCTCATTAAAAACCTTTATGAGAACCTATATAGTAAACTCATGAAGGGAAAAAGAGTATAATATGATGCATTGAACGGGAACAATTTAGGAAGGTACTCCCCCTGATTCTTGCAACAATTCAAAGCCGTCACATACCAAAACATAGAAGTTGGTAGAGACCCGCTGAACAAATCAGTCACATGATTTGACTTGCAAGATATGCAATATAGTGATATTGCTTATTATGTAACCTGTTTGCATCCGGGCAACACAAGAAATATTATCGTTGAGATAATGGTTGGTGGATGTAGCCATGAGGTCTGTTTCGAAGACTCTCCATGAGAGGACTACCACACCTAGTAGGAATACTAAAATTTGTCCACGATCTGACATAGTGGGGATCTGATCGATGTATCCAATGATATTGGTGTTCAGATTTCTCCGAAACTGAAAAACCAGGACAAGATGTGTCATGCCTTGGAGATATCGAAAGATATTCTTGAGTATCAACCAATTGTGTTTGGTCGATCCAATGGCATATGGAACGTTGAGTCCCAATATCTCATTTCCATCATCTCTTGGTCTATGTAGATCTTTCTCTACGTCTAGAGAATGAACTACCATGAGAGTTATGGATGGATAAGATTTGTCCACAATGAATTTCTCCAATATATCATGGATATAGACAACATAGTATACCATGATGCATGAATGAAGGTGCTCAAGTTGTAGTAACGAGCGGTGTTTTGGTTTAGCCAAATCCTTCATTTAAACTCCGTCATTAGATGATTACATGTGTCGTCATTGTAGACACAAAAACATGGATAATCATCATTGTAGGAGTAATCCTTGTGTATAAGGAACTCACTACGTCGGTTGTACCAAATGTACCGACGATAATAATAAGTCATATGGTGACTTATTGATTTTACACAATGTATGTTGCATTTTGTATTTCGATTCAGAATTGAGATTCCATTGGAAATTAATCATATATGTCTGAATCTAGTGATCCACATGGATATGTAATCACTATATCTATCAACTGCAGAGATAGATGATTTTGAACTGCCAATGATATAAGTTATCGGAATGAGATTCCACCTCCGGAGAATAGTTGGGTATCTGCGTGAACCCATGTGCTACAGTACTTGCTCTTTGTTTCACCACCTCGTTGTTCTCAATTCTGTTTCCAGAAGAAAACCGTTGTAGGTATTGTTTATGAATACCTTCCCATTATTGAGCAAGATCATTTCTACCTAGATTACACCCTTTGCTTGAGTTCAGTCCGAGTGTTCTTCACACTTTGCCATGGCCATGGTCTTTGGATCTGAATCATTTGAAAGGTGTTTGCAATCTAGTTGAGAAATGTATGTCGACAATTGTAGACTTCCGGTTATATAATTCTCCAGAATCTATATATCAATATATAGTTGATGAAAATATCGTTACCCATAGTGACTTCTCGCGATTTCCCAATGCGATTGAGTCGGGTATTCCGATGTCCCGGTCATTGTGTGCACTATGACCTGGGTTGGTGGAGGTTTCCCGTCCACTGGGTGTATACTACCCATTAGGTGTCTGTCAACGTAAAGTTGACATGCATTTACTGATTCAGAGGCCTTGATATCCTTGCTTGCAAGAAGCTGAATCTTGATGCACTGTTGTCGTACTTCTCCCCCTGTTGCTTTGAACGGGGAGTTGAGTGGTTTTAGTTGGTACCTCCACTCTTTCCGACATATTTTTGCAGGATTGTAGGATTGTGTGACACCTTTATAGTCAGTAAATGAATTTGGCAGGTTATTTGCAATGTGTTGCAAATCTTCTGAACGCATGGTTCAGATCTTTCAGTACGTGAATTTGAGGCAGAAATGTGTTGAACATTCCACTAATTTCCTGGCATTCTTTATGGTACTTGAAATCTCCCCCTAATGCCTGGAAATGTTCCTCGTTGAATCATCATACTGGCCTTGAATAACTCCCCATGTGAGGGACTTGAGGTATTGACGGTAATACAGTTATTCCTCACATAGATCCCAACTATATGTTGAGGGGCCAATGATGTATGCCGGGTGGTGATATCGGTATGCAACCGAAGTACTGCAGATGGGAAATACTTGGTAGATTTCCACGTATCAAAGATAGAGGGGAATAATATATGCAGTTTGGTCATGTGTAAGACTACATGACTCCAACGTAAAGTTGGTAAGTTGCAATTCAAAGTAAAGATAATGCAATGAGATCAATTCTTTGGATGGGATTCTACCAAACCATTTTGAGTCTAGACATTAAGACAAATTGCTAAACTTCAATCCGAGAGCCATAGACAAGGCACTCAAGGAGAATTCTGCAATGATATCCATCCGATTTGCTTGAAATCGGTGTCGGGATAATGAGCCAATGGTTTCGTGTGAATAAAGCACACAGTTAAGACCATCATATAGATGTCTTTTAGAACCATGGGGTACCTGAATAGTCCACTCAATGGTTGGGAAGAGCCACTTACCTCGACTTGATGCATTCAAGGAGTCTGAGTGGTTCAGCGTAAACTTTAAGGTGCGCGAGCCTTAAAATTTGCCTCCCTGTGTCACATGTAGTGCACACAAAATCCAAATATTGTTAGAATTTAGCATCATAATGATCATAAACCATTGGAATTGCTGATAGTTTCGGTTTCAACCCAATGTCAATGATGACCAAAACTGAAATGCCAAGTTTGTCATGCAAAAGACACTCTGGAAAACTATCTCGTACGCAACATGTGCTACGGGTTTTGTAGTATGTGTAGTACAACCATGATGATACAAAGAGAATGTGCTTGTCATATCCGTTGCATATGGTAAAGAGAAGATATTCCTCTTTGTTGTCATCATAAGTTTCACTATGGAAACTATTTTGACGGATACCTCTATAGTTTAGTAGGGTACGAGTTAAACCCGGAAGCAATAAAGCATCCTGACGTTACTCGAGTACCCACAGGGACAGTAAATATGACTCGAGTTGAGCCAACAAATACCACATCGCGTCTAGCGATTTTAAAATATCTCCTTTCTCTCAACGAGAGTGGAAACATTTCACCTCCCCGAGTATAGAGTTTGTGGTGCATATGTCCACATGGCACAAATCATCTTTCATCAGATTGATCCCGCAGAAATCTATATATAGACATGAAGATTTTCAATATGAAAAATACTGTCAGATATATAGAATACATACAGATGTATTTGTACCAAAGTGCTGATACAGTATATTGTGATATACAATATATGATGACAACAATAATCATGTTCATATTAGAACATGAGAAATGGACATAAACAAATTGATCACTAAGGAGATTGAGGGACTAAATGTAGTCTCCAAATATGTCGGTTGATGCATATTCAACCAGCATGCTCTCCATGCTCATAGGGTCTCGTGACAACTTGATGGTGTCAGGTTGAGGGTTTGAAGTGAGTTTCAAACCATTACCCTTGAGGTCCTTTGCGTCCTGGTGGTGTGGCTTGAATTGCACACGCTATCCCATGGGATGCAAGACTGATCTTGATGTCCATAACCCGCTTAAGTAAGTTGTGGCAATTGAGGGCAATCGCCTTACATTGTTAGCCATCGATTACATATAGGGGCAAACCAGAGATAATTAATTTACAAGAAGTAAATTAAAAACCATCATGGTTTTGTAATAAGAATGCAAAAATTTGACTCAAGTGTATAACTTGAAAATGCTCAACCTCAATTATGAGAACATAACACATTGAAGGTCATACAGATCTCACAGTAATGGAGATAGTCTGCACATGGGCAGTAATCCAACTCATTACCTTGTGTTTTTCTAATATAATGAGGGAGATGTTATTGTCAAAAATTTACATCTTTGTTGTGCGGGAGAAATCAATCTCGACCGTTGTGACATGCTCACGAAGAATGGCAATGTGGTGAACACATAGAACATATCATCTCCGGTGAAAAACCGGTAATTTATTTATATTACAGATTGTGTAATATAAATACATCTTAAAGTTGCAAAATTTATAGATTTCAAGAAAGGTGGCTCGAAATCTCAGTGTGGCTCTCAAATTGTTAAGGATTACACCTTGAATTTTGCATATGTATTTGCAAGAAATTGAAAATCTCGATTGCAATAGATGTACTATTCTCGACATGTAGTGAACATGGAGATACATACATTCCGGAATACATCGTATTCAACAGAATACACTGCTATTGTAATGAATAGTAATGATGTTGCAAACTTGATCCTCAAGCGAGAAACTTGAATTGTATAGATCTCAAATTAAATGAGATCTTGTATCAAATTGCAAGATAATTCAGCGAAGTGAATGAATATTTTGCGAGAGAAAATTTGATCTCAACCGCTATGAGATTGTTTTGCGAGAGAAAAAAAAATTCTCAATCGCAAATCAATACTCAATTGCAAATTGTGGATGTATAATTTCAACATGTAGGACATGGAAATATACCACATCACACATATGTTCTGGAATACGATGTACTCTACAGAAACGCAGTATTTAAGACAAATACTGGAAATAACGGGGCTAAAAAATGTGAATACTAATAAATAGTACTACTGTTAATAAAAACAGAGAAAAAAAATGAATGCCGGCCGAGGCGGTCATTCAGCCCACAGCCGAGCGGGGCGAGCGCTTGGGCCTGGGCCTCCACGGCCTTTGGCCAGCCCAATAGCCGCCGCACCTAGTAAAGTAGGCGGTTAGGGTTGGGGATTTGGGGATCGATCGATCTCAACCAAACCCGATCCACTCCTTGCAACAGCGCCGCCGCCGGTGGTCTAGGCTATCACGCCCCCACGCGTCTCCGGTGATCACCGGCCGGCGCCACCTCCACACGTGCGTAGCAGTGGCTTTCACCGGCGGCGATAGGCACTCCTGCCGCGCTCATCCTCGACCGAGGATCCTCCAGGGAGCAGGGTGCGAGCAGGGTGTCCGGCGTGACACCGTTGAATGCGTCGTTCGGGCGGCCAGGCTCCAAGTCCCCCCGCGCGCGGCGTGGCTGGTCGCCGGAGGGCTTGATGCCGTGAAGCCTAAGGCGTGGTGGGTGTCGGGGATGGCAGGCGCAACCGGGCGGGGGGCAGCCACAGCGCGGGCGTCGCGCGGCGCATGGAGTTGTCGCGGGGCGCGGCGCGGCGCTGCGCTGCCGGACGGCGGCCAGTCGAGGCAGCGGGACAGGGACAAAGCGGCTGGAGCCGGCGATGTCACTTCCCATGATGCCTCCGTCGGCCATCCAGCGTCAAGGCAAAGGTTGCGTTCGTGGTAAAGCAATTTTCTGTAACCATGAACAAAATTAGTGAAGTAGAACCTTGTTTGCCTGTAGCAATTTAGATGAAGAAACTGATATTTGCGAGGTGCTAGATTCCGATTCAGATCTTCTCCTCTGGATTTTCCTTGTACGCCGGCCGCTGTTCGGACGGAGTCCTCATTATCAAGAACGACAAGGTTGTTCCCCGGAGGCAGTGCAGGCACCACAGAGGCGACGTGCAGCCTCGGGGTTGCCGGACCGGCGAGGGGCGAGTCCTCCACCGCCTGCACCAGGGACGCGACGTGCTGCGCGGGCGCCTGCGCTACCGGCACCCTCGCAGCGCCGTTCTGGTGGCGACGAGGAAATCCACGGAAGCCTCCTGTACCATTGCGACGTCCGTCGTGTCGACGGGCAGAGACGCGGTTGAGGCGACGGTGAAGGCCACCTCCTCCATGGCGGCGACGTCGATTTGCTCGATTGGAGAGCAACGTGCTGATAACGTGTTAGAGTGAAACGAGAATGAAGCAAAACTCAATCTCTTCATTGATCATCAACAAGGTATTTATACAAGGAGAAGACGCCTGTTGGGGACGTCGGTTTGTGGAGAGACGTCTGTTCGAGATGATCAGACGTCTGTACATGAAGAGACGTCCGAACAGACTTTGGGCACTAATAACTGCCCATGGCAGTTAGATCTAATTCTAACACGACGTACTGTGTCGGTGTCCTCGGATCTAACAAAGGCGCAGATGGCCTGGTGGGTGATCGACGGGATATCCCCTGGTGACCACGCGAGTGAGCGGCTGCCCTGTAGTCTTATCGACCGCTACTGATACATTGGTGCGGGTGGATTCGGCAAGAACAATATGATTCATTGAGGAAGGTGCAGAAAAAAATATGAGCAGAAAATTGTACCGACAAGGCTGATATAGGGCAATTATGGAGAAGACAGAGAGGCTGGAGGAAGATGTAATCGTCAGTTCATCTGCCCAACTAAATACCGGGCTAAATTATGGAGAAGATAGACAGGCCCGAGGGAGAGGTAATAGTCAGTTCCTCCGCCCAACTAAATACCCGGCTAAAGAGACAATTAATACCTGATGGAATGCTGCATGTCGCATGGCTGGGTCACGCTGAGTGGAAGGTTGCATTGCGTTTCACATCTGCATACAGAATGAATGCATGCATACATGACCAGAAATGCTGATGTGGCTAGATGATGATGTGGAAGGGCTGCATGTTGAGAGAATTGATAGTAGTAGGGATCAACTTCTTAAGAATGTAAGATTAGTAATCCATCCGGTTACGCTGTTGTAGTAGAGAATGGTCGAAACAACTGTGCCTTGAGGGTCTCCGCACAACCACCAATTGAGAAAGCAGCCGCAAGCACAGGCGGACCCGAAGGAAAAGAAAGGCACACGTTGCGTGGTCGCCGCTATACCGACCAACCCCACCATTATCAAGATCTTTCGGCCAAACATGATTCGTAAGAAGACCGCAGCTCCTCGGTCTGTTGCCCACCACTGCAAAGATCATTCTGCACATCAATTATCTATCCTGTTGCTTCTCATAAAAAAATATCACTCCCATTATAACACCACGTCATATGTGTTAGTCATAAAATACAGTACTAGCTAAGAGCATCTCTAGCAAACCCTGTATAATGCCTCGATCCACAAAATAACCGTCAAAATATCTATCCGTGCAAAATATGCAGCCGATCAAACTCCGCAAACGCGTCGGACACGTAATTTTTTTTTGCAGGGCGCGGCAAAAGTTGACCCTCAACCTTTAGAATCACGGGGAGGGAGGCCGACCCGAGCTTGCCCCCTATCCGCGGCGAGATTTGGCGTGAGGGAAATTTCCGTGCGGCTGTTCCTGCTTCCCACCCCCTTCGCCGCCATTGCTCGGCCTCCGCCCGCTCCGGTCCATTTTCGCTGGCCCTTCTCCGCCACCATGGAAGCCTCCAAGCTGTCCCCCGTCATCGTGGATGTCGCGCACGCACAATCTACTTGGGCAGATCTCGTCGCCGGCCATGTCGTCCCCGTCATCGCTCAAGGCACCACCGCGTCTGCCCGCAAGCGGCAAGGCAACGTGGTCGTGCAGGGCGGAAATCCGGCTGGCCCCGCTGCTGCTGCGTGATCTGCCCGGCCACCGCCGGAGAAGATGGGCAATGTTTCGCGCATGAAGCGCAAGAAGGTTCCT
>LR738714.1:752552352-752569820 GCA_902687465.1 Secale cereale
CCCCCCCCCCCCCCCCCGAGGTAGCCCGACGATGCATTCAGTGCGCCCGACGATGGTTTCGCTGCTGGAGTTGGAATGAGTGCCGGTAATGGATTCGTGGGCGGCGATGGCATTGATGGTGGTTGGGCGAAGTGAAGATCATCACGACGGGTGAAAAACGACCAAGATGATGATGGACGTGGTTGTCGCTTTTGCATGAAGTCCTTTTTGCGTTTGTCGTACAAAACTATGCTTGTTATTTGCGCGTGAAATATGTTTTATTCTTCAAATTTGAATTCAATTGTCGGAATCGTTGTCAAATTCGCTAATTGGGGCTTTTGGTTTGCGGGCCGACGCGAGTTACGGCCGAGCTGACCCACGTAGCCGACCCGTAAAATAGAATATGATGTTCTGTTTTACGGGTCGGCTACGCGGGGTCTGCTCGGCCGCAACCCGCTTCGGCCCGCAAAATTGTTTTTCAGCAAACCGTAAAACAAGTTTTGCCGGTCGACATTGTACGGGGTCCGCTAGAGATGCTGTGAGCCTTAGACATGTGCTTTAATAATTTACCCCACCAAAATGCAGAGCACGGGCGGGGGAAATTGCTTCGTGAGATCATCATGTTGTGCGGAAAGAATTAGACTCGACATAACGTCTTACCCCACCATAGGTTTCCATTTCCGCACCACACTACTCCACTATCGAACAGAGTGCCAAAGCCATCTTCGTGGTGCTCGCCCAAAAACCACCACCTGAAACAGCTCCAGCAGCGAGCGAGCGATGGCGCTGACCCGTCGGTTCATCTTCCTCTTCGCTGCCGCCATCCTGGCCGGACTCGCCTCCGCCTCAGCGCCGACCTTCCTGTCTGGTCCGTGCGCGTTCCAGTCCTCCCAACTACTGCCCGCTATAGTGTTTTGCTTCTTGGAGCAAACTGTGATGGGTTTGTTCTGTCTTTTTGGTGCTTGAGCAGACAGTGTATTCCAGGCCAGCACCGGATCTACAGGGAGGAGCTTGCTGCAGACCAATAATGGTACGTAGTTTCCTTTCCTCCTCTTGCTAAGTTGAACCCCATGAAAGCTTCCGGATTGGTGAGACGATGGGGGGAGGGATTTGGTCTGGCTTTAGTGATACACAATTACGGACGATCTGGTTGGAAGTGATGCTCTGTGTTAACTGACTTTGGGCGGATTTGATGGTGCAGATGCTGAAGATACTGAATCCACATGCTTGTTAACTGAATATAACTCTCTTGATTGTGCTCATATGCGCTTAGGATTGATGAGGCTGATGTGAAGTTTCTACTTTCTACTTTCCAGGCTTCTAAAAACAGAGTTTGACTGTAAATTACCAAGTACCCTATTTAAAGTTGGAACTATAGAATTCAAATTCCCATACATTACTTGAAAGTTGAACCCAAGATTTCCATTCTTGCGTAGAAAAAAGGAGACATGGTACCACATCTCACCATGTTCAGGACTTCCAGTACCTTCATCTGATATGCTTCCATTTATTCTTGTCCATGTTGATCAGGCTGCCCTATAAGCTTTGAGTCCCAGGACTATACAATCATCACAAGCAGGTGCAAAGCGCCAAAGTATCCTCCTACGGAATGCTGTGACGCTTTCAAGGATTTTGCATGCCCATTTGCCGTCTATATCAACAACCAAAGCACTAACTGTGCGGACGCTATGTTTTCCTACATCAACTTGCATGGCTCGTACCCAGCAGGCCTATTCGGCACCGAGTGCGTCAAAGGCAAGGAAGGGGTTTCCTGCGAAGGCGTCCCAGGGAAAGGCACCGGCGTGCCAAGTGGCGGGCGGCGAGCTCAAGGGAGTTTCCGCTCTTTGGTTCCTATCATGTGTGGGCTAGGAGCATTGTTGTTCCATTGAGTTGTGATAGCCATGCGCTTCTTCAAAGATGGCATGTTGTCATCTGCAAGTTGTAAGTAGTAAGACTTGGAATCAATTTGGTTCCCCTTGGAGCTCTCTTAATGTGGTGACTGGACATTTGGCTTTACCACGAGATACCTCTTGAGAAACCACTTGATACTTGACTAATAGAACCTCTTAAAAATGCACTTAGTTGCTACTTAGTGGCCATTTGTTGCTGAACTACATAACATCCTGAGATTCAACATTATATGAACACATCCTGCTATTGGCAAAATGAAGACACAAATTAAATCAGGGGACTAGGAGTAATTATGTTCGCATCACTTGAGAAAACGCAGTCTACCAACATTAATTTTGAAAATTTATCAAATTGCCCGTCTAGCTCAGTTGGTAGAGCGCAAGGCTCTTAACCTTGTGGTCTTGGGTTCGAGCCCCAAGGTGGGCGATGATTACTTTTTTGTATTTGTTAGTGTTAGCAAAAGCCCATTTTAACTTCTTCATTTTTTTCGTTTCATTTATTCCGGATTCACAATGCATTTCTTTCATATCGAAACCAAAACAACCCATAAATTCTGAACATCCAGGCATGCTACATTCACATAGGTCATTCGCCAACTGAAAATGAAATTGTTATTTTGCTACATATTTTAGTTATTTGTTGTAATTCCCATGCATATATCCTATTTTTTTATTAAGTTGGTTTTTTTTTGCAAAGCCTATTTTGACATTAATGTTGATTTTTATTTCTTCATTTTGCTTTGCATTTATTTCTTGATTAATTTACGCATTTTTAGATTAATTATTTTAGGTCCTTTCATTTCTTACATGTCTAAATAACCCATAAGTGTTGAACATCTAGGCGTATTACATTCACATATGTAATTCGTCGGTTGAAAATCAAATTACTATTTTGCTTCCTGTTTTAGTTATGGGTTGTAATTCTCATGTATAAACATTCTACTTGTATTGATTTGGCCTTGGCTTCCTATTTTACTTTTTGGTGTTTGCAAAGCCCATTTGACATTAATGTTTTAATATTTTCTGCTGTTGTATCTATTGTCCACGCACCTTGGATTTATGTAGGCACTTTTCTTAGACTAATTAGTTATTTTTAAAAATGTCATTTTTAATATATATTTTTAGACTTTGTATAAGGCCATGTGTTTTGGCGCGACTAGATTTGTTACGATCGTCATTTCTTCATATGCCATTTTGTCTTATGATATAGTAGTGATTATTAAGTGTCTGGCGTTGTCATGCATTAAAGGCTTGTATTGTCCAAATTTATCATGTAAATGTATTGTGATGTAACCCTGCAAAAAAAATTATTGTGATGTATTTTTTACATTATACTCCTTACATGTATAATCATATCCTATTATGTATCTCCTCCGTGCTTGCATGTGGGCAAGGCTATACATTTAGGTGTCTAAGTCGATTACTGAATTTTTATTTTAAAGTCAGAAGATTTAAATTACCAACTATCCTGTTAAAAGTTGGAACTCTAGAATTCAAATTCCCATACATTACTTGAAAGTTGAAACCAAGATTTCCATCCTTGCATAGAAAAAAGGAGACACCATGTTCAGGACTTCCAGTACCTTCAACTGATATGCTTTCATTTATTCTTGTCCATGCTGATCAGGCTGCCCTATGAGCTTTGAGTCCCAGGACTATACAATCATCACAAGCAGGTGCAAAGCGCCAAAGTATCCTCCTACGGAATGCTGTGACGCTTTCAAGGATTTTGCATGCCCATTTGCCGTCTATATCAACAATCAGAGCACTAACTGTGCGGACGCTATGTTTTCCTACATCAACTTGCATGGCTCGTACCCAGCAGGCCTATTCGGCACCGAGTGCGTCAAAGGCAAGGAAGGGGTTTCCTGCGAAGGCGTCCCAGGGAAAGGCACCGGCGTGCCAAGTGGCGGGCGGCGAGCTCAAGGGAGTTTCCGCTCTTTGGTTCCTATCATGTGTGGGCTAGGAGCATTGTTGTTCCATTGAGTTGTGATAGCCATGCGCTTCTTCAAAGATGGCATGTTGTCATCTGCAAGTTGTAAGTAGTAAGACTTGGAATCAATTTGGTTCCCCTTGGAGCTCTCTTAATGTGGTGACTGGACATTTGGCTTTACCACGAGATACCTCTTGAGAAACCACTTGATACTTGACTAATAGAACCTCTTAAAAATGCACTTAGTTGCTACTTAGTGGCCATTTGTTGCTGAACTACATAACATCCTGAGATTCAACATTATATGAACACATCCTGCTATTGGCAAAATGAAGACACAAATTAAATCAGGGGACTAGGAGTAATTATGTTCGCATCACTTGAGAAAACGCAGTCTACCAACATTAATTTTGAAAATTTATCAAATTGCCCGTCTAGCTCAGTTGGTAGAGCGCAAGGCTCTTAACCTTGTGGTCTTGGGTTCGAGCCCCAAGGTGGGCGATGATTACTTTTTTGTATTTGTTAGTGTTAGCAAAAGCCCATTTTAACTTCTTCATTTTTTTCGTTTCATTTATTCCGGATTCACAATGCATTTCTTTCATATCGAAACCAAAACAACCCATAAATTCTGAACATCCAGGCATGCTACATTCACATAGGTCATTCGCCAACTGAAAATGAAATTGTTATTTTGCTACATATTTTAGTTATTTGTTGTAATTCCCATGCATATATCCTATTTTTTTATTAAGTTGGTTTTTTTTTGCAAAGCCTATTTTGACATTAATGTTGATTTTTATTTCTTCATTTTGCTTTGCATTTATTTCTTGATTAATTTACGCATTTTTAGATTAATTATTTTAGGTCCTTTCATTTCTTACATGTCTAAATAACCCATAAGTGTTGAACATCTAGGCGTATTACATTCACATATGTAATTCGTCGGTTGAAAATCAAATTACTATTTTGCTTCCTGTTTTAGTTATGGGTTGTAATTCTCATGTATAAACATTCTACTTGTATTGATTTGGCCTTGGCTTCCTATTTTACTTTTTGGTGTTTGCAAAGCCCATTTGACATTAATGTTTTAATATTTTCTGCTGTTGTATCTATTGTCCACGCACCTTGGATTTATGTAGGCACTTTTCTTAGACTAATTAGTTATTTTTAAAAAATGTCATTTTTAATATATATTTTTAGACTTTGTATAAGGCCATGTGTTTTGGCGCGACTAGATTTGTTACGATCGTCATTTCTTCATATGCCATTTTGTCTTATGATATAGTAGTGATTATTAAGTGTCTGGCGTTGTCATGCATTAAAGGCTTGTATTGTCCAAATTTATCATGTAAATGTATTGTGATGTAACCCTGCAAAAAAAATTATTGTGATGTATTTTTTACATTATACTCCTTACATGTATAATCATATCCTATTATGTATCTCCACCGTGCTTGCATGTGGGCAAGGCTATACATTTAGGTGTCTAAGTCGATTACTGAATTTTTATTTTAAAGTCAGAAGATTTAAATTACCAACTATCCTGTTAAAAGTTGGAACTCTAGAATTCAAATTCCCATACATTACTTGAAAGTTGAAACCAAGATTTCCATCCTTGCATAGAAAAAAGGAGACACCATGTTCAGGACTTCCAGTACCTTCAACTGATATGCTTTCATTTATTCTTGTCCATGCTGATCAGGCTGCCCTATGAGCTTTGAGTCCCAGGACTATACAATCATCACAAGCAGGTGCAAAGCGCCAAAGTATCCTCCTACGGAATGCTGTGACGCTTTCAAGGATTTTGCAACACCGGCGTGCCAAGTGGCGGGCGGCGAGCTCAAGGGAGTTTCCGCTCTTTGGTTCCTATCATGTGTGGGCTAGGAGCATTGTTGTTCCATTGAGTTGTGATAGCCATGCGCTTCTTCAAAGATGGCATGTTGTCATCTGCAAGTTGTAAGTAGTAAGACTTGGAATCAATTTGGTTCCCCTTGGAGCTCTCTTAATGTGGTGACTGGACATTTGGCTTTACCACGAGATACCTCTTGAGAAACCACTTGATACTTGACTAATAGAACCTCTTAAAAATGCACTTAGTTGCTACTTAGTGGCCATTTGTTGCTGAACTACATAACATCCTGAGATTCAACATTATATGAACACATCCTGCTATTGGCAAAATGAAGACAAAAATTAAATCAGGGGACTAGGAGTAATTATGTTCGCATCACTTGAGAAAACGCAGTCTACCAACATTAATTTTGAAAATTTATCAAATTGCCCGTCTAGCTCAGTTGGTAGAGCGCAAGGCTCTTAACCTTGTGGTCTTGGGTTCGAGCCCCAAGGTGGGCGATGATTACTTTTTTGTATTTGTTAGTGTTAGCAAAAGCCCATTTTAACTTCTTCATTTTTTTCGTTTCATTTATTCCGGATTCACAATGCATTTCTTTCATATCGAAACCAAAACAACCCATAAATTCTGAACATCCAGGCATGCTACATTCACATAGGTCATTCGCCAACTGAAAATGAAATTGTTATTTTGCTACATATTTTAGTTATTTGTTGTAATTCCCATGCATATATCCTATTTTTTTATTAAGTTGTTTTTTTTTTGCAAAGCCTATTTTGACATTAATGTTGATTTTTATTTCTTCATTTTGCTTTGCATTTATTTCTTGATTAATTTACGCATTTTTAGATTAATTATTTTAGGTCCTTTCATTTCTTACATGTCTAAATAACCCATAAGTGTTGAACATCTAGGCGTATTACATTCACATATGTAATTCGTCGGTTGAAAATCAAATTACTATTTTGCTTCCTGTTTTAGTTATGGGTTGTAATTCTCATGTATAAACATTCTACTTGTATTGATTTGGCCTTGGCTTCCTATTTTACTTTTTGGTGTTTGCAAAGCCCATTTGACATTAATGTTTTAATATTTTCTGCTGTTGTATCTATTGTCCACGCACCTTGGATTTATGTAGGCACTTTTCTTAGACTAATTAGTTATTCTTAAAAAATGTCATTTTTAATATATATTTTTAGACTTTGTATAAGGCCATGTGTTTTGGCGCGACTAGATTTGTTACGATCGTCATTTCTTCATATGCCATTTTGTCTTATGATATAGTAGTGATTATTAAGTGTCTGGCGTTGTCATGCATTAAAGGCTTGTATTGTCCAAATTTATCATGTAAATGTATTGTGATGTAACCCTGCAAAAAAAATTATTGTGATGTATTTTTTACATTATACTCCTTACATGTATAATCATATCCTATTATGTATCTCCACCGTGCTTGCATGTGGGCAAGGCTATACATTTAGGTGTCTAAGTCGATTACTGAATTTTTATTTTAAAGTCAGAAGATTTAAATTACCAACTATCCTGTTAAAAGTTGGAACTCTAGAATTCAAATTCCCATACATTACTTGAAAGTTGAAACCAAGATTTCCATCCTTGCAAAGAAAAAAGGAGACACCATGTTCAGGACTTCCAGTACCTTCAACTGATATGCTTTCATTTATTCTTGTCCATGCTGATCAGGCTGCCCTATGAGCTTTGAGTCCCAGGACTATACAATCATCACAAGCAGGTGCAAAGCGCCAAAGTATCCTCCTACGGAATGCTGTGACGCTTTCAAGGATTTTGCATGCCCATTTGCCGTCTATATCAACAATCAGAGCACTAACTGTGCGGACGCTATGTTTCCCTACATCAACTTGCATGGCTCGTACCCAGCAGGCCTATTCGGCACCGGGTGCGTCAAAGGCAAGGAAGGGGTTTCCTGCGAAGGCGTCCCAGGGAAAGGCACCGGCGTGCCAAGTGGCGGGCGGCGAGCTCAAGGGAGTTTCCGCTCTTTGGTTCCTATCATGTGTGGTCTAGGAGCATTGTTGTTCCATTGAGTTGTGATAGCCATGCGCTTCTTCAAAAATGGCATGTTGTCATCTGCAAGTTGTAAGTAGTAAGACTTGGAATCAATTTGGTTCCCCTTGGAGCTCTCTTAATGTGGTGACTGGACATTTGGCTTTACCACGAGATACCTCTTGAGAAACCACTTGATACTTGACTAATAGAACCTCTTAAAAATGCACTTAGTTGCTACTTAGTGGCCATTTGTTGCTGAACTACATAACATCCTGAGATTCAACATTATATGAACACATCCTGCTATTGGCAAAATGAAGACACAAATTAAATCAGGGGACTAGGAGTAATTATGTTCGCATCACTTGAGAAAACGCAGTCTACCAACATTAATTTTGAAAATTTATCAAATTGCCCGTCTAGCTCAGTTGGTAGAGCGCAAGGCTCTTAACCTTGTGGTCTTGGGTTCGAGCCCCAAGGTGGGCGATGATTACTTTTTTGTATTTGTTAGTGTTAGCAAAAGCCCATTTTAACTTCTTCATTTTTTTCGTTTCATTTATTCCGGATTCACAATGCATTTCTTTCATATCGAAACCAAAACAACCCATAAATTCTGAACATCCAGGCATGCTACATTCACATAGGTCATTCGCCAACTGAAAATGAAATTGTTATTTTGCTACATATTTTAGTTATTTGTTGTAATTCCCATGCATATATCCTATTTTTTTATTAAGTTGGTTTTTTTTTGCAAAGCCTATTTTGACATTAATGTTGATTTTTATTTCTTCATTTTGCTTTGCATTTATTTCTTGATTAATTTACGCATTTTTAGATTAATTATTTTAGGTCCTTTCATTTCTTACATGTCTAAATAACCCATAAGTGTTGAACATCTAGGCGTATTACATTCACATATGTAATTCGTCGGTTGAAAATCAAATTACTATTTTGCTTCCTGTTTTAGTTATGGGTTGTAATTCTCATGTATAAACATTCTACTTGTATTGATTTGGCCTTGGCTTCCTATTTTACTTTTTGGTGTTTGCAAAGCCCATTTGACATTAATGTTTTAATATTTTCTGCTGTTGTATCTATTGTCCACGCACCTTGGATTTATGTAGGCACTTTTCTTAGACTAATTAGTTATTTTTAAAAATGTCATTTTTAATATATATTTTTAGACTTTGTATAAGGCCATGTGTTTTGGCGCGACTAGATTTGTTACGATCGTCATTTCTTCATATGCCATTTTGTCTTATGATATAGTAGTGATTATTAAGTGTCTGGCGTTGTCATGCATTAAAGGCTTGTATTGTCCAAATTTATCATGTAAATGTATTGTGATGTAACCCTGCAAAAAAAATTATTGTGATGTATTTTTTACATTATACTCCTTACATGTATAATCATATCCTATTATGTATCTCCTCCGTGCTTGCATGTGGGCAAGGCTATACATTTAGGTGTCTAAGTCGATTACTGAATTTTTATTTTAAAGTCAGAAGATTTAAATTACCAACTATCCTGTTAAAAGTTGGAACTCTAGAATTCAAATTCCCATACATTACTTGAAAGTTGAAACCAAGATTTCCATCCTTGCATAGAAAAAAGGAGACACCATGTTCAGGACTTCCAGTACCTTCAACTGATATGCTTCCATTTATTCTTGTCCATGCTGATCAGGCTGCCCTATGAGCTTTGAGTCCCAGGACTATACAATCATCACAAGCAGGTGCAAAGCGCCAAAGTATCCTCCTACGGAATGCTGTGACGCTTTCAAGGATTTTGCATGCCCATTTGCCGTCTATATAAACAATCAGAGCACTAACTGTGCGGACGCTATGTTTCCCTACATCAACTTGCATGGCTCGTACCCAGCAGGCCTATTCGGCACCGGGTGCGTCAAAGGCAAGGAAGGGGTTTCCTGCGAAGGCGTCCCAGGGAAAGGCACCGGCGTGCCAAGTGGCGGGCGGCGAGCTCAAGGGAGTTTCCGCTCTTTGGTTCCTATCATGTGTGGTCTAGGAGCATTGTTGTTCCATTGAGTTGTGATAGCCATGCGCTTCTTCAAAAATGGCATGTTGTCATCTGCAAGTTGTAAGTAGTAAGACTTGGAATCAATTTGGTTCCCCTTGGAGCTCTCTTAATGTGGTGACTGGACATTTGGCTTTACCACGAGATACCTCTTGAGAAACCACTTGATACTTGACTAATAGAACCTCTTAAAAATGCACTTAGTTGCTACTTAGTGGCCATTTGTTGCTGAACTACATAACATCCTGAGATTCAACATTATATGAACACATCCTGCTATTGGCAAAATGAAGACACAAATTAAATCAGGGGACTAGGAGTAATTATGTTCATATAATTTGAGAAAACGCTGTCTACCAACATTAATTTTGAAAATTTATCAAATTGCCCGTCTAGCTCAGTTGGTAGAGCGCAAGGCTCTTAACCTTGTGGTCTTGGGTTCGAGCCCCAAGGTGGGCGATGATTACTTTTTTGTATTTGTTAGTGTTAGCAAAAGCCCATTTTAACTTCTTCATTTTTTTTCGTTTCATTTATTCCGGATTCACAATGCATTTCTTTCATATCGAAACCAAAACAACCCATAAATTCTGAACATCTAGGCATGCTACATTCACATAGGTCATTCGCCAACTGAAAATGAAATTGTTATTTTGCTACATATTTTAGTTATTTGTTGTAATTCCCATGCATATATCCTATTTTTTTATTAAGTTGGTTTTTTTTTGCAAAGCCTATTTTGACATTAATGTTGATTTTTATTTCTTCATTTTGCTTTGCATTTATTTCTTGATTAATTTACGCATTTTTAGATTAATTATTTTAGGTCCTTTCATTTCTTACATGTCTAAATAACCCATAAGTGTTGAACATCTAGGCGTATTACATTCACATATGTAATTCGTCGGTTGAAAATCAAATTACTATTTTGCTTCCTGTTTTAGTTATGGGTTGTAATTCTCATGTATAAACATTCTACTTGTATTCATTCGGCCTTGGCTTCCTATTTTACTTTTTGGTGTTTGCAAAGCCCATTTGACATTAATGTTTTAATATTTTCTGCTGTTGTATCTATTGTCCACGCACCTTGGATTTATGTAGGCACTTTTCTTAGACTAATTAGTCATTTTTAAAAATGTCATTTTTAATATATATTTTTAGACTTTGTATAAGGCCATGTGTTTTGGCGCGACTAGATTTGTTACGATCGTCATTTCTTCATATGCCATTTTGTCTTATGATATAGTAGTGATTATTAAGTGTCTGGCGTTGTCATGCATTAAAGGCTTGTATTGTCCAAATTTATCATGTAAATGTATTGTGATGTAACCCTGCAAAAAAATTTATTGTGATGTATTTTTTACATTATACTCCTTACATGTATAATCATATCCTATTATGTATCTCCTCCGTGCTTGCATGTGGGCAAGGCTATACATTTAGGTGTCTAAGTCGATTACTGAATTTTTATTTTAAAGTCAGAAGATTTAAATTACCAACTATCCTGTTAAAAGTTGGAACTCTAGAATTCAAATTCCCATACATTACTTGAAAGTTGAAACCAAGATTTCCATCCTTGCATAGAAAAAAGGAGACACCATGTTCAGGACTTCCAGTACCTTCAACTGATATGCTTCCATTTATTCTTGTCCATGCTGATCAGGCTGCCCTATGAGCTTTGAGTCCCAGGACTATACAATCATCACAAGCAGGTGCAAAGCGCCAAAGTATCCTCCTACGGAATGCTGTGACGCTTTCAAGGATTTTGCATGCCCATTTGCCGTCTATATCAACAATCAGAGCACTAACTGTGCGGACGCTATGTTTCCCTACATCAACTTGCATGGCTCGTACCCAGCAGGCCTATTCGGCACCGGGTGCGTCAAAGGCAAGGAAGGGGTTTCCTGCGAAGGCGTCCCAGGGAAAGGCACCGGCGTGCCAAGTGGCGGGCGGCGAGCTCAAGGGAGTTTCCGCTCTTTGGTTCCTATCATGTGTGGGCTAGGAGCATTGTTGTTCCATTGAGTTGTGATAGCCATGCGCTTCTTCAAAGATGGCATGTTGTCATCTGCAAGTTGTAAGTAGTAAGACTTGGAATCAATTTGGTTCCCCTTGGAGCCCTCTTAATGTGGTGACTGGACATTTGGCTTTACCACGAGATACCTCTTGAGAAACCACTTGATACTTGACTAATAGAACCTCTTAAAAATGCACTTAGTTGCTACTTAGTGGCCATTTGTTGCTGAACTACATAACATTCTGAGATTCAACATTATATGAACACATCCTGCTATTGGCAAAATGAAGACACAAATTAAATCAGGGGACTAGGAGTAATTATGTTCGCATCACTTGAGAAAACGCAGTCTACCAACATTAATTTTGAAAATTTATCAAATTGCCCGTCTAGCTCAGTTGGTGGAGCGCAAGGCTCTTAACCTTGTGGTCTTGGGTTCGAGCCCCAAGGTGGGCGATGATTACTTTTTTGTATTTGATAGTGTTAGCAAAAGCCCATTTTAACTTCTTCATTTTTTTCGTTTCATTTATTCCGGATTCACAATGCATTTCTTTCATATCGAAACCAAAACAACCCATAAATTCTGAACATCTAGGCATGCTACATTCACATAGGTCATTCGCCAACTGAAAATGAAATTGTTATTTTGCTACATATTTTAGTTATTTGTTGTAATTCCCATGCATATATCCTATTTTTTTATTAAGTTGGTTTTTTTTTGCAAAGCCTATTTTGACATTAATGTTGATTTTTATTTCTTCATTTTGCTTTGCATTTATTTCTTGATTAATTTACGCATTTTTAGATTAATTATTTTAGGTCCTTTCATTTCTTACATGTCTAAATAACCCATAAGTGTTGAACATCTAGGCGTATTACATTCACATATGTAATTCGTCGGTTGAAAATCAAATTACTATTTTGCTTCCTGTTTTAGTTATGGGTTGTAATTCTCATGTATAAACATTCTACTTGTATTGATTTGGCCTTGGCTTCCTATTTTACTTTTTGGTGTTTGCAAAGCCCATTTGACATTAATGTTTTAATATTTTCTGCTGTTGTATCTATTGTCCACGCACCTTGGATTTATGTAGGCACTTTTCTTAGACTAATTAGTTATTTTTAAAAATGTCATTTTTAATATATATTTTTAGACTTTGTATAAGGCCATGTGTTTTGGCGCGACTAGATTTGTTACGATCGTCATTTCTTCATATGCCATTTTGTCTTATGATATAGTAGTGATTATTAAGTGTCTGGCGTTGTCATGCATTAAAGGCTTGTATTGTCCAAATTTATCATGTAAATGTATTGTGATGTAACCCTGCAAAAAAAATTATTGTGATGTATTTTTTACATTATACTCCTTACATGTATAATCATATCCTATTATGTATCTCCTCCGTGCTTGCATGTGGGCAAGGCTATACATTTAGGTGTCTAAGTCGATTACTGAATTTTTATTTTAAAGTCAGAAGATTTAAATTACCAACTATCCTGTTAAAAGTTGGAACTCTAGAATTCAAATTCCCATACATTACTTGAAAGTTGAAACCAAGATTTCCATCCTTGCATAGAAAAAAGGAGACACCATGTTCAGGACTTCCAGTACCTTCAACTGATATGCTTTCATTTATTCTTGTCCATGCTGATCAGGCTGCCCTATGAGCTTTGAGTCCCAGGACTATACAATCATCACAAGCAGGTGCAAAGCGCCAAAGTATCCTCCTACGGAATGCTGTGACGCTTTCAAGGATTTTGCATGCCCATTTGCCGTCTATATCAACAATCAGAGCACTAACTGTGCGGACGCTATGTTTCCCTACATCAACTTGCATGGCTCGTACCCAGCAGGCCTATTCGGCACCGGGTGCGTCAAAGGCAAGGAAGGGGTTTCCTGCGAAGGCGTCCCAGGGAAAGGCACCGGCGTGCCAAGTGGCGGGCGGCGAGCTCAAGGGAGTTTCCGCTCTTTGGTTCCTATCATGTGTGGTCTAGGAGCATTGTTGTTCCATTGAGTTGTGATAGCCATGCGCTTCTTCAAAAATGGCATGTTGTCATCTGCAAGTTGTAAGTAGTAAGACTTGGAATCAATTTGGTTCCCCTTGGAGCTCTCTTAATGTGGTGACTGGACATTTGGCTTTACCACGAGATACCTCTTGAGAAACCACTTGATACTTGACTAATAGAACCTCTTAAAAATGCACTTAGTTGCTACTTAGTGGCCATTTGTTGCTGAACTACATAACATCCTGAGATTCAACATTATATGAACACATCCTGCTATTGGCAAAATGAAGACACAAATTAAATCAGGGGACTAGGAGTAATTATGTTCGCATCACTTGAGAAAACGCAGTCTACCAACATTAATTTTGAAAATTTATCAAATTGCCCGTCTAGCTCAGTTGGTAGAGCGCAAGGCTCTTAACCTTGTGGTCTTGGGTTCGAGCCCCAAGGTGGGCGATGATTACTTTTTTGTACTCCCTCCGTAAACTAATATAAGAGCTTTTAGATCACTATTTTAGTATTCTAAACGCTCTTACATTAGTTTACAGAGGGAGTATTTGTTAGTGTTAGCAAAAGCCCATTTTAACTTCTTCATTTTTTTCATTTCATTTATTCCGGATTCACAATGCATTTCTTTCATATCGAAACCAAAACAACCCATAAATTCTGAACATCCAGGCATGCTACATTCACATAGGTCATTCGCCAACTGAAAATGAAATTGTTATTTTGCTACATATTTTAGTTATTTGTTGTAATTCCCATGCATATATCCTATTTTTTTATTAAGTTGTTTTTTTTTTGCAAACCTATTTTGACATTAATGTTGATTTTTATTTCTTCATTTTGCTTTGCATTTATTTCTTGATTAATTTACGCATTTTTAGATTAATTATTTTAGGTCCTTTCATTTCTTACATGTCTAAATAACCCATAAGTGTTGAACATCTAGGCGTATTACATTCACATATGTAATTCGTCGGTTGAAAATCAAATTACTATTTTGCTTCCTGTTTTAGTTATGGGTTGTAATTCTCATGTATAAACATTCTACTTGTATTGATTTGGCCTTGGCTTCCTATTTTACTTTTTGGTGTTTGCAAAGCCCATTTGACATTAATGTTTTAATATTTTCTGCTGTTGTATCTATTGTCCACGCACCTTGGATTTATGTAGGCACTTTTCTTAGACTAATTAGTTATTTTTAAAAATGTCATTTTTAATATATATTTTTAGACTTTGTATAAGGCCATGTGTTTTGGCGCGACTAGATTTGTTACGATCGTCATTTCTTCATATGCCATTTTGTCTTATGATATAGTAGTGATTATTAAGTGTCTGGCGTTGTCATGCATTAAAGGCTTGTATTGTCCAAATTTATCATGTAAATGTATTGTGATGTAACCCTGCAAAAAAAATTATTGTGATGTATTTTTTACATTATACTCCTTACATGTATAATCATATCCTATTATGTATCTCCTCCGTGCTTGCATGTGGGCAAGGCTATACATTTAGGTGTCTAAGTCGATTACTGAATTTTTATTTTAAAGTCAGAAGATTTAAATTACCAACTATCCTGTTAAAAGTTGGAACTCTAGAATTCAAATTCCCATACATTACTTGAAAGTTGAAACCAAGATTTCCATCCTTGCATAGAAAAAAGGAGACACCATGTTCAGGACTTCCAGTACCTTCAACTGATATGCTTCCATTTATTCTTGTCCATGCTGATCAGGCTGCCCTATGAGCTTTGAGTCCCAGGACTATACAATCATCACAAGCAGGTGCAAAGCGCCAAAGTATCCTCCTACGGAATGCTGTGACGCTTTCAAGGATTTTGCATGCCCATTTGCCGTCTATATCAACAATCAGAGCACTAACTGTGCGGACGCTATGTTTCCCTACATCAACTTGCATGGCTCGTACCCAGCAGGCCTATTCGGCACCGGGTGCGTCAAAGGCAAGGAAGGGGTTTCCTGCGAAGGCGTCCCAGGGAAAGGCACCGGCATGCCAAGTGGCGGGCGGCGAGCTCAAGGGAGTTTCCGCTCTTTGGTTCCTATCATGTGTGGTCTAGGAGCATTGTTGTTCCATTGAGTTGTGATAGCCATGCGCTTCTTCAAAAATGGCATGTTGTCATCTGCAAGTTGTAAGTAGTAAGACTTGGAATCAATTTGGTTCCCCTTGGAGCTCTCTTAATGTGGTGACTGGACATTTGGCTTTACCACGAGATACCTCTTGAGAAACCACTTGATACTTGACTAATAGAACCTCTTAAAAATGCACTTAGTTGCTACTTAGTGGCCATTTGTTGCTGAACTACATAACATCCTGAGATTCAACATTATATGAACACATCCTGCTATTGGCAAAATGAAGACACAAATTAAATCAGGGGACTAGGAGTAATTATGTTCGCATCACTTGAGAAAACGCAGTCTACCAACATTAATTTTGAAAATTTATCAAATTGCCCGTCTAGCTCAGTTGGTAGAGCGCAAGGCTCTTAACCTTGTGGTCTTGGGTTCGAGCCCCAAGGTGGGCGATGATTACTATTTTGTATTTGTTAGTGTTAGCAAAAGCCCATTTTAACTTCTTCATTTTTTTCGTTTCATTTATTCCGGATTCACAATGCATTTCTTTCATATCGAAACCAAAACAACCCATAAATTCTGAACATCTAGGCATGCTACATTCACATAGGTCATTCGCCAACTGAAAATGAAATTGTTATTTTGCTACATATTTTAGTTATTTGTTGTAATTCCCATGCATATATCCTATTTTTTTATTAAGTTGGTTTTTTTTTTTGCAAAGCCTATTTTGACATTAATGTTGATTTTTATTTCTTCATTTTGCTTTGCATTTATTTCTTGATTAATTTACGCATTTTTAGATTAATTATTTTAGGTCCTTTCATTTCTTACATGTCTAAATAACCCATAAGTGTTGAACATCTAGGCGTATTACATTCACATATGTAATTCGTCGGTTGAAAATCAAATTACTATTTTGCTTCCTGTTTTAGTTATGGGTTGTAATTCTCATGTATAAACATTCTACTTGTATTGATTTGGCCTTGCCTTCCTATTTTACTTTTTGGTGTTTGCAAAGCCCATTTGACATTAATGTTTTAATATTTTCTGCTGTTGTATCTATTGTCCACGCACCTTGGATTTATGTAGGCACTTTTCTTAGACTAATTAGTTATTTTTAAAAATGTCATTTTTAATATATATTTTTAGACTTTGTATAAGGCCATGTGTTTTGGCGCGACTAGATTTGTTACGATCGTCATTTCTTCATATGCCATTTTGTCTTATGATATAGTAGTGATTATTAAGTGTCTGGCGTTGTCATGCATTAAAGGCTTGTATTGTCCAAATTTATCATGTAAATGTATTGTGATGTAACCCTGCAAAAAAAATTATTGTGATGTATTTTTTACATTATACTCCTTACATGTATAATCATATCCTATTATGTATCTCCTCCGTGCTTGCATGTGGGCAAGGCTATACATTTAGGTGTCTAAGTCGATTACTGAATTTTTATTTTAAAGTCAGAAGATTTAAATTACCAACTATCCTGTTAAAAGTTGGAACTCTAGAATTCAAATTCCCATACATTACTTGAAAGTTGAAACCAAGATTTCCATCCTTGCATAGAAAAAAGGAGACACCATGTTCAGGACTTCCAGTACCTTCAACTGATATGCTT